>OZ005744.1:111494489-111636416 GCA_963930735.1 Dioctria linearis | reverse complement strand
ATATATCTTAAAGACAAATCTAATTGGAGAAGGTAAAAAATTGCTCAGGCGTTATTAATAATGCGAAGCAAATTACCAGTCTGCTTGGCACCTTGTAAAGGAGCGTTACTCAAATAAGCGGATCCTGGTATATGTACAGTTAATGAAATCCTCGTCTCTCCCATCCAAACGTCATGATACAGCGGAGAATATCAAAAGACTATTAGACAATATCACCGAAGTGCTATTAGCTTTAGATAACTTAGGAGTAGAAACTAAAAATTGGTATCCAATTGCAAAATATTACACCCACATACACACCAGCATAATAGTACAGATTTATCCGAATTAAAACATTAACTAAATTCCTAGTCTCGCTTCCGAACTCTAGAAATGATAGGAGACAAAAATACGTCATCAAATATGACACAGAGAAAACCATTATCAGCCAAACCAAATTATGGACTCTTGAACAAAACTATGAGTTCAGCACCAACTTATCCACCTGCAGAAAAATCCTCTTGCATTGCAAGGGTTATCATTTAATATTTCTTTTTCCGACATTCCAAAATTTGACCACCCGACAACGACATGAAGTTGTCACAAATTAACATTTATGCAAAAATTGCTTATCGCCCAACCACACAACCTCAAACTATCCAAGCAATAAAAAGTGTTGCCGTTGACCAAATATCATAACACATTGCTCCACTATGAGCAAAATAATTTGGCGACAAAATCCCCAAAATCAGTCCACCCCAAAATTCTCTACGCTTACATAGCAAAGTACACCCACCAGATATAATGAACAACAAGGTCGACATTTTTTAACCGCAATTTCTACAATACTAATAAATGTTACTGCACCATCCGGAATCACAATGGCATTCCGAGCGTTAATAGACTCCGGGTTACAGGTGTCTATTTTGACCGAAAAAGCTTTTAAACGGCTTCCGCTTAAAGGATTTCCAACCACCCTGTTGCAGCTTGCAACAATAAATCATCAGGTGTCCACCTGAAAAATATAAAAGAAGGAAACAGAAATTGTTCTGAATCTAATTCTTTAAACTAGCTTGTACATGGCCTTCATGCAAACATGTATGCACCATCAATTGAAAATCCCATTTCAAAACAAAAAACGCGAAATATTTATCGCAATAAATAAATAAAAAGAAAATTAGAAGCACGAAATCCCAAGATAAACAAATTTCTTCCAAAATGACAAATAACACAATTGTCAACTGTCATGTAAAGCAAAGTAGGAAGTGTTCTGAAATTATCACTCGAAATAAGTGACCTAAAAAAGTGACCTAAACATCTTTCCAGTAAGTGGTCAAGTTGGTAGTAAAGCTTCAAAGGCAATATGGCGGGCGGCGGAGCCCCTATATAAAGCTGAGCAAGCCAAGTAGGCACTTCACTTCATCTTCTGGGCTATTACCGGTAAGGTCGAGTGATTTGGGTCATTACCAAATTATTTTCTTGAAGAATATTCATGCGTTGGGATATTACCAAGGTAAAAATATTTTTCTCGAAAATAAAAGAGACTTGTTCATATTTGTGGTTTTTTAGTGCTATTTTCTCAGAGAGATATTCGGGTATTGGGTTCATTACCAATACAAAAATATTTCCCTGAAAATTTCTGGATTTAGAAGAGCATTCATGCCTTGGGTTATTACCAAGGTAGAAATGTTTTTCTAAAGAATTAGAAATCGAAATTAATTTGATAATTGTGGTTTTTGGTGCTATTTTCTCAGAGAGAGATATTCGGGTATTAGGTTCATTACCAATACAAAAATATTTCTCTGAAAATTTCTGGATTTAGAAGAGCATTCATGCGTTGGGTCATTACCAATGTAAAAGTGTTTTTCTGAACAAAATTGGAAATTAGTCACTACGGAAAGGTAATCAAAATATTGAGTAGGTGTTCGCAGAGATATATTCAGGTACTGGGTTATTACCAGGGCAAAAATACTTCTCTGACAGAACTCTAAATTGTTCAGAATTAGAAAGATATGCATGCATTGGGTTATTACCAAGGTAAAACTATTTTTCTAAGTCTTTGGGGACACTAACAACTTCATGTTTTTAACATAAGGATTTGAATTAATGAAATTATTTGAATTGTTTGACATTGCTTTTAAATATTAAATAATATAATAATAGTAATATAAATAATCATAGAAACTTTAAAAAACAAAAAAATTTGAAATTGAGCTCACTTTGAGCACATATAACTTGAAATTAAAGTTGAAATTTTGATTTTCTTTAAATTTGAAGACACTTATTATTTTTTTTTGTTTCATTACAGAAGAACGACTGTATTTTTAAGTATAGAATTAATTAGTTTAAAAAATAGTATTTCATAAATTAGTTAAGACAAAATTTACTGTTGAAAAATTAAAGAAAGATTAAATAAAAGGTTTCAATAAACGTATTTTAAGCAGACAAGGTCTTATTATTTACCGGCGAGTTCCATGAGGTTATAAGAGGCCGCAACATTGGTCCTTCGAGCCGGATCTGTCGTTAGCCAAATACGTTTATTGAAATAGTCCTTCATCAGTCAAATCAAGCAATTCAAATCCTTAATTTTACATACCTACAAACCGACTAATTAAAACGAACAGAAATGGAGGCAAATATAAGAAGGCAAAAGGCTTTCAAAAAAGTATTAAATCATGCCATTACTAATTATCAAAACAGGACGAGTGATAAAGGACTCACAATTGGCTATGTAAAGCAACGAACTCAAAGTATAGAAAAACTGTGGGACCAGTTTCTAATCAACCATCAACAAAAACTCACTGAGTTTGAAGAAGGTGATAAATCAGTTCTTGCAGACTACGAAAAGAGCGCTTTATATGAAGAATGCGAAGGTGCATACTTCGAATTTTTAGGCGAACTGCAGGATGAACTGTTGAAGCTACAGCAACCAAAAATTAATAAAACAGAAATAGCTGTTAGTAAGGATATAAGAGCAGAAATAAAATTCCCCAATATTGAAATACCAAAATTTAATGGCGAGTATACTAAATGGCGAACATTCCATGACATGCTTGAATCCTTAATACATAAAGACGCAAATATCCCCCTAGTACAGAAGCTACAATATTTAAAAGCTACTTAATTTGTCGGGTGAAGCAGAAAGAATATTACGGCAATATGATGTAACCGGTGGGAACTATGCAGGTGCATGGCAGAACTAACACAGAGATACAACAACAAAAGAGTGTTGGTATTCACTCAAATTAAAGAATTATTGAATCAAACTGCCATCAAAAACGAAAATGAAAGCAGCTTGAAAGGATTGTATGACAAAACAAAGGAATGCTTACATGAATTGACATCCCTTGGAATATCAACAAAAACTTGGGATCCAATCATAATATTCATCATCATACAAAAACTTCCGCTCGAGACCCGCATATTGTGGGAACATTCAATCTCTGCTAATACCGAATTGCCAGAGTTAACGCAAATATTCTGCTTTATGAAAGCGCGATTTCGAACTCTAGACGCAATAGGTCAAAGTAAACATTCCCATACCACTTCAAACAAGTCTGAACATACGAAATCGTCAAATTATCATGTCAATGACTCAAATATCTGCGTGATATGTAAAGAACCACATTTTATACAAGATTGTGAAGAATTTCGTAAGCACAATACCACAACTCGGCGCAAAATTCTGTTGAAAAACAAAATTTGCTTAAATTGCCTACGTAGCCACGACGGATCTTGCCCAAGAAGTGGAAGATGCTTAATGTGCAAGGATAACCACATAATCCAAAGATGCACACAATTTCAGCAAAAGGGTTTAAACGCAAAGCGTGAATTTGTAATTAAAAATAAATTGTGCACAAATTGCTTAAAACCGCATTGCAAAGAAGCATGTCCCAATAGAAATGGATGCTTCAAATGTGACAAACGTCATCACACTTGGCTTCACGAAGACAAGGATAAGTCTTCAAATAAGTCAAAGACTGCTGAAACCACTCAGCAGTCACCATCAAATAAGCCTGTTCCATGCACTTCGGCTAATGCTTGAGGCAACAATAGGAAAACTACACAAGCATTATAGCAACAGTCAAAGTATACGTGAAGGACAGAAGCGGGAAGTCAATTCCCATGAGAGCTTTAATAGATCTGGGATCACAAAGCTCATTTATATCGGAAGCCGCTTATCAAAGCTTACAACTTAAAGGCGTTCCGACATTATTGCAGATCACGGGAATAGGATCAACACAGGTGGCAAGAGCAAAAAAGGAAGTCTATCTCCACTCACAATCTACCACAGCACCAAAATTCGAACTCCCTTTGAGAGCTTATGTTATCAAGAAGATAACAAATATATTTCCTCCAACACCTGCCAAAGCACTCAATTGGACTCATGTGAAAGAGTTGCCTCTAGCAGACCCAGAGTTTCTAGAGGCAGGGCAAATTGCTTTACTACTAGGTGTAAATATATACGCAAAAATTATATGTGAAGGCATTAAAAGCGAACAACAGGGCACTCCTATAGCTCAGAATACGAGGCTGGGATGGATCCTCTTCGGTGAAATAACATCACAGTTAAACAAGAACTGGAAGGATGTAAATTTTTCAGCATTTGCCACCGAAAATAATGATGAGCTTACTCAACTGAATAACCAAGTGAGAAGGTTTTGGGAATGGGAAGAACTCCATCCAAAACGAAGACATACTAAGGAAGAAGAACAATGTGAAAAATTCTACAATGATAACTATAGGTGCCTCAAAGACGGTAGTTATGAAGTAAACTACCATTCAAGTCTGAGAAGGGACCAATTTTAGGGGATTCTAAGCAGATGGCGATCAAACGATTCAAACAACTTGAAAAGAAATTTGATCGTAATACTGAATTCCAGGAAGAATACAAGAAATGTATTCAAGAGTATGATGAACTTGGACACATGAGCAAAATTAAGCCAGAGGTAGATGCAAATCAGAATAGCAAACGGTATTATTTACCTCATCATGCTGTAATAAAGGACAGTACTACAACGAAGTTCAGAGTTGTATTCGATGCATCAGCAAAAACCTCAAATGGAAAGAGTCTGAATGAGCAAATGTTAACACGTCCCACGAATCAGGCGAAGCTGTACTTCACGTTAATAAAATGGCGTAAACACAGAGACGCCATGACTGCTGATATTGAAAAAATGTACCGAATGATCAAGATCCATAAACATGATCGGAGGTACCAAACTATACTGTGGCGAACCCACACCAGAGAGCCAATTCAAGAATACAAATTAAATACTGTGACGTTCGGCACCACAGCTGCACCGTACTTGGCAATAAAAACGCTGCAACAAATCGCAAAAAGTAATGAAACTAACTACCCAAAAGGTTCAAAAGTCGCATTAGAAGATTTCTATGTGGATGAATTGCTTACTGGGAGCGATACGTTAGAAGAAGCGAAACAAATCCAGAAGGAAGTTATCCAGCTACTCCACGAAGGACGATTAAACCTTCGGAAGTGAGCAGCAAACCACGAAGAGTTACTACAGTGGTTACCAGAAACTGATCGTGAAATTAATTTGCCGCTTAACTTTGAAGAAGATAGTCAAGTGAAAGCACTTGGCATACAATGGCATCCTGCCACGGATAATTTCACCTTTGCATTCAAAGCAGACAAATTTGAAGCGAGTGCATTTACAAAACACACAACTTTATCGCAAGTGGCGAAGTTATTTGACCCCCTAGGATGGATTGCACCATGCATAATCTTAGCAAAAATCCTCATCCAAAGAATGTGGGTGTGCGGGTGTACCTGGGATGAAAGAGTGCCAGAGGAAATTAGTGAGTAATGGTGTCAGTTTAACCTACAACTGCCACATCTCCTAGAAATAAAAATCCCTCGTTGGATCCAGTTTAAACACTCATACGCAGATTGCAAATTACACGGCTCTGCGATGCGTCGAACCAAGCATATGCAGCTGTAGTGTACTTTAGAGTCACTGACAGAAGTGCCTATACCCATACCAGATTGCTAATGGGTAAAACAAGAGTAGCTTCAGTCAAACCAATCACGGTGCCACGCTTAGAGCTGTCTGGAGCAGTGTTGCTCACTAGAGTAATACAGCAAATCAAAAATGATATGAATTTTCCAGAGATTAATAGCTTCTCATGGACAGACTCCAAGATTGTGCTCGCATGTATAAAGGGTCATCCAACAAAGTGGCGCACCTACGTAGCAAACATAGTTGCAGAAGCTCAGGAGAATAATGAAAACAACACTTGGAGCTACGTGCCTACAAAGGAGAACCCTGCTGGCATAGCGTCACGGGGTACAATGGCAGTCAACATATTAATCTCTAAGTTCTGGTGGACCAGACCCTCCTGGCTCAAAAAGCCAAAAATGGAATGGCCAAGGGAAACGGTCAAATTAACAGAGACTTCATTAGAAGCAAAAGTAAAAGGAAGAAGAAACATTTGAGCTACTGCAGAAATTCTCAACTCTAAGACGAGTGCTACATGTAACAGCACAATGTAGGCGTTACATACGCAATAGCAGGAACAAAGCTCAAAGGTTCACTGGCGTCCTAAGACCAGAGGAAATCAACGAGGCTGAAGAAATTCTACATAAACTCGTACAAGAACAAGCGTATGCAAATGAACGCAAGCAATTATTGCAGAAGAACAAGATTGCAAAATGGAATCGACTCATCAATCTAAGTCCATTCCTCGATGATAAGGCCATAATGAGAGTGGGTGGTAGATTGCAAAACTCTAATTTGCCTTTCAAAACTAGGCATCCAGCAATATTACCAAAGACCCATCACATTACCAATCTAATAATAGATTATTATCATAAGGAGACGATGCATGGGGGACCACAGCTGGTACTAAATGCGATACGAAACAAATATTGGATTGTCAATGGCCTACATGCTATAAAAGGAAGAATACTTCATTGTATAACATGTTTGAGATATCGCGCTGCAACACAAAAGCAGCTAATGGGCAACTTGCCCACACCTAGAGTCTCCCAACCACATTCATTTGAAAATACAGGTCTCGATTATGCAGGACCCGTGGACTTAAAAATGTCTAAACATAGGGGATCGAAGGTCTATAAAGGATATTTGTGCGTATTTGTATGTATGTCAACTAAAGCAATCCACATCGAAGTAGTTTCATACCTAACCTCAGAAGCATTTCTAGCCGCCTTCAAACGTTTTATCGGGAGAAGAGGAATTTGTTCCAATATTTATTCAGACAATGGGACTACATTCGTTGGTGCAAACAAAATTATGCAACAAGAGCTAAATAAGGCTATTTTAGAATCAAACGAGTTTGCCGCAAGCAAAACAGTTGAAATGGGTATTAATTGGAATCTTATACCTCCTGTTGCCCCGCACCACAGAGGATTGTGGGAAGCAGGAGTAAAAAGCGTGAAACATCATTTACGTCGGACATTAGGATCAACAATATTAACCTTCGAAGAGTTAAACACGCTATTGATCCAAATAGAAGCCTGCCTAAATTCAAGGCCTTTATGCAAAACGTCGTCTAGCTCATCAGAGCTTGAAGCTCTCACGCCAGGCCATTTTCTAATCGGAAGGTCATTACTCTCCTTGCCTGAAACCAAATTACCAGAAACAGCAACACAGATACCAAGCAGATGGAAGCTTGTGCAACAGTTGCGCCAACAGTTCTGGAGGAGGTGGTCAGCAGAGTATCTGACCGAGTTACAGAAAAGACAGAAGTGGACCAAACCTTACCCAAACATTAAGATGGGGCAAATTGTCATCATAAAATATGAAAAACAACCACCTATAAAATGGCTATTGGAAATCATTAAAGATCTCCATCCTGGCAGAGTAAGAGTCTTAACTGTGAAAACCAGTTCAAGCACTTTGATGCGACCTGTACAAAAGATATGTCCTCTGCCTATTGACTGTAACAACTAAACCAAAACGTACGTAAGAATTTGTTTCGTCCTCTATGTCCATAAATGTAGTGTACGTCTTAATGTCGTCCATGTCCAAAACCGTGGTACAATTAAATATTGACAGTATATCGTCCATATTCCAGCAAAATAAAAAAGAAACAATATGGATGATATATTAGATGTAATGTATGAGGACATCATGGACGATTTTGAAGAGACACTGGTGCGATTATCCGTGACTTTACCAGAACGCCCAATTTCACCACTTCCACCAACACCACCTAGGGAAGAGCCAGTATTTTCACCACCTCCAGATATACTGGACTTAGCTGGTGAAGAAACACAGGTAAATATGGGTACATTACATTAGTACCTCCAGCGAAACCCAAGACTGTGGAAGATAACACTAGACCATCGACAGCTTCGCAGAAAGTTCCACCAGCGTCACTGGATGAAAGGCCGTATGACTTATTTACGCAAGAAGGACAGCATGTCCAAATCACATATGGGGAGCTGAACGCCATTCCCTGGGACCATATTCGAGCATTTTCACGACGAAGATATAATTATTTTTTGAAAGATGGTTCCAGTGTACGAATAAAAATTCGCGGAAACAAAATTTTATGGCACGGATACCGTCGTGCAGCACGGCCACAATGAAATAAAAAAATACTCAAAGATACAATTCAAAGCGTCTTTATTTTTGTTTGTTTGATACATGTAGTGATGCATCAATGGGGCGGGAATATTGACTATCAGAACCAGCTTAACACAAGCTCGCTGCATGGACACGTTTAATAAAAAAAACGTCTCAACAATACATGCGATTCATCACTTAGTCGGTGTTAGTATTAGTATGTTACACTAAACATAAACCAACACCAGATGAAATTACATGCACAAAACATTAAACAAAATAGATTAAATATTATATAGACGTTTTTTTAAAACATGCTTAGAAACGTCAAGAACAAAATGCTCAGCCATATTATTAACAGTAATACACATGCGATTAACAGGTTCATACTTGCTAAAGTTAGACCTTGAGGAGTTAACATGCAACAAAGGTAGCCTTCTTAAATTGTGGCTACTATCACGGAAAGAGATTTTATTAAGTAAAAATGGAGAATTAATATTCCCGTTTAAGAGTTGATGCACAAACGTTATATCGGCAACCATACGACGTTTCTCTAGCGAGTGCATATTTAAAAGCTTCAAGCGATCCTTATAGGGTGGAAGAATTAATGAATTATTCCAGGGTAGGTGCCTGAGAGCAAATCGTAAGAAGTTCCGCTGAACAGACTCGATACGGTCGATGTGTATACCGTAAAATGGAGACCAGACCTGGCTAGCGTATTCAAGAAGGGGTCTCACAAAGCAAGTGTACAAATGCAATGTAATGGTGGGATTCGAGAACTCTCGAGACCAACGTTTTATAAAGCCCAACATAGAACTACGCTTTGATACCATGAAGTTTATATGGGAGACGAAATTCAATCTTTGGTCACATTTGACACCCAAGTCACAAACAGAACTAACACGGCGAATCGAGGAATTCGAGAATTCATAATCATAAGTGATTGGTTTCAGATTCCTGTGGAAAGTCATAACCTCACATTTGTCGATATTGAGTAGCAAATTATTGCTTTTGCACCAGTCGTAAAATTTGTGGAGGTCACCCTGTACAAGTTCACAATCGTTAAAAGATTTAATCTGAGCGAAAAGTTTAATATCGTCAGCATAAATCAAGACTTTGCAGTGCTTCACAACAGATACAATGTCGTCAATAGATAGAATAAAGAGCAATGGGCCCAGGTGACTCCCTTGAGGTACGCCGGACGAAGCTTTCAAGACTCTAGAGAAGGAATGGCGGAAATTGATTTGGTATGTTCTGTTATCTAAATATGACTCCGCCCATTTTTGGAATGTTAGGGGAAACCCATACTTTTCCATTTTAAACAATATCACGGAGTGAGATAACTTGTCGAAAGTTTTACTAAAGCTGCAGCTTGCAACAATAAATCATCAGGTGTCCACCTGAAAAATATAAAAGAAGGAAACAGAAATTGTTCTGAATCTAATTCTTTAAACTACCTTGTACATGCCTTCATGCAAACATGTATGCACCAGCAATTGAAAATCCCATTTCAAAACAAAAAACGCGAAATATTTATCGCAATACATAAATAAAAAGAAAATTAGAAACACGAAATCACAAGATAAACAGATTTCTTCCAAAATGACAATTAACACAATTGTCAAATAATTGACAATTGTCAACTGTCATGTAAAGCAAAGTAGGAAGTGTTCTGAAATTATCACTCGAAATAATTGACCTAAATAAGTGACCTAAACATCTTTCCAGTAAGTGGTCAAGTTGGTAGTAAAGCTTCAAAGGCAAAATGGCGGGCGGCGGAGCCCCTATATAAAGCTGAGCAAGCCAAGTAGGCACTTCACTTCATCTTCTGGGCTATTACCGGTAAGGTCGAGTGATTTGGGTCATTACCAAATTATTTTCTTGAAGAATATTCCTGCGTTGGGATATTACCAAGGTAAAAATATTTTTCTCGAAAATAAAAGAGACTTGTTGATATTTGTGGTTTTTTAGTGCTATTTTCTCAGAGAGATATTCGGGTATTGGGTTCATTACCAATACAAAAATATTATTCTGAAAATTTCTGGATTTAGAAGAGCATTCATGCCTTGGGTTATTACCAAGGTAGAAATGTTTTTCTAAAGAATTAGAAATCGAAATTAATTTGATAATTGTGTTTTTTTGGTGCAATTTTCTCAGAGAGATATTCGGGTATTAGGTTCATTACCAATACAAAAATATATCTCTGAAAATTTCTGGATTTAGAAGAGCATTCATGCGTTGGGTCATTACCAATGTAAAAGTGTTTTTCTGAACAAAATTGGAAATTAGTCACTACGGAAAGGTAATCAAAATATTGAGTAGGTGTTCGCAGAGATATATTCAGGTACTGGGTTATTACCAGGGCAAAAATACTTCTCTGACAGAACTCTAAATTGTTCAGAATTAGAAAGATGCATGCATTGGGTTATTATCAAGGTAAAACTATTTTTCTAAGTCTTTGGGGACACTAACAACTTCATGTTTTTAACATAAGGATTTGAATTAATGAAATTATTTGAACTGTTTGACATTGCTTTTAAATATTAAATAATATAATAATAGTAAGATAAATAATCATAGAAACATTAAAAAACAAAAAAAAATTGAAATTGAGCTCACTTTGAGCACATATAACTTGAAATTAAAGTTGAAATTTTGATTTTCTTTATATTTGAAGATACTTATTTTTTTTTTGTTTCATTACAGAAGAACGACTGTAATTTTAAGTATAGAATTAATTAGTTTAAAAAATAGTATTTCATAAATTAGTTAAGACAAAATTGACTGTTGAAAAATTAAAGAAAGATTAAATAAAGGGTTTCAATAAACGTATTTTAAGCAGACAAGGTCTTATTATTTACCGGCGAGTTGCATGAGGCTATAAGAGGCCGCAACACACCCATCAACTCAATGGACTTGATCCAAACCCTCGAGAATACTTCATAAGCCATGAAACAGACTCCCCCCTACCACATGCGGGGCCCATCGGAGTCCGTACATTCTAAAATATTTGCAGTGTTCTTATGTAAAACTGACAAAAGTTTGATTTGAATAGCTCCTCCGCTGTATAGAAAAATGGTGTTCTGATTATCTTGAGGGGTCCTCTAGTTTCTCGGCTGTTTTTTACGGCTTTTCCAATAATTTTTTACGGGCAAACTATCGAAATAATCAATCTGGTTGTATTTGCATAATCTTTATTAACATTTAAATAAGCTTTACAAATTTTCTGAAGGCAAAATATATAATAGAATAAAAGCTATAGTGGCCGACAGGAAGACATCTAGTAAAAGAGGTGCTTGACGGTGACCAAGATTGCGGTTGTTCTGCTTATCTGAAATCAAAAAAACCAAACGGCATTTCAATCTTCATATTTAAGACTAGCGATTGAACTACAGTGAACTATAAATTACAAAAATTGACTTTTATATACACTTTTGAAAATTACATTCTATTTTTTACTCATTTTTTCTTAAGTTTTTCGCTCGTAGAAAAAACTATCGAAGCAATCCTGATAATCCTAGTTCAATCGCTGGCTTATAACACATTAAAGATGCTGTATAAATTCGAACAAGTTCGCTACAGTAGTTCCTGAAATATCGTGGTCACCGTTTCGAAAAATGGTGTTTCGAGAAAAACGCGTTTGAAAGTTCGCGCATGTGATTTATAATAAAAATTTCATCTCACCGTCAATCTGCTATGACTGGACCATACAGTAGGCCTTCCTCTTCTTCTTATTTTTTATAACAGGTATTTAAGTTGTGATTTACAGTTGTTATCTTCCATGTGTAAATACTTGTTGTTTTTATCTGTTACGATAAATACGCCTCACCCCTACTCGGCTCCCCTTTACGCGGGCCTAATTCGCGCTCCGTATACCTGCTCCGTTCCAGGGCCGTGACTTGTGAACCACTTCGAATAACGAAAAATCCTTTGGCACACATTTTCTACACATGTTGTAGATGTGATTTATGAAAAAAAAATACGACCCGAGAAACTAGAGGACCCCCTTAAGATTACTTTCTTATCTTCCCAACCGTAGTGAAATGTTCATACCTTTCCTAACAAAATTATTTAAAAAAAATTATCCTAAGCAAATAACTACGATTCCTCAACCAAAAACTATCAGCTCGGTAATAATTTTAATGTCGCTGTGCCGTCATGGCATGCCGTGGGCTGATGATAAAGACTGTAGCTGCCTACAGATTGGGACTCCGGCTGCACAAACACACATGCAATTATTACTCAGCTGAGAGTTATTGAGCGTAAAATGGTAAGGTTACTTTGTAATCATAATTATTTTATTATTTTGTTAAATAAGGTATATAGGAAGTGTATCCTTTGGGAAGGCATGGAAGCTTTAAATTACTAGAAAACTATTTTCCTGTGTGGATAGTAGTTTAGGCTCTATAGCAAATATAAAGTCAATGTTTGGCACTTTCCATAAGTATCGATATAGAACATTTTAGAAAACGGACTCACAACGCATACATATAGATTTCTGTTTCATGGCTTGGGAAGTATTCTCGAGGGTTTTGACTTGATACAACTCCCACCAATAGATCTTTGAAACAAGCAACTGTGCCCATCAACTCCATACATACCAAGCTCAAAATTGAAAGCCATATGCTCGTGATTAAAAAAATCACCGAGTTGCTGCCAGCTCAAACAAAAGTGTCAAAATGGAAACAAATAAACGACTTCCCATTAGCAGATCCCAGATTCTCAATTCCAGCATAAATCGGCATTCTTCTTTCAACAGATATTTACGCCACCATTATACAGAATGGAATAAAAAGAAGATCTGGCAACTCATCGACAGCCCAAAACACAGAATTGACCTGGATTCTGGTCGGAGCTGTACCAAAAATTATAGCATGACAACAACTATGTCAACCATCCACACCATTATAAGTACTAAATTAGATAATCAATTAGGTACATTCTGGGAATTAGGGGAATACTCTCCGACACCCACGTTATCACCAGAAAACTAGCTATGCGAGTATCCTAGCAATAAGAATACAAAGCTCATACTTTCTGGAAAATACGAAGTTAGCTTACCCTTTAGAGACGGTAGCACACCACAACTCAGACAATCGAGAAATATGACCATCAAGTAATTCCTACGGCTGGAAAGAGACTGGCCATAACTCTGAATTATTCAAATTATATAAAGCTTGTATATTGACGAAAATAATCATGTCAAACATATGAAACTCATCCCACGTAAATAATTATTATTAGAAGATAAGTCTGGCGACAATATACCATATTACTATATGCTACACCACGCATTGTTCAAGGAAAGCACGACCACAAAGCTTCGGATTGTATTCAATGCATCAGTACGTATCTCTAGTAGTACATTATTGCACGAACAGCTACAGATTGGAACTACAATCCAACCAACACTTTGGACCACCATATTGAGATGATGTCTGTACAAATTTGCATTCACTGCAGATATAGAAAAAATGTACAGAATGATCCAGACAACACCAGTACAGCAATGTTGCCAGAGAATAATCTGGAGAGATTCACAGAAAGAAGACCTAAAAGACTTCGCCTTGACTATAGTCACTACCGGTACAACACCCGCATCATATCTCGCTATTAAAGCTTTGCAACAGTTGGCGAAAGATGAAGCAAATAACTATCCTCGTAGTAAATAGCATCACGAGAGACTTTTACGTCGAAGACATACTCTCAGGAGCATACACGCTGCGCGAAGCACTACAGCTTCTGCAGAAACTCATTATAGCCCTAGCTAAAGGAAAATTTAATATAAGTAAAAGGATTGCTAACCATCATGACAATAAGCGAATATACCAATAGAACACCGAGAATCAAAAACAAATTTTGAATTCTCGGAATATGAATCAATAATAGCTCTCGGAATTCGTTGGTATTCTATAGCTGACTTATTTTCCTTTAAAGTCCCTTTAAAGTCAATCGATCGAAAGCCTACAGATACAACATGAATAATCCTATCTGAAGTTTCTCTTTTCGAACCATTGGGATGGTTAGCTCCATGTATAATCATAGTTAGAATTCTAATTAAAAAACTTTGGCTCTCAAAATGTGAAAGGGACGACGCTGCATCCCGGGAAATATCAAGAGAATGGAATATTTTCAAAAACCAACTACATAACATACAAAACATTCAGATTCCACGTTGCCTTGGCTACACAACAAAGTTAGGGCCGGTTTCTCAGCAACTCAGCATTCTCTATTAAAAAACTTTCGAGAATTTGAGAATACAACTAGTAACGATTGGTTCCATTTTCGAACTTAAACTTCCTTCTTTTTAAAAAAGGTCCATGATCGACATTTTAATTTTCTACCTCTACGCAAGAGGCAGTATGAAAAACTAAAGTTTTGTACAGACCACCGGGCCATCGGGCTTGCATACGATCACCCGCCACCAGTTTGGCTCTTCTCATGAGCCACAGATCAGTTACAGTTGAGTTTTCGTCAAGTTTTGTTGGCTGAGTTCACTCGATACTGTTTCCATTGATGTCTTTTGAGTTGCGTTAAAAGCATAAATAACTTGTATGAATATCCGAATTTGTGTTGAATAAAACATGCATCCCCACAATTCTAATAAATACTTACACCAAATCCAAGTCAAATAAATACTACACAAAATCCAACTCAATTCGGCAAGTTTCGTGGAGTTAATATGGATTTAACTCAATTTAAATCAACTCTCGTTTCCTCATGCGCACTAACTCGATTTGAATTCGTGTTGAACCCAGAATTCAAACATAATATAAGGTCGAGCGTTCAGTTGCTGATAGATAAACTTAACACGAAAGCTTTCCATTGGAACGTGATTGCATGTATAGAAATCTTTCAATATAGGTATAATCTAATTCTTCCCCTACCCCTTCCCCCTGCAAGGCCACATGATACTATCAACAGTATCTCCCTAATATTCATAGAAAGTGTAAAGATTCGCCATTATCTGTTCGGAACATTTCAAGCATTGCTAGCTAATACCGTTACTCAATCTATCGTTATCCCATCCTGGGGCCGGATTCTGTAGCACGGAGAATTTGGGAATTTGGGAGATGAGAATTTCGTTTTCTTAGAATTCTTAATTCCCTAATTCTCCATTCCCAATTCACTAACATGGTTGGAGAATTAGGGAAAACGTAAGAAATGTGAAAAAGTGCGAATCGCCTGGGACGATTAAGGGTATCAATTTTTGTTGTAGAGGGTTAGATTTTTTTTCATATTTGAGGTGCATCCGTCTATTACCTTCTACTGTCGAAATAAATAGAAATTTCTGTTTCGTAGGGGTAGTTTTTGAGGGATGTAGGAGGGTAGGTTTTCTCGAGTTTTTCCGGGATAACGAGAGAATGGAGAGCAGAAGGAGAATGTATGTGGTATCAAAAAAAATGGGAGCTCAGGGCAAACAAGATAGGTTTAGGAAATCTGGCGGGAAGAGTGCGGTGTAGAAATGGGGGCTGATTAACGGAAATTTAAAAAAAAATTGAGACAATATCAGGAGCTGTAATAATTCGCTGGGGTAAGCTCAGGATCTGTAAGCCCAATAAAAAAAAATTGGTAATTAGGTATGCATGGGTATTATAGGCTATGTTTTATTTCAATTAACGGTAATTCGCAGATTTGAGCGGCCTCAGCGGTAAATTTTGCTATCGCAATATTCACGGGCGCCTAACTCTGTGTGGGAGGGCTGTAGAGTATTGGAATTTTGTTTGATAGATTAAGGGTTTAGAGTGCAAAAATATAGGTGAACAATTTTTGGGGCAGGGTGTTTTGGCGGTTGGGGGTCGTACCACCCCTCATAGGGGGTTGTCCAAACTACGTCATGTTTGGTACCAAATTAAAGAGGGAGTAGAAGGTAATCGGGTGGTGTAGTTTGTATTTGATCATTTTAACGTGATAGCTGAATTTTGACCGCCGAAGATCGAGTTTTTTGCACTACGGTCATATACACCCCAGTTTCCATATTTTGCATATATTTCTTCCGTTCTTTGTTTCACATCCATAAGTACTCCGTTGTGAACATTTTTGTCATGGGAAGTAAATTTCCACAACTTACTAGTTCTTCGCAATGATGAGTTGAAAATATGTCAATTTTTGTACCAAAAACGGCCTTTTTTCACCTTAAAATGGACTGATACACTTCTTTTACAGTTATCTCCAAAATCGTATATCGGATTCAAAAATTAATTACATATTTAATTAGGGGACAAAATATAGATGCGATTTCATGGTACACACAGGCTTTACCGTGTATAATTAAAAATTTTACAGCATCTCTTCTGTACTGGACGACGACCAAATTGATCATTTTCGCGTGATTTATAATTTTTAGCGGGTACCTTGAGAGACAAATTTATGTTCCTCTGTAAGTATTGCATGGATTTCCATAATTATTTTTTTTAAATATAGCCAGGATATGCAGTGAATACATAACTCAATTTGAAAATCCTAGATACCTTCATAAAACGCAACAAAAGCAGAAAATCCAATTTTTCCCCTTACTTTTCCACAAGCAAGACACCGGAGAATTAACAAGTGGAATGGAGAATTCGGGAATTCTCTACTTACTTTTCGTCCTACTTTTCCACGAGCAAACATCGGAGAATTAACAAGTGGAATGGAGAATTCGGGAATTCCGTACTCACCTCTTAAATTCTCTCTTAGTTCAGAATTTTTCGTCCTACTTACACTTCTCAAATTATCCGGTGTTTGCTTGTGGAAAAGTAAGACGAAAAATTCTCAACTGAGAGGATTTGAGAAGTGAGTACAGATTTCGCGAATTTTTCGTCTTGCTTTCACTTCTCAAGTTCTCCGGTGTTTGCTTGTGGATAAAGTAAGACGAAAAATTCTCAACTGAGATGATTTGAGAAGTGAGTACGGAATTCCCGAATTCTCCATTCCACTTGTTAATTCTCCGGTGTCTTGCTTGTGGAAAAGTAAGTGGAAAAGTTGTATTTTCTGCTTTTGTTGCGTTTTATGAAGGTATCTAGGTATCTAGGAATTTCAAATTGAGTAATGAATTCACTGCATATCCTGGCTATATTTAAAAAAAATAATTATGGAAATCCATGCAATACTTACAGAGGAACATAAATTTGTCTCTCAAGGTACCCGCTAAAAATTATAAATCACGCGAAAATGATCAATTTGGTCGTTGTCCAGTACAGAAGAGATGCTGTAAAATTTTTAATTATACACGGTAAAGCTTGTGTGTACCATGAAATCGCATCTATATTTTGTCCCCTAATTAAATATGTAATTAATTTTTGAATCCGATAAACGGTTTTGGAGATAACTGTAAAAGAAGTGTATCAGTCCATTTTAAGGTGAAAAAATGGCCGTTTTTTGTACAAAAATTTCCATATTTTCAACTCATCATTGCGAAGAACTAGTAAGTTGTGGAAATTTACTTCCCATAACAAAAATTTCACAACGGAGTACTAATGGATGTAAAACAAAGAACGGAAGAAATATATGCAAAATATAGGAACTGGGTGTATATGACCCTAGTGTAAAAAATCGTTTTTCGGCGGTCAAAATTCAGCTATCACGTTAAAATGATCAAATACAAACTACACCACCCGATTACCCTCAACTCCCTCTTTAATTTGGTACCAAACATGACGTAGTGTGGACAACCCCCTATGAGGGGTGGTACTACTCCCAACCCCCAAAACACCTTCCCTACAAAATTGTTCACCTATATTTTTGTACTCTAAACCAGTAATCTACCAGAAAAAACCCCAATAATCTACAGCACTCCCACATAGAGTTAGGCGCCCGTGAATATTGCGATAGCAAAATTTACCGCTGAGGCCGCTCAAATCTGCAAATTACCGTTAATCGAAATAAAATATAGCCTATAATACCCATGCATATCTAATTACCAAAGTGAATTCTTATTTTTTTTATTGGGCTTACAGATCCTGAGCTTACCCCTGCGAATTATTACAGCTCCTGATATTGTCTTAATTTTTTCTTAAATTTCCGTTAATCAGCCCCCATTTCTACACCGCACTCTTCCCGCCAGATTTCCTAAACCTATCTTGTTTGCCCTGAGCTCCCATTTTTTTTGATACCACATACATTCTCCTTCTACTCTTCATTCTCTCGTTATCCCGGAAAAACTCGAGAAAACCTACCCTCCTACATCCCTCAAAAACTACCCCTACGAAACAGAAATTTCTATTTATTTCGACAGTAGAAGGTAATAGACGGATGCACCTCAAATATGAAAAAAAATCTAACCCTCTACAACAAAAATTGATACCCTTAATCGTCCCAGGCGATTCGCACTTTTTCACATTTCTTACGTTTTCCCTAATTCTCCAACCATGTTAGTGAATTGGGAATGGAGAATTAGGGAATTAAGAATTCTAAGAAAACGAAATTCTCATCTCCCAAATTCCCAAATTCTCCGTGCTACAGAATCCGGCCCCAGATGACGGTGCAATTTTCCAATTTAAGTGAAATTTCGACCCGCATGCAGGCATATGTATATATTAATGTGTGCATGTATGCTGTATGTTCAGCTTTTTTCTTGTGCAATAATTTTTGTTGTCGTTCTGGTGGTAACGAAACATTTTTATTCAAATTGAATTGGGTTAACGAAGGATTCCAGAGAGAACTCTTTGTTTAGGGAGGGGGGGGGGGGGGTCAGAAAAGTAAGTCACTGGGAGTCTCATGAATTCGTTTCGTATTGTTCTTTTCGCATACCATTTCATCTCGCCATATAATTTCTCCCACACAGCCATACAAACTTAAAAAATTTCAGGATTCTTTAAAATCATGTATGCCTTCAAATGTAAAAATCTAGCCTCGCAAAGTTTTCTTTCCTAGAATAAAATGATCAAGTCATGATTGTTTGCTGTCTTACGGTACTCTTCGAAAGCTGAGCTTAAAATATTAAGAGGATCTTTGTTAAATGTTTAATAATAACGGAATTCGGTATGTTTCCTTATTTCTTCCTGAAAACTTGTAGTGTGCAGGTATTCCCCTTTACATAAATGTATATCGTTTCCTGCATTTTATTCCTTGTTGTAGGTATTCCTTCCATCGTCGTCCTTGTTGGTGGTAAGGGAACTTCTCGGATTAGATTTTAATTTACAGCATTCTGTCACGTGGTCTTTATTGTTTGATATAGTAGAGCAGGGAATATAGGTAAGGTAGGGGAATAGGTAAGTACGTATAGTGTTGACGCTAGATTTTCATAGACTTGAGCTCATACTCACTAAATATCCTTCTCCCCATCGCATTTATAACGAGTTGGTGCTAGATTTGAAGAGATATTCTTAAGAGCTACATATATCTCGCGTTTGCATATATTACGGGAATATAGACTGTATACACATAGCTCTGCTGAAATTCTCTGGAATAAGCCCGGGGACTGGATGGATCGTTAGTTGGCTCTCCATCCGTTGTCTTTTTGACAAATGCAGATTAATGCCTCATGACTTTTAATTAATTTAAGGAGTATGACTAAGCGTAATTATAGCTCTCATATTTAATAGGGGTAATGGTAGCGCGGTGCGGTACAGCCACACAGCCTAAGCAGCAGCAGCAACAACATTCTAAAGATGAATGCCGTTTTCATGTAATTATAAGGGAAATCACTACTGCTGGTAATCGGTGGGGTAGTGGTTCGCGTCTGTATAATTCTTCTAGCAGCTGTTGTCTGCTGAACACTGCTGAACACTGCTGAAGTAGGTAATTAATCGTAAATAATAAAAATAAGTTCTTATTCAGTTATTGGAAACAGGACTGCTAGCAGCGCCTGAAATTGGCTTCTATCTGACACATCAAATATTGCAGTGGTTAAATAGTAGCAGGAGTAGAGCGGAGTACTTATACAGTTCATGATAGCCTGGATTTCATTCTAGATATATGTGCTGCAAAATGGTTGCATATTTACAGCATTCCGTAGGTATACATATATGTAGTTAGTAACTAAGTTTCTGATGATGCTCATAGAAAGAAGTCTTTCTAAATAGCACAAATTCCTATTTGAAAAGTCTTTCAAGTGGAGAATATATCTATATACATTTAGTACAGCTGAGATACATTTATCCATACATAAACCAATTGATTAAGATATGTGCGTGGCGGCGTGGCGACAAGAAAACAGACAACATGTCAACTAACCGTTTTCTTCGAGAAATGCATACAAATTCACACATACACTATGCCCATCTCGACTAATACTCAAAACGAAAGGAATCAAGGCAAATATTTCATAAACACTCCTTAAGCCTAGTATCGAGTTCGAGTAAAATGTGATATTTCCATACAAATTTTACCGCTGGTAAAATTACAAGCAACCATTTTACTAGTACAGTACGGAATTCGCTGGTAAAAATTGAATATGTCTCTATTTTAATATATGTAGATGGCACTTTGTATGTCTCCACTTATGTTACTGAAATTTTAATACGCGGAGCTGGTAACATTTTGATAGTTCCTGTTTCTAAGATAATTTTCAGATTGTTTGTGTTATTTTTTGAAGGATTTAATTTCTTTTGACAATTACATTAGGATGCGGTTGTATTGGGAAGACAGTTTTTGAGTTAAGGTAATTCCTAAATACGTACTTGTACATTTTAACGATCTCAATACTTTCCATTGCTCCCGCGGCTCTTCCACTTCAGTTAAATGTGATTATTTTCGAATTTGAAAGATAGGCTAGCTGATTCCATAGCTTGTATAATAAATATGCCGATTACGTATTGTTCAGGATACGTAAGAAGCCTTGAGAGAACTAGTCTCCAGCGTAAGGGAGGGTGCCAGTTTGTCAAAGGACAAATCAGCATTCTATTGCAGTTCAAATATAAATTTTTATTCATATATCTTAACCTAAATATCACAATTAAATTTAATTCAACTAAAAGTTAAAATTAACTAGTACTCCTAATATTATAAAATCCAATTCAATCCAACAATAATAATAAAAAAAAACATGTTAAAAATTCAAGTAAAAAAGTCCAATTCGAGTTTTGTTCCCAAACAATTCTCCTTATATCGGTTGTAATAAATGAAAAGAGAATAATGTCAGTTCATTGGAATTAAACTTCCATTAACTAATATTTAATAAAACAGAATTATATCGCTGCTATAGAGTGAGAGCGACGACGTAGCAGTACTATACTTCGGCTGCAACGTGCTGAAGCATGTAAGAAGAATTATACTTCTGTTACACGAGTGGGGAGCAAATATTAGATTTTCTGGGAGTTTGGATATTAGTAGAATTATATTTCTACTGAAATAGAATTACATATCTATAAGAAGCAAAGAACAAAATTATACTTTTGATCAAAGGATTGGAATTCAGATTACACTCTGACGGACGATATTTTCAAATTAAACTCTGAAATTATAATAGGCTACAAAATTGCATCTTTTGGATATTTGTAGAATTATACTTCTACAACAATAGAATTTACCCTTCTATATGAAGGAATAAACAAATTCATACTTTTTGTTTCAAAGGATAGGAATCTCAGATTAGACTCTGGTGGAGGATGCTTTCAGATTAGACTCTGAAAACCGAATGGGTAATTTTGCTACGGCTAGCCGCCTTTTTATAGTCGCCGTGAACAGTTAAGTCCCTGCTTCATGACATGTTGCCCTGGCAACGCTTGGTTTCATTTATGTCGATTTCGATGGGACCATTTCAGTTTTGCACTTCTTTCTGCAGCGGAGAACTGGGAGAACTGAAGTCCATCGAACATATTTTTGTCATATTCCTTGTATTTGTGGGCATACGTATTATATACACGGAACTGTCAAACGTAATAAATGTTGGTTATTGATTATACAAACAATTTTTTTCTTAACTTAAAGCCAATTACCTACCCAAATAAAAATGTTTAATTCATTTAACTTTATTGATATATAGAAACATATTTCTTCTTAACTTTATCCCAATTACCCAAATAAATTTTTTTAATTCACTTAACTCGAAAATTTCAGAAATAATCGCGACAAGCACACTTTGACAGAGCAAGGTGACAATTCAACTTGAATATGTATTTGTAACACCGACCAAAATATACGGTGCAAAGTAGGGGAAGTGAGTGCAAAACTTGTGCTGCATTTCTGCTATAAAAAAATTGTACCCATCTAACATTTTCAGTGTTGCAACTGCTGGAAAAAGTGCAATACTGGTGTTGCACCGATGGGACCATCGAAATCGCCATTAGCTTCAATTTGATTGTGGCGACACCATCTGTTTGACGTAATGTCATTAAATTTGTAAACCATACTGGAGATACGAATGATTTGGGTAAGTTTTTAATTAAATAAATTTTTCTCAGGTTTTTGTCTTTTGTTTGTACCTTTTAGAGAAATTGAACCGGATTAAACGTTTTGGGCATGCTGATGCCCGGGAAGTTCGAAAGTAATTGGTTATCAGATAAGTGTGTTCCATTTTATGAACGAAGATGATTTTTTGTGGATTATTGTTTTTATTTGTAGGGACGTGAGCAATACAATTTGAAAGGGAATAATTGCTACAGAGGACTAACAATATTTCGTACTGGAGAATGTATTGGTAATATATTGCTACTCGTCAAGATTGAGAGCCATACAACTAATGAAATGTCGGAGCAAGAACTGCGAACAGATTTCTTCGTATGTGGACTGAACAAGCCTGATGTTAACAAAACTAAACCACATTTAAGATGTCAACAGAGGTATGTACATACCGATTAAAGGACAAAATACACTTGCGACCTAAATTGTGGCAACGCCGTAGTGAAAGCAGTAGGGGAGACTAAGCCTCTAGGACGATACGGACACCGCGACAAGAGTTGATCAATTACGCATTCTTCTAAAGTGGTGTGGCAAAATCGAAGCATTTTATGAGATCGAGATAAATTCACTTAATTCTTGGTGACAATTGGAACAAGACTATCCCAATCCCAAACCTCTGCAAACTAGAAAAGCAATTTGATCAAGTGCCAAATATTGCTTTAGTTTTATATTTTCAGGAATTTTTCAGGATATTGGATTTAGCTTTATGGAACATTTTTAAATCATATTTGAATTCGCTCTTAGAAATACTGTATACTACTGAAATTCTGTAAATTCAATATTATTTCAGTCATAGAATTTAATTAATTTTTACGCTTTAGACTTTTACCAGACTAGCGTTATAATTTCGATCACCTTTGTTCACTAATTACGTGTTCACTCTGACTACGAACAGAATACAAATCTTTCTATCCAGAGCACTAATCAAATTCACTAAAAACAAGTGAAAGAGCTAGAATTGATCTAAGACCAATTCTTATGATACCGTAGAGGAATGCCCGCATGAAATTTCGTATGGTCACCCATTTGAGCAATTTTGATTTTTGGCATTGGTTTCTCGTATATATTTCTAGAACGGCTCGTCGGTCAGAAAAGATGATTATAACCAATTTTATAGAAATTCTTATTCTGAAGAAGTTTTTAGTACAATAAAAATGTCTAGGACTGATCGTTTTCAAAGTATATGTAAAAACCAAAAATTTTATATGGCAACACCAAAAAGGGGCTGCCCGATTTGGTCCGTTTTTGAATTTTTTTTTTTTGGTAAACAGAATGTACCAAATTTTAGCTTTCTATGTCGACGTGTTCTCAGGTAGTGTCCAAATATATAGTGCTAAACGAACTTTTTGTATGGCAACCCCACGAAGGAGTTGCCCGATTTGTCTCATTTTCGAACTCAATTTTACTTTTGATTTTTAATGTCCGTGTACAATTTCAGCTTTCTAAGTGAACGCGTTCTCGAGTTATCGTGGGCACGGACGGACAGACGGCCATGAGAAATCAAAATAACTTTTAATTTTATACGGGGGTGTCCAATCCATTTTGCTCTACCATCATTATTTCTGTGCGTTACAAACGGAATGACAAACTTAATATACCCTATAGATTTCATCTAGGGTATAAAAATGACACCTGTAGAGTGTAGAGTTTGCACACAGGTTGTTCACATAAAGAGCAAAAAGAAGAACGCCTCGGTATAGACAAACTTAGTTTACACCAATAGTACTTATAGTTGCGAAGAAGTCGAAGATTTTTTTAACGTTCTAAACTATCAGATTTGCTCCCATATAATGAAACACCATAATTAGAACGTTTAGAAAATAACAAATCTCTGTCTACCAACTCGATCAAAAGTTAACTTGAAGTCGAAAAAAAAATTACATTTTCCTTAGTACCTCGCTTTACCATAGATTATTTCTATAATATTTACTGAGTTGAAAATATTATCCAGAATAGAGTAACTATATCTCTGAAACCTCTGCTTGGTATTCAATTAAATTGTTGTTTCTATCATTTTGTCAATGAGTTTGTCTTTGAAAGAACACTCCTGCGAGTAATTTCGTAATTGATAAATCCAAGAGTTCCAATTTAATAAAAATGGTTTTTAAATAAGATATATGGACGGTGAGAAATAAAAACTACTGAAATTTCTCTTTTACAAAAAAAAATTTATTTAATAACAATACAAATTGATTCTAAGATTCTACTGTACACAATGAGCTCCAAAGTTCTAGTGCTATCTATCTTACCGTACCACCTTTTTTCATCTTCCAATATTGAGTGCATTGACCCTCATGGTATAGCTGATTACCGAACACCTAAAGCTGCCTCTTTCTAACGATGTCAAATTTCTTTCGCGCTAGGTGAACGTCGCTTAGAGACTTGAGGAAGGACTGTCATAATGCATTGTCATGCTGACAGTCACCCAAGCATTGCATACATAATAATAATTAGCAATATTAGTTATATGTGGTACTATTTCAATATAGTTCTCCAGTTTTTGGTGATCGTCATGTAATTCATTTACAAATTATGTGAGTTTTGATATAAATAAAATTATTATGTGATTACTGGGTAATTGTATGTTTAATATACTTTCAGGCTTTCAGGAGAGAAATTGGCGTCTTTATTTTAGCCGCTACAAGAAACGAAGGCTTATCGGAAATCCTCTCAGATAAGTAACATTGACTAAGGTATATTCTGAATGATTCTTTGTGTTGTTGATTTTATTGCTTTTAGAATTTATCCTCGTTGCCTCACTAGACATACTCCCCGCCTTGGAACCCTTGAGGTTACAATTAGTTGGTTTCCACATATGCCAGCATCTCAATTGTGTAGATCATCACGGAAATTTATCTACAAGTAAGAAAGGGAAATAGGATTTGGAGGTTATAGCGCCCCGACTCGCTTCAGGATTAAAAGATAGGGATTTGGATAAAAGGACATGGAATAATAAACTATTATTAGTATGTATTGTTTCCATATTCAAATTTATTCATACGTATATGAAGTGATTTGTAACGAGCGACGCGTTATTACGATTCTGAGTTTTCGCGCGATTAACCGCGGGTATCTATCGGCAACCGACATAATTTTGTGATCGAACGTTTCAACAGGGAGTTTTTCGTTTGTACTGTTACTGTGGACGGTGAGAAATAAAAACTACTGAAATTTCTCTTTTACAAAAAAAAATTTATTTAATAACAATACAAATTGATTTCTAAGATTCTACTGTACACAATGAGCTCCAAAGTTCTAGTGCTAATCTATCTTACCGTACCACCTTTTTTCATCTTCCAATATTGAGTGCATTGACCCTCATGGTATAGCTGATTACCGAACACCTAAAGCTGCCTCTTTCTAACGATGTCAAATTTCTTTCGCGCTAGGTGAACGTCGCTTAGAGACTTGAGGAAGGACTGTCATAATGCATTGTCATGCTGACAGTCAACCCAAGCATTGCATACATAATAATAATTAGCAATATTAGTTATATGTGGTACTATTTCAATATAGTTCTCCAGTTTTTGGTGATCGTCATGTAATTCATTTACAAATTATGTGAGTTTTGATATAAATAAAATTATTATGTGATTACTGGGTAATTGTATGTTTAATATACTTTCAGGCTTTCAGGAGAGAAATTGGCGTCTTTATTTTAGCCGCTACAAGAAACGAAGGCTTATCGGAAATCCTCTCAGATAAGTAACATTGACTAAGGTATATTCTGAATGATTCTTTGTGTTGTTGATTTTATTTGCTTTTAGAATTTATCCTCGTTGCCTCACCTAGACATACTCCCCGCCTTGGAACCCTTGAGGTTACAATTAGTTGGTTTCCACATATGCCAGCATCTCAATTGTGTAGATCATCACGGAAATTTATCTACAAGTAAGAAAGGGAAATAGGATTTGGGGTTATAGCGCCCCGACTCGCTTCAGGATTAAAAGGATAGGGATTTGGATAAAAGGACATGGTATAATAACTATTATTAGTATGTATTGTTTCCATATTCAAATTTTTTCATACGTATATGAAGTGATTTGTAACGAGCGACGCGTTATTACGATTCTGAGTTTTCGCGCGATTAACCGCGGGTATCTATCGGCAACCGACATAATTTTGTGATCGAACGTTTCAACAGGGAGTTTTTCGTTTGTACTGTTACTACCCGCACTAGTCCTTCTGTACAAGGATGAATTTTGGTTATTCTAGCCATTGTCCAACGCGAAGGTGGTATGTTTTCTTCTTTCAAAATAACTAAATCTCCTATATTCAGATTTTCTTTCTTTTTATTCCATTTTGGTCGTTGCTGAAGTCGATTTAAATATTCACTGTTCCATCTTTGCCAGAAAGAGCGATACAGTCGTTGCACGTACTGTCATGGATCCAAGTAGTGCGTTTGCGATTTTTATATTGCTGGTTCGGGGGTGTCAGCAGTATATCTCCTACCAAGAAATGCCCAGGAATAAGTGGCATCAAATCATCGGGGTCAGTGGTCATTTCACACAACGGTCTTGAATTCAAGCAAGCTTCGATTTGTGTGAGAGCGGTGCTGAATTCTTCGTAAGTGAGTAGAGTAGTTCCAAAAATTCGTTTAATATGATATTTGGTTGATTTGATTCCTGCCTCCCAGAGACCACCAAAGTGCGGATATTCTGGAGGTAAAAAATGCCATTTCATGCCTTCATTTCCCAATGCTGCTATAATTTCTGTATTACAGCTGTCAATCATTTTGTGTTTTTGCCTAGTAAGAATCGAGTTGGCTCCAACAAAGTTAGATCCGCAGTCGCTGTAGAAATTACTGCAGAGGCCTCGCCTCGAGACAAATCGACGGAATGCTGCAATGAATCCATTTGACCTAAGCTCTGTTACGAGCTCGATGTGAATTGCTTTGTTAGCAAAGTATACAAAAATTGCCACATATGCTTTATACGTTTTAGAGCCTCTTCAGTTATGCATCTTCATGTCGAAAGGACCGCTATAATCCACTCCATTATGACTAGAAGGTCTCGATATACTAACCCAAGGACTTGGAGGGTTTCCCATCAACTGTTTGCGTGTTTGGTTCTTCTGTCGAAAGCAAGGTATATATTTATGAATTTCCATTTTAATACAATTTCTGCGGTTTAAAATCCAATATTTTTTTCGTAGAACGGTCATCATCACTTGAGTTCCACCATGTAGAGTGCTGAGATGTTTTTTAAAATGATTAATTTTGTAAGATGACTTTTTTCTGGCATTATTATTGGATGGTTTTCATTGTATTAAAAATCTGAATGCTGTAACCTGCCGCCTATTCTTAGAAGACCATCAGCATCAATAAAGGAGTTTAGCTTCAACAGATTACTGCTACGCTTTTGCTCTTTGTGTTCACGTAAGTGTTTAATTTCATCTAAGAAATAGGTTTCTTTTATTTTGTGTAACCATAATGTTAATGCGCCACTGAGTTCTTCTGATGTTAATGCTCCAACTGTTCTGAATTTCTTTTCAAATCTTAGATTTCTCCAGTATAGCGTTACTCGTAGTAGCCGGTCCAACGATGAGTATACCTCGAGATGTACAATCTGCAGGATTTTCCTTTGATGGAACATGTTTCCATGAGTTCTGTCCCAATGCTTCGTGAATTTGAGTCACAAGATTTGCTACGAATGTAGTCCATTTTGAAGGATATCCCTTTGGCCACGCCAATACAATTTCTGAGTCGGTCCAAGTATATGTAGATACGTTGCTGCAAAATTGCATCGCCTTTATTATGTACTTCATTGCAAGTAAAACAGCACCACAGAGTTCAAGTCTAGGAAGTCATACAGTTTTGATGGGAGCACTTTCGTTTTTTTGCAGAAACTAACGAGATATGCCTCTTTCCAGCGTTGTCGATAATGCATAAATACACTACGGCACCATAGGCCTTTGTGGAAGCATCACAAAACCCGTGATACTCTATCGCATTTATAGTTGGAGAATACATGATCCATCTGGGAATAATAATTTTGTTTTATTTCTTGGAGATTTTCTCGGTAATCGTGCCATCCTTGTGGTATCTCTTTGATTCGTCCCATCCAATGCCTAATAGCCATAGCCTCTGGATCATTATTTTATCTGGTATAATAGCTAGAGATAGCCAACCCAGCGGATCAAATAACTTTGCCACATCAGAAAGAATATTTCTTTTGCTAAAGATTTGTGGGTTGGAGCCCAATTGTAGAGAATAGAGAAAATTGTCTGTAGCTGCATTCCAGTGAGCTCCTAACGCTTTAATTTTATCTTGAATGTTAATAGTAAATGGCAGGTTTATTTCCCTTTGATTTATGGGTACATTAGCTATTATTTCTACAGAGTTGGAGGCCCACTTACATTAGATCATCCACGTAGAAATCATTTAACATTACTTCGGCTGCAAAAGTATAGGTGGCTTGTTCTTCAAGAGCTAACTACTTTAACACTCGAGTCGCACAGTCGAGTAGCACTCTTCGTTCCAAATGTTACAGTAAGAAGTTGATATTCTGCGAGAGGCTCTTCTTCTGACTGTCTCCATACAATTCGTTGATATTCAGAGTGGCGTTCGATGACTTGAATTAGTTGATACATCTTTTCCACATCTGATGTAAATGCTATTCGATTCCTTCGCCAGCGAAGTAGTAATGCTGCTAGCTTGTCTTGGATTATAGGTCCCTTCATTAAAAGGTCATTCAGTGATTTTCTATTCGCAGTTTCACCAGATGCATCAAAAACCACGCCAACTTTAGTGGTGTTGCTAGATTCTTTTATTACTGCATGATGCGGAAGGTAACAACACGAGTATAAATCCTGTTTATCCTTTACTATTAGATGATCTTCCTCGGTAGATTCTATAGCCTTCATGTGTCCTAATTCTAGATATTCATCTATACTCGCTGAATATTGAATCTTTAGTGAAGGATTCCTCTTAAATCGTTTTTCCATTTGAAATAGTCGCGCGATTGCCACAGCTCTGGATTTTCCGATCCTGACTTCTTCCACAAATGGGAGACTGACCACATATCTTCCATCTGAGTTTCTTTTTATAGTGGCTGTAAAATGTTCCTCGCACTTGATTTCTTCTTGCGTTAGAATTCGATCTTCACTAGTCGCTTCCAATTCCCAAAATAGTTTGAGCAGTCGATCTAGCTCAGTCGTACTATGAAAATTCCGCTTTCCACTAAAGGTGGCCTTACGTCATTGATTTCTCTTGAGAGTATCCATCCAAATAAGTTTTTCTGTGCGATAGGCTCACCATGTCCACCCTTTAGTAATCCCTGCAAAATAAATTGCCCAATGACGTCTGCTCCAAGTAAACGATCTATTTTTCCAGGCCTGTTATATGAAGGATCAGCATGGTCCAATCCATGGATGTGTTCCCAATTGGATGTCAAGATTGCCTTGGAAGGTAGTATTTGCATAAAATTCTGGAGTACGAATGCAGTTGCATTTATTGACAAATTGTCCTTGTTTTGATGCCTGAAGTTAATATGCACTCTTGCACAAATGTATCCCGAGGTTGTCTGTCCTAACCCTGACACACATGCCCTTATCGATTCCTTTGGAAGTTGTAGTTCTTGCGCAGCCGTCTCCGTAATAAATGAGGCTGCGACCCTTGATCAATGAGTGCTCGTAGAATATGTCTTCTTCCTAACTGATGATTGTTACCAATGCGGTTACTAATAGTATTTGGTGGTTGTGTGGTACCCCACTTAGCACGTAGGAATTCACTTCACCATGAGATGCTCCCGGCCTCGGGGCAAAGTCTGCTGCTGATGCTGAAAGTGCTGGAGGAATTTCCGTTGCCGAATTTTTGTTATCCTTGTTTTGAAAGACATGAGTATTAATAGATTGAATACGTTCATCAGTTGACCGATTTTTTGATATCTCTTTTCTATGAAGGAGCGAATGATGCCGACCTTGGCAGTGGATACATCTGAGTCGACTCGAACAGTTAAGCGGCATGTGACCTTGTTCCAGACAGTTCATGCACAAACCTCTTTACTTCACTGTTTCCAACTTTGACATATCACTCATTTCTAAGAATCTAGGGCATTGTTTTATACTGTGATTATTCACTTGTACTTGTTGTAAGTGGTGGACACCTGACCCCTTTTTGTAGCTCTAGCTTCCAATGTTCTAAATCTTCCCTCCAAGAAATCTTGCAGTTCCTTCCATTTTGGGACCTCCCTTTGCGTGTTAGACGTTGCTCCCACAACTGATGGGTCTCTGGGGGAAATCTTTGAACTATTAGGTAGACTATCAAAGGGTCCCATGGAGTCGTAACTATTTCCAAGTTTTTTAATGCTTCCAAACATTCTGCTGTTATATCTAATAAATTATTTACCCCATGTGAGCTTTCATTACTTACTGCGTTTTGCGACAAAAGAAGTTTCAATTGCGCGTTCACAAGAACTCTTTTCTTATCATATCTGTTTTCTAACATTTCCCAAGCTACCTTGTAATTAACATCTGTTATTTGGAAATGCCTAAGAAGTTGCTCTGCTTCACCCCCAGATGGAGTTTCAGATACTGCAGTTTTTGCACTGCTGAAATAGATCTATTTTCGTGGATCAGAGTCTTAAATAAATCGTGGAACGTGGTCCATTTTCGATATTCCCCAGTGAATTTTTCCAAAGAAACTATTGGTAATTTCACAGAATCGTTTTTGTGAAATCTTGTCATGGTTTCTTCATGATGGCTATGTTCTTCGCTCTCGATGGTTTTACTGAGTGGTGGATATTCTTCTTGAAATCGTTCCTCAATTTTCGCATAGTGATTAATAAAAAACTCTTCTACCACAGAATAAACATCGTCATCAAAATATTGACTAGATTTTCCCTTAACTGAACTAGCATCAGCAATTTTCATGGTAACAATTTCCATATCTTTGTTCTTGAATTCATCCCACTGACTTTGAAATCCCTTCAACCTCTTTTCATATTAATTAAGTGATCGTCAAGACTCGCCATATTTATCGTAGTTTTTAATAAATTTAATCATTTTTTCTTTTCTTGCTAATTGCATATTAACTAATGCTTCCATATTGTAAGGTATTTATTCCAGTATAAATAAAAGATATAAAGAAAAAATCCTCAGATTGCCTATTAATAATACTAACCGTGTGATATTTGTATGCTGTGGGACGATTAACAATTTATCAGATTCCCAAGATGTCTCTGGAGTTTTATAATCGACAAAAATGTGGTTTCCAACACAGTAAATTCCAAAGATATGTTATAAAATTTCCAAAGAATAGAAATTATTTTGTAAAGGTACTCACCATACCAGATTCTGGCTCAGAATTAAATTTCCAGATATTGCTTAACCGTTGCCGAACCGATAGATACTTTACCGATAGACCTGACCGTTAAATGACTGTGTTATTGTCTTGTCCAATTCTAAATTTAATTTGTGTGTCTTTATAATCGCCACTAAATCCAAATATTCTCACTTTCCACTAATAAGTTATCTTGTCGAAATTTTCCACTTAATATCCGGGTCCAAAGGACCAAATGATAAATCCAAGAGTTCCAATTTAATAAAAATGGTTTTTAAATAAGATATATGGACGGTGAGAAATAAAAACTACTGTAATTTCAATTTTGCAAAAAAAAAAAATCATTTCATAACAATTCAAATTGATTTCTAAGATTCTACTGTACACAATGAGCTCCAAAGTTCTAGTGCTATCTATCTTACCGTACCACCTTTTTTCATCTTCCAATATTGAGTGCATTGACCCTCATGGTATAAAGATGCCTCTTTCTAACGATGTCAAATTTCTTTCGCGCTAGCTGAACGTCGCCTGGAGACTTGTGGAAGGACTGTCATAATGCATTGTCATGCTGACAGTCACCCAAGCATTGCATACATAATAATAATTAGCAATATTAGTTATATATGGTACTATTTCAATATAGTTCTCCAGTGTTCGGTGATCGTCAAGTAATTCATTTACAAATTATGTGAGTTTTGATATAAATAAAATAATTATGTGATTACTTGCTAATTTTACGTTTACTATTCTTTCAGGCTTTCAGGAGAGAAATTGGCGTCTTTATCTTAGCCGCTGCAAGAAACGAAGGCTTATCGGAAATCCTCTCAGATAAATAACATTGACTAGTTTATATTGTGAATGATTCTTTGTGTTGTTGATTTTATTTGCTTTTAGAATTTATGCTCGTTGCCTCACTGAACACCTATAGAGTTTTCTACTTGATTTAAATGCCATTTTACGTGTAGAAGTATCATAACACCTTTTAGCAAATAAGTAGGAATTTTTCCAATTTCTAATATTCTATTAGCCATATTTGGGGACAAGTGGAGTTGCATTTTTCAAAAATTCATAGAAAATTCAGTCTGCACTCGGTGCATATCCCGACTGACTGCTGGCCATAGAACTAATAAATTCTGGAGGATAAGGAGGTATCGATCAACAAAAAACAAAAAAGTGCAACCAAAATGCTTCAGCTATACCAGTCTCATTTACTAAACTCCAACCAGAAATTAAAATTCGCCATTAAAACCGAGTCAGATAGAGTCAAAAGAAAATAAACTGGACACTGATAAATCGATCGGGGTCAGACATTACTCATCTCATTGATGACTGTAAGTGTTCGGAAGGCCATTTCTATAGGAACTTATTTGTAGCTTTGACTCGTCTGAAGGCTATATAAAAAGTGCCATTTTGAAGTTTTTTTATTTTTTTATTTTCCAGAACATCATCAGATAAGTATAAGTAATTCTTTATCCGATAGAAACGAAATAAACCGTTTTTTTCGCATACCAAGGATTTATGAAGCTGAGCTTAACTCCATATAACTTAGCAGCCGCAGTGGCAGAATTATACAAAAGTTCAAAAATCCAAAATAAGGCTAGGAATTACACAAATTTTTCTTTTAACACAATAGAAGATTTCCGATAAAAAAAACTCAAAAGTGATAAACATCGAGAGTATAACCATGCTAAACCGGTTATCGGGAATTCCAACTATTCAAGCCGCACCAAGTTTTCCTAATGATCCCTCGATGCTTTTCCTCTCCAACAACGTATTTCCTAAAAATACATTAAAGGCAACAACCAAGAATCATCTTCCAAAATAACAAATAACACAGAATACTTATCTAATTGATGACAAATCATCCGCTGAAACGGTGCCCACAGCGTTGTTCCAGCTAAAATATATTAAAGCATTATTATTTAGAGTAAAAATAAATAAACTATCAACAAACTCAACTGAAACAAACATCGCTCTCGTATGTTTTCAACTTGCAATGGAAATGAGTGACATCACATCAGCTGTAATGGTACTGTCAGATTTTGATAGAATGATACTTTGAAATCAGCGTGTCCAGAGCAACGCATCATGGAGCAGAGTCATAGCGGTTTACGGCGATTATCCCAAGCGGAAATTTATTTCAGCTGCAGAAATTTATTTCTGTTTCATTCTCATCTTTCACTAAGCAAAAATTTCCTCCTGCTACAGAAATTTACTTCTGCTTCACCCTCATCTTTCACCTAAGGAAGAATTTACTACTGCTTCACTTCTACTTAATCTTGAGCAGGAGTTTCCCCCTGCTGCAGAAATTTACTTCTGGTTCACTATTATCCACACCTGTGCAGAAATTTAATTCACCTACTGCTGCCGTGCCTACACGTCCAGCACAGACAGAAAGTATTCATTTGTTTCGCCTACACGGCATATAACACTTCAACTGTGTTTCCTCATATGTATGATAAAAATCTCATTTTATTTGCTTTTTGCTTTATTTATGTTCAGATCGTATAAAGGACATTCTTCTTCTTTATTTCAAATATAAGGAGACCGCTTGCGGACAGATTTGAAAGTTTTTGAATTTTTTATTTTACTTTTATTTTGAATTTCGTTGAATTTTAAATAATATTAATAGATGTAAGTTTTATGCTGAATTCACTGTGATGGGTTAGGTTAAGATTACTGAATTTTTCTTAATTGAATATATTATTAAGTTTATTATTATTATTTTAGCAATATAATGAATAAATATTTTATATCTGAATCAAAAGGCTGAGTTATCTGTTAATCAAAAGGCACACCCGTTCATTTGAGACTTAGAACATAGAGACAACAGGAAGTGTTGATACCTGTAAAATTCGTGAGCATGAGCGTGGATTTTTTCAGCGTGCCGTGAAGTAGCTCAGCATTATGTTGGAGAAAGAGACAAATCTATGTTGAGCTGTCAAACGAAGTTTGTTTAATTTGGAACAATTTAAATGTAATTTAAAACTTGTGAAAAGTCATTTAAAAATAGTGCTAAATAAAATAAAGAGTGTAAGTAATTATCTGCTGATGTTAGATAAATTCCTAAGTGATGTTCATGTAATTTCAAAACGAAGTGTTCGGTGAAAAATTGCCACAACAACACCAAGGTACGACGTGGGAAATCATTTTTTAGGCAAGTATAGTTATAAAATATTATTTTGTGTACTTTACACACCTTTGTATATTAAATTAAATTAAAAATACATAACAAAAACAATGAAATTTCGAAAAAATCCTTCCTCCACCGAGACTGGTTTACGTTGTCAAATTCCCTGGGTATGTTGGCGTAGTGACAGCGAATAAGAACATTTTCGATGGGAGCAAACGTAATATTTTCTACATATAACTTGTTGCCCCGCTCTCTATATTTATTCTACTACACTACTGTAGCTAAGGCTCTTATTTGTGTGAGTATATGTCAAACTTGCATTATTTCATATGTATATTCTATCAATTTAACTGTAAGCAATATGTCGAGAAATAAAAGCGAATCAGTTGCAATAGCAACTATAGTAAATGTTCGAACCAAATCGGTTCGAATATATTTTGGTTTTACCGATTACTTTAAAAGGAAAACATCCTGAAAACAAAGCTTTAAATTTTTAGGAAAATTAAATCTAATTTGATTACTCATAATCAAAAAACAGGTACACAACCTAACAGAGCCATGTATTCGTCATCTACATAACACATTGCACAAACACAATACAACAATATAGCCTCATTGAGCAGATCAAATAAAATTCTTATCATATGATTCAAGCAATTAGATTCGTGCGAAAAGCAATTGCTGAAAAAGAACATATGCAAAAATACCATGCTAAAATTGAGTTCTAAAAGCAAAACAAATTCAATATAATTACAAATTTTCCCAAAAATAGGTACAGCATCTAACCAAAGCATGTGTTGTCATTTACCATACAATGCATGGCAAAAATACAATCAGATCAAGCAGATCAATTTGCAACTCTATCATCATTCGAACGGGAATTTCTTCTCTACGTGATAGAGCTAACATTTTTTGCAAATATACAGAACTAAATTTAACACAGCAGCATGGGTTGCTTTAAATTTCTTGTTACTATGCATTTTTGTTCGTTGCTATGCATATTTTATCTCTAGTACCGTAAAATTACAGAATCACGGCCAATTCTTGTAATCATGCGCCTCTGCTACTCCATCCTTGGTGTTCCTTTGTGTTCTTTCCTAGTGATTTTTCCTAGTTTGTATTTTATTACTAAATTAAATACTTGGTTTAATTGACAGCTAAAATAAAATATTCTTATTCTGGGTACCGACTGGATTAAGAAGTTTGTTTTAGATAGCGATTAAATTAAAGGTTTTTTTTATTGTGGGTAGCGACTGCAATACAAAATATTACTAACAAAGCACTTTATTTCTGGTCTCGACGGAAATAGAGAATCTTTCTTCGGGTCTCGACTGAAGTTAAGATATATACTAACATTCGCTTTAAGTCGGGTCTCGGCTGACTTAAAGAATATTATCTCGGGTCTCGACTGAGATAATATATTACTAACAAATAACATTATTGCGGATCTCGAATGTAATAAAGTTTCTTATTGCGGGTCTCGACTGTAATAAGACAATTACTAACAACACCACTTTATTGCGGGTATCGACTGTAATAAAGAGTCTTACTGGTTTCAGCTTTTTATATTACAATATATATATATATATATCTTGCAGTTCTCAAGTTTTAGTATTTATTGAACTTGAAACATTTAGTGCAGTGAATAAACAGGTAAAAACCACTAGCTTTATACCAGTGGCATAAATTTCACTACACCTTTCATTTATTGCATGTACGCTCTGACTAGCGGCAGTACAGTAAAAGAATGGATTGGGTTAAGAAATCGAACTGCACAAGAAATTATATTTTCCTTAATAAGTAACACCGCAGCTCTATTATAAGAACCACGGAATATAGATTGGCTAATTTTTTCCAAGCAAGCATTCCTTCGGAATCTCAAGATGAAATTTGGTGAATATTTTCCGGGAGGCAGATATTTATTAGGAGATAAGGCTTGTCGCTAGATGATGTGCTGTTTGCTTCCTTACAAGAACAGCGGAAGGTGAACATCTGTTAAAAATAATTTTAACTCGTATCATTCCAAGGTGAGAAAAACCATCAAGAGCGCGTTTGCCTAATTGTTCGGAATATTTCGTCGGCTAGAACATTTATCCATGAAATCTCAGAAATATATACCGGATACAATAGTTGCAGATTGTGTTCTTCACAACATTTGCTTGGACATTGGACATTGACGTTCATTAAGTGTATTCAGAAGATGAGAGAGGGGCTTATTTCGTTGGAAGTGCTGAAGAAAATTCCACACAAGCTCTCAATTTAAGAGATCAAATTTCTGAGGAAATTTCATAAGGGATATCAAATGCAAGAGAAAATTAATATAAGATATTTTCAATAAAGTAATTACAATATATTTAAATAAGAAATTAAAAGAACATCATTCATTCAAAACATAAATAAAAATATGTTCTCAAATATTTGGCAGTTTTTACTTAAAAATTCAAATCCAAAATTTATTTATTACTTTGGATGCAGCAACTTGGATTTCTGACTACAATCTATACAACGTTCGGAAAGCTTCTGCGTAAACTAAGCCGACTGAGTTTATTTATTTATACTGAGTTTATTTATTTATCCATTAATTTGAGCACTCTGGCCAAATACACGCACAGAGTTGAGTACATCTTAGATAATTACATGGTAGATATATATTGTAGCAAAACAACTTATGAAAATTAGTTTAATTTTTTAAGCATAACATTAAGTATACTATAGTATGGCGAAGTACAGTGTAGCATAGCCTAGTGAACAATAGACAAGATAGATCGACGTAAGTCAGACCATAGGTATAGAGTATAAAAAGTGGTTAAGAATAGATAATAGCATAGAAATGGAAACAATAGCAAAATTTAATTTAATTGTATGAATTAAAATTATAATTAAGAATATATGACATATATCAAATTCAATATTGTATTATAATCCAACAAAGTTGCAATTGAAATGAAAACTAAAACAAAAACTAAGCCTATAGCCTTAAGGTAATTTTAAGTTAAATACGTCAAAAGATTGGAGCAAATGCATCACATTAAAAAATTTTCAATAATTTTTCCAAATAAATTTGAAATTTTTTTCACCATTTCGGTTCCTGCACTCTGTGAGATTCTCTATGCTTGACAACATCCCCGAACGGAATTGCTCAATCTATGACGCCTTTTTTTTTAATTTTCCATTTGTGATCGATTGCACTGTCTTTTATGTTTTTTTGTTTCCTTGGAAGTGGCAGTGGCTCTAGTTCATCTCCAACATCAGAATAACATTCCACAATTTCATCATTTGCTCCTTTGTTTCTCCGTACTTCAGGTAAGGCTGGTGCTCTTCTGTTACCAGATATTTCCACTGGTTGCACATCAAGGCAATTACGAAAAATTTCGTCCATCTGTTCGAAATATTCAAAATCAAACCGCGATTGACCACTGCAACCTGGACCTTCATTATCTCTTTTTTTATATATTTCGCTTTAAGCTTATTGAATTTCCACTTACACCGCTCACCGGAAACTGTAAATTCACTTTACGCCCATTCTGATGCAACACTGTTCCCGCTGCATCTCATTTTATTACGTCGCTTGTAAAATCTTTCCGAAATTTTGAATATGTCTCCAATAATAGCAATGTGTTACGGGTCCTCCACAGTTTCGAACACCTAGCTTTAGTACGAAGAGCTACTTCTTCTGTAGGTGTATTATCTGCTGTAATTAGGCAAACTAAAGTTATATATCAGCTTAGATAATTACACACTTACCTCTAGCATGGGCGCCGGCAGTATGGTGCAAGGTGGTGCAACTGCACCACCTTTGTTTGATAAAAATGCTCATCTACTTATTTATTGACGCATTAAAAATTAAGAAAAAATACATTTTTTTTTGTCTTAATTTTTATTAAATAATAATTGTAATCTACGTGACTTCTCTGCGAACTTAGCCACTACTTCGCTTACAAAATCTTCATTATCAACAGTTCTTTTTTATCGAGGGTCATCATACGTATAAATCCGACAATCGTTATTCGCACATAGTTGATCTCGTCCAAGTTTCTCAATGTGCTAAATGAGCGTTCCATCGTACATATTGTTATATGTGAGACCAAATTTTAATAGCTTGCAAGGCTGCTGAATAAATACCTTTGAAGCTTTCCAATAAATTAATATATTTTTTTATGGATCTAAGTCTTTTTGGGCCGAAGTTTCATACCATATTGTGGCTTCAACAATAAAGTTTTCCAACAAAGATGTTCCATAGACGTCTTCTATATTTGAAGAAACAATTTTTATGAACTCTTGCTTTGTTAACAATTTTGTTTGGCGGTAGTGAAGCTACAGGAGCGCAAAAGGTTGCATTATGATTTTCAGAAAAAAACGTTCATTCAATCATTTAATTATACAATCTAAATAAGGAAGGAATATGTATCTTCTATAATATTCTTCCACAGAATATTCTAGTTGATTTGACTTGTATGTCATTCACTTCACTAAGCGGGGCAAAACCAGGTCAATATTCACTAAGTTTCAATAAGTTGAAATTTTGTTGAAGAATTAAAGAAAATTCTTATTCTGAATTTTCTCTATAGCAATTTAAAATGTTTACTAATTTTACAATTTTTTTACTGAGATTACAGGTTAAGTTGAATTCCCTGCAACTGTTTAGTGGCAGGTTCTAATATGATGAATATATAACAATTATGTGCAGAACTACAACAAAATTATGGTGCGCCTTTTTCTTGTTTGGGAGTTCATACTTGTGGACAATTTGTGGAGTTGCTTAAATTGCTAGAAAAATATTTTAAATGGAAACCTTTATAATTTTCTCAAAAACATACTTTTAATCAATATCCCGCATTCACAATGCAAAGTGGAGTAGAGTAGCGTAGAGTGGCAACTGGCATCTTGTTATTCGCACGCAATAGTGCAAATGCCCAACTCTGTTTGGCTCGGAGTAGCGCGGAGTAGAGTTGAATGAAAATAGGTTCTATTCTAATTTCACGCTGGCATTTCCGAATGATTATAAACTGGAATTTCGAACTACTAACATGTAGATGGCGTGGAAAAAGCTCTATACGTCATAACCAACATGTTTTAATGTAATTTTTGGATTTAATATTTTTTATGAATGCTAATAAAAAACAGGAGGTATTTTTTGCAAACTTCACGCTTTGAAAACTAAAAATATATAGTAAATTGTTATCTAGTTTCGAAGCAACCTGATGGTGCACCAGGTGCCTTCTTTTCCGAAATTATTATTTTGACAACGACAAGCATGTTGGCATGGCTTTGCTGTGAAATTTTGTTATATTAATTTCAAAGTTTGTTGTTGATTTGGCGTTGTTATGATGAACTGCTACGTTTAATTTCAAAAATTGAATTTCACTCTGCGTTGATTTGTGAACAGCTTCGCTCTGAACTCAGAGCTCACTCTTCTCCATTCTGCTCAACTCTACATAGTGTACGCGGTATTCAGCTCCATACAAAATTTCCAAGAGGTTTTGGCAGAGAATAGAAAATAAAGTTTCGTTAGGGATTGTTTGAAATCAAAGACCAGACCAAGGAATATATGTAGCGTATTTCCTGATGTACAGTTAAAATGTCGGCATATAACTGATTAGAATATAGAAATTTATTTGTAAATAAACTATCTAACTTAAGTAACATAACGTAAAACATGTTTGGGGGATGAAATTTAGATGACCTAGTGGATAATCAATAATATGACTTAATTTAGATCGAAAAATTACAAAATTTTGCGTACACTGAGCAAAAAAGTGACGTAAATACAATTAAAACCGGCATTAGGCTGACTAAATTTTTATCGTTATTTGTACAATAATCATTTTAATTCGGTTTATTAATCCGTTATATTTTTTTAAGTTAATAAAACTTTTATCAATTTGATGAAGAAGATTTTAGTTTCAGATATATGAAATTTTGTTAATATTAATTAAAAGTTTTATTGATATTACCATAGCAATTTCTTAAAATTAATTAAATATTTAATAAGCGCTGCGAATATATTTTAATTGTATCAATAAACGTTTTATTAATTGAATTAACGTATGTTAATTATGTGAATATAAATGTTGCGTGAATACAGTGAATAAATTTTAACAACACCAATGAGCACTACATTAACCCTATGAAAATATTATTGATTGTGCCAATAAAAGTGTCTTTAATAGCACTAATAGATGTTAATTATAACAATTACTGTTTATTTAATAGCATGAATATCGATTAATCCACCAATGTGAATTACTTTAAACTTTCCATTTCTATTTCGATTGATACCAACAAAAATTTTATCCAGATAAATAATTTGGGTTCTATATGTTCTAAGTACAGAAATTAAACTATTTATTGCGACAAAACATTTAGTTTATTTTCAATCTATTAATGAATGACAATGCTCACAATGGTAAAAGAATAGTTTAGTCTTAAATTCATTTCTGTTACGTTGCTAGTACTTGCGAAATTTGCTATAAAAGTATATTTGGCAGCAAAATACTTTGATAACGGTGTAAGAAAAGATGATGTAGTTTTAAAAAAACATTCGATAACTTAAAATGACAAAATAAAAACACTTTCGCTTTTACATCCTCTTGTTTTATTTACTTTATATCAAACAGATGACAAACACAACTACTATTAAATACTACCAGTTCATAGATTTCACTTGTAAATTGTATTTCAAAATAATCAAATTAATATACTATTCTAGCTATGTCTGGAACACAAACAATCCGCGAATTTTACAAGTTTTCCTAAATCTGTATTGAAAAACTCTCGTATATAAATATATGTACATATGTACGTACATGTATTTAATACATACTGAATGTAAAATTTGTTTAGTGCTCGGCATAATATATCACGAAGATAGGCTTCTCCAACTAATGAGCAATAAAAAAAAATATTGATTTTTAGATAGATGTAGGTACAATATTTTATTTTCGTTCTTGAAAAATAAAAAAAAAATAAATATTTAAATTTTAGTATGCAGTCGGTTATATGTCATGTATAAAACAATGCCCTTATTTTAAAAGGATAATTACGTAACACACTATAAATAAAATCGAAGAATTAAAGACTATGCTCACAAAGGTATACAAGTAGTTCTTAATTGTAGTAGTTCTTAATAAGTAGTCTTAATTGTATTACTTAAATAGATTTTTTTTTAGTAGAAAAGTTAATTTATAGTTTTAAATTCAATGTAAATTTAATCAAGAAAAGTAGTTCCGTAGTAAGTTTTAGAAAATTAATCAACCTTCATTAGATAATAAATTTAAGTGAAGAATTAGTCGAAATCGTAATGATTTTCACATCATGTACTATTAAAAGGCGGTATGAAGTTTTATTACCCTGTTTAATAGTATTTACACTTTATTAAATCTTTTAATATCAAATTACTCACCAGCTAAATGTTCCGATAGCTTCTCTAGTTTCCATTCTTTTAATAAATTGACAAGTTCTTCCTTTTGTTGATTTTCGTAACTACTTTCGGCCTCAGAAATCTCAAAACTATTTTGTGAAATACGCTCGCAATTCAAATTGTAACCATCATAGGTATTTGTAAGGTTGGCAACAGTGTTACGGTCACAGTAGTTATCACTATTAAGTTCAACATTTGCTGCAATTGCTTCAGTGGAATCTGTCTCAGTTTGACTTTCGATTATTGATGAATTATCCAAGCAAGTATAGGTTTTGGAATATGATGGTGAAAAGTAATCTTCATTTGAAGTTGATTGAATAGTCCGATAGATTTGTAAATTATTTTGTTCTTGATTGTTAAGAGAATCCATGGTAAAGTTCCTGATAACATCATCATCCGATGGAACTAAATCACCTACCATTAATGGAAAGAGACTTACAAAAGTCATCATTTCACGTGCTGTCATTCTTAAATGCTTGTTGGTTATATGTGACCATTTAATTTCAGCAGAAATATTGTCAGATTCGATTGACCCGTAATTGAAATTCTGCTTTCTAAAGTTTAAGGTTTCTAAAGACAAATATTTCATTTTTTGAACCAAGTAAGTTATAATATGGCAGAGATCATAATGACAGATTCCCTCGAATATATCGTGCATTACTTCGACACTATAGTTCTCGACGACATAAAACCTAGGTATGTCATTAAGTAGTGAATCTGCCACAACACATGTTGCTAAAGCAGACTTTAAATTGATGTCAACGTTATAGTTCTCCGCTGTACGCAAAGTCTCATTTTTTTGAACAAATAATCCTTGAGTTTCAAGTTTTGAACTTTTACAAAACCTGCAGAAATAATTTGCTGAGAAGGATTTACGAAAACTAAGGAAGGAATTAAGGCCAAGATTATGCCCTAGCACTAATCCCAATATAAAGTAAACGCGACGTTCCGTTCCATCACCAGTAACTATTGTTATACCTTCAGTTTCAAGGATACGCAACTCAGTTATTAATGACCAGAAACATTTATCATTGCCAAAGTTTCGAATATCTTCTGTCTTCATAATTGCCGCTAAAAATATATTTTCTAATCTTGACTCATCACAAGGATAGCAAGGAAAAGAATAATAAACATTGCAAATAGAGTGAACCCCTGAGTGAGCTCCAAGAGGGTTATTTATCTCTAGATCATCAGTATACAAAAATATGGAATCAAGATTTTATTTGGATATAATTGAGTTTTTTCCTGCCGCAAATTACCCTGAATAAAATTCGTATACTTTTCGCTACTTCTCAACGATTCCATGAAAATTAACATTCTACTTAAAAGATTTCTGTCTTCAAATATTTTTTTGAACTGAAAACTGAAGACGGCCGTTATTTCAATCTTTGAATATTGAAGGTTGCCTTTATGTAATGTTTTGTCAATTTCAGTATTTATTGTGAACTCTTTCTAGATAGCGCTCACTTTTAAGCTCCTTTGTCAATAAATAATCAATATTACATAACTGAAATGGATTTTTGCACTTTGCTATTAAGCTTAAAATTTCGATATATATTTCAGAAATTAATTTCGCAGAAATTTTTAAAAATATCCAATAAGGGATTTAAAATAAAATTTTTTAAGTTATCTTGAATTGTTTTAACATTTTCTCTTGTAAAGTTTTCAATCCCATGTAAATTTAAGGAAAATGTTCCGAGAGATTCTAAGAACTCTTTAAAAGATTTTTCCAAATCAAATTTTCTATCATCGTTCGAGTCCTTATTACTAGATATTTCTACTGAATCAACAACAGTATTGCCCTTATTAATTGAAGAACACTTGATATTTCTATTTATCTCGACTTTTGATGGACTGGGTGAATTCCTTTGTTCTGATAAATGTTTTCGAATTAAATGTTTGTTAAAACTGCCTAAATTTTGAAAAACTTGAACACATGAGGACTCATTACATCTAAAACTACTATACTATACTACATTATTATACAATATTATTATTATTTAAATATTATTATCCTATTCCTTGTCATCAAATGTAGTATATATAGTTGCATATCAAAAATTTCAGCATTATTGCGAAATCAAAAAACTAAAAGTATTTATATACTTACCTAGCTTAGAAATTTCGGAAAAAACGCGGAATCTTTAAAATCAACCAATTTTCATATCACCTCTTCAGAGTACACATTTTTAAAGTAGCAGCACTGAATAAAATTACTTACTCTTACCTACTTCAGGTATTTTTAAGAAAAATCACAATTATTATGCACGCGTGAGCTGAAAACAAGCAATGCAAACTGGACCGTAACTTCGCATTAAATGGCAGAAGATCTGTCCAAATCCAACACAACTTAGGAAAGCAGTTTACATGCTCGCTTTTAAACTTTTGTGTGTAAATATAACATAAGTGTTCAACACACCAAAAATAATGTAATTGTAATTGGCTTCATCAGAGGAAGCTCGTTTATTGATTCAGTGATACGTTTGTTGGGATAATGAATCTGTTGCATGTTGACGCTTTTTTTTCTTATTCTCTTTATTAACACTATCACACAGAGCTATTACTTGCATTTCTACTCTACTGGAACACAGTATGGGTACCACAATCTGATGTATACCTACAGCGGAGGAATACAAAATGTTCTTTAAAACAAAGAAAGTTTTATTACTGTTTTCATAAAGCACGTTACATCGAATTTATGAATGTTTTCATTGATACAAAGCAACTATCATTAAAAGCTAACAATAAGTTAAGCAAACATTACATCAAGCCAATGCATGCATGTTAATTATAGGTCTTCATTATATTAATAACAATGTCTTTTTATTTTAAATCAATTCAATAAAACATTTAATTATATTAATGAAACGAATCAATAAATATGTTTTCGTTATACTAATCAAATCATTGCTAGTCTGACATTTCTTTTCATAAAAATATTCATGATCTAAACGTATTATTAACTGTTCAAATGAAATTTGTGTTAATAAACACCGCTTATTGTATCAACAACGAATATTTTTTTCAGTGTAGGTTAAATTGATAAAGCGGCAACCCCAAAATGAAATTTACTGAACTTGATAGAACATTTGTCGTGCCTAAAAATTTAAATTTGATGTGAATACAAACTATATGAAAGTAAAGCCCAAAATAAATTCACGGCCTCATGCCACGGGCCACAAGCCACTTGAGGCTCGTGGCAGACTGCTGAAGCCAAGTAAGTTACATTCACGGCCACTGCCCACAAGAAGCCATGCTTCTTATTAGGAAGAAATCTATGTGTTTTCATGTAATTAATAATTTTTTCCTCCACTTTATTTTCTTCCAGAATTATTACAACTCAGTATGAAATAGTTCTCACAAGTTAACAACTTTCTGACTGATAAACAAAATTCCAATTAATAGCAAACCTCCCGCCATATTGAATAACCATATTGAAATGCCATTTTTATACTTCAATGTTGGTAGTACTGGGGCCACGAGCCAGAAAATTTGAGATTTGATTAAACTTGGTCACGGCGACAGCTTGGAGGAGGAATACGGGGCTGGTCGAGCAGTCGCTGAAAATGCCATGAAGTTCTGCATACAATGAGCTGTGTTAGTGACCGTACACCCTGTACTTTTAAGATACAGGATATTTTGGGAAAAACTAGTATTATTTCTAAATCACACTGTAACTCCGAAACGGTTGATATGCCACCGCCCCTTGCCATACAATTTCTTGTTTGATTAGGTGGTTACTATCACCACCCGCCCTATGGACCATCATCGACGAAACACCCTGTATAAATGGTATATCCTATATGTATACACTTACAAAAAAACTGTTTGCAAAAAAGATTTATGGAGTTTAGTCTCTTCAATTTTGTAAAAGGCATTTTTGTCGCAGGATCAACCATTAAGGAATGATTTTGAAAAAACAAATTTTTAGTACCTTCAGTCCAAGATGGCAGACCGCCCCCCCCCCCACAGGGTGAAAGTTTGGATTTTTCAGCGGGGCTTGGAGGTAAGTAACATATATAAAAATCACAACCACTCCACCTTTTGTAGGGCAAATGCCTTATTTAGTCCCTATTGACTGGACTAAACCATACTGAGATGACTTTTTTTGTGAATTCAATATTTTATTCTATATTAAAACGGATTGAAAAGTATGAAAGAGTGCTTTCACGAATATGCATGTTTGTTTTTAGGTTTTTATGTCGAGATTTTCAATATTTTCATTTAGGAAGCTGAAAATAATTACAATTTCCCAAAATCAGGAACCGTATTTTATATAAAATTTCTATAATATTTGCAGAAGATTATAATTTTTTTCGCCTCTGATAATTTCTTTACAAAGACGGCTTAGTAAATTATTATTTATTTCAGTTTGTGGTGTATTAAATTTCTAAGCTTATTTTAATTTATTTAAATAAAATCATTTTTAAATCCGTAGGTATACAAAATAATACGAAATCTCGGTAGTTCTAATACTATAATTTATTACATACACATACAAAAAAATTTACGCATACAATTAGTATGTTTTTACTTCGGTTTAGTTTTTTATTATCAATCGATGTGTTTGCAATTGGTGTAATTAGTTTTTGCCAAAAAAGTTCCAAAATACACATAATCTTGTACGATGTATGTATGTATACAATAATTTCTGGTGGATCTTTTTTTTCAAATATCTATTGTGGTATTTCCAAATGTTTCTGCTGATACTTAATAATTATTTGCAGTTAATTATTTACATATTACCGAAAAATTTAAGGTTTGGAAATCACGCTTATCTTAGAATTAAAAGATTTAATAGTTAATTTTATATTAGCGGCTAATTTTAAGAGGTTAATATATTTTTCAGAACAAAAATTTCAATGATTAGGGTTCCACGATAAGCAGATACGACAAAATCTGGAAATAAATCTTGCAAGCAGTCATGTATGATTTATAAGAGGGATGGTTTTGAAAATTATGATCGTCTATTCTCATTCCTAAAAAAAGAAAAACGAAGCTATGTAGATTTTTTTGGAACATTTGGTGAAATAAATAATTCCCTTCACATGCACCATCTTACACTGGCGGCGCTCATGACCTCTAGTATCCACTTCTCGACTATAAATAACTGTTGAAGTTGGAACTGGAGGGGCTATCAGTAGGTACTTCATTTCCTCGTTGTTCACTCTCCTCTATAAAAATATTCCCTAGAAAATAAGTACAACCTATACTAATAAATAATTTATTTTCAGCGCAAATATTCAACATTGCTGTACTTGTCCATTAGCGATGGCACATTATTTTCGTAAATAAGTTGCCCTTTGCTATCCACACAGTAAGAAAATTCAGACATTTTTTTAGGTTACTTGACATCAAAAACTAAACAATCCAATTTGGCTATAGCCGGCTGCAACCAAGAGTTGAACAATAAATTCTGACAGTTGAGCTAACATATCCAGATATGATTTTCGTCATTTATTGCTTTTATTTTTGGCTCTAAATTGGCTATAGCCAACAACGGAATAGCTTGATTCTACCTATAGCCAGTTATAACCGGCTGTAGCCAAAAGTTGAAAACAGCCTTAGTTGTAGTAGATTACCAGAGTAAATACGGGGACGAGGCTGTTCCAAAGAATTTAATAAAAAATGCACCAAACTAAAATCGTCTAAGCTGTCCAAATGCAAGCTTTCAGATATTTCCATGTAATGGTAGAAGCGAAGCTTTTTCATTTTGAGCTATCAGTTTTGCATATAAAAAGAACAACATAATATGTATTAAAGAAACGTAACATATGCGTACATTTTGGTAAAGATTTAGTATACCAATAGCGTCCCCATGTTGCTGAGTTCAGTTTCTAGCAGTATTCTCAAAGCCGAAACTAATAGATATCTGCCAAATTTGTTCAATTAGAAGAAGCGAGTCGATTGCGAAAATTGAAATCTCTATATATTAAGGACCTTATAGTAATAGTTCATATAAATTTCGAGTTTTCAATAATTCTTTTAGCTGAGCTTACACTAATGGATAATTCTTATTTATTGCACTTAATAATTAAAACCGGTTCAATCGGTTGCAATCGGTTTGTTTGATGGACTTTATTCTAACATTAAGGCTGGCCGCACACTGCACAATCACCGACTCTAATCGGTGGGTTAAAAGTCAGTTGACTTTGCTCGTTACACGTAATAGCGTTCGGTACCGCAAACTGCTCTATTTTACGTCAGTCAGCAATTAAAAATTCAGAAGGGCGTTGAATGGCAATTGACGGAATCGAACCAACTGGTGTGGTCAGTCTGTCTCAGCAATATTAATATCAATCGGGTGATTGCTGCTGATCGCAGCCGCAGAAAGAATGTTTTGTTTTATGTTTGTTGACTTTTTTGCTAATAGAAATGGCGGTAAGCAAAGTTTTTTCAGTCTAGCTAACTATTTTTAAGAACACTCCTAGTTTTTAATGAACATTGAAACACAAATCAACGCCTATGACTCGATTAATAATCTGACAGAAGCCGATGCAATATGCGCACATGCAACGATAGTCAATCAGCAACGATTAAAAATCAATCAGTCGGTGACAAGTCAACAGACAAGTCGCTGACTGGACAAACAATTGACTCAGCAGTGTGCGGTCTTCCTAAAATTGGGTGGAATTTATTTCATTTGAGACCTCGAACACAGTTAGGAACCGGATGTAGCTCTACGTATCAGCCGGAAATCGAATTTTAGGTGGACGGGAATTTAGTTCACAAACGTAGAACTCTAGTTTTTAACTCATAGTATCAGAAGTTCTTTTAAATTTGGTAGATTTATTTAAAGTAGGCATTTACTTCTGTTTTGTTGTGCTTGTAAACTGATAGTAAACCAATGAAGTGAAATGTAAAATTACAATTTTACTTGCAATTTTACCCAATTCGTATACACTTACAAATAATTTTTTTTTTTTTTTTATTAAATGCCTTATATGCTCCCAACATTTAATATCTAAGAACTTTGGACGTCAGTGCATTTCCCGAAGTTGTAGTATTTTGGCTGATTGACTTTTAGGTAATGCAATTCCTGTGGTTTTGTTGATTCGTGCTTGGTTTGAAAGTGAAACAGAGGTTTGGGATCGCGAAGGATCTCCCAAACGTAGGCCAAATCAAGGCCCATTGTTCAGTGGTTTTTGTTAAACGTTTTTCTCCCCTTAAGCTACCAAAAAATATTTACCGTGACGACGTCATGATTTGAATGTGAAAAACTTATTAGGCATACGTCCATATACGATAAGTTCGTGGTGTGATACTTAAAAATTAGCAAAATTTCCCTTGGCTGGGCTGAGTACATGACGTACACACTTCCAAACGAAACTAATATTGCTTCTCTTAAGTTAAAGTCTGGTACATTATTCATCTACTTATAGTATGCTTATAAGTGCACACTTAGAGCTCCAGCCTTTATAGTAGAAACTCTATTAAATGCTCCAAGCTGGCCGAGGTTCCTTTGATTACCTTTGCACTTTGCACAGACGAGAAATGCATTAGCAGACAGAATTACTTCAGAAAACTTCATTAACTCCTCTGGTCTAGCAAGCATGGTATAGTTTAGGTGTCTCGCGAATATTCAAGGGTGGCTTCTGAAAGATAAGTGTATGTACAAGAACCCTTTTTCAGGAACTCGGTGTTGTAATTATATTTTCAGTATTTTAAGTTAGAGAATACATACATATTTCTGACTCTGTTGTCTTCTTGTTTCTCGTAAATTGTTCTTCTGGAATTGGAAATCACAAATTAATTCAAGGGAATTACATGAATTTCTGTGGTGAGAAAATACGTAGACGCCTATAATGAGATAAATATCATTTGTTGAACAATGTGCTGAGTTAATCTGGCTTGCTTTAGGGAATTTTCTTAAACCAATGTTTGTATGTATGTCTGTTCGTACGAACAGAGTAGACGAATATGATGATGTTATCGTCGTATAGTAACACTAACGCTTATGAATTTGTAATAGGATGCTGGGATAAATAAATAGAATAACTGAACTTAGGTAAATGGGGCGATTATCTAGGCTTTTGTGTTTAAGTACCTGTGTAGACATCGAGGCGGGCTCATGAAATCGGGTTTTCTAACATTACACAAACACTTTCAGGTGAGAAGGTATAATTAAAACTTTAACCACACGAGAGATATTCTAGAGAGTTTTTCACTATCAAAAGGCAATTCGTAAAATGAGGGCTTGTTTGAATATTTCAATTTAATTTTTACAGTAAGAGAGAAGGGAGCTGGAGGGGTAGGAATATAATCATTTTAAAATTAATTTTTACAACTCAGTTGGGTATCTCTCTAGTGGATTTTAGTTTTTGAAATGTGTTGAAGTTTTGAAATACAATTTTTGATTTTTGAGGAGTTTTAAAATTTAAAATTCTGAAAGGGTTTAAGATATATTTTTATACTAAAAATTTGTATATGCTGGTGTGGTTTTTCATTGAAGTAGAAGATTTTTTTTTTATATAGAAAAATTTTCGTTCCAATTATTCCCATATAGAAATTGAATAGGGCGAAAAAACACGATTGTAAACTAAATCCAGTCTGAATTATAATTCTATCCTTTCAGCCAGCTTGGAATTTGTTCGTAATGTAAATGAAATGAATGTAGAAGAACACAATTAGAGCTTCAACTATTCTGGCCGACTTAAGTTGAGATTTGTTTTAAATTGCCAATTTCAAGTCAATTTTGAGGGAAGTAATATTTTGCCACTATTTCACTATATCATGTATTTATTCAAATTTTTGGAAATCCTGATATATTTTGTTCTATCATCACGAATAAGGTTTCCTGCTACATACAACATGAAGTTGTTATATTGTTATAAAAAAACGTTAATTGTTCATAATTCAACTTTTCCAGTTCTCTGTTATAGTACTGTAGTGTACGTGAGGAGGGATGCTCAATGTATTAGTTCAACAATATAAAATTTTATTTATACATGTGCTATTTCAGTTCTTCTTACATCTAATATCACAATTCACTTTCAGACTTAATACTAGTTAAAATTCAATAAATTCAGTAAAAATTTCATTAAAAAAAATTCATAAAATGGCGCTGCGGTCCCGTGCTCCGTTTTGTTGCCATTTCCCTTTACTCCTCTAAAGAAGAAGAAGAGTATATGTTAGTAAATTGGCATGAGATGGATGATCTGTGAGAGAATATTTAGTCTGCTCTCAAGTATTAGTATATTCCGCTCGAACTGCTACGTGGAGGGCAGCCAAGTTGCTCTTGCTCGAACTGCTACGTGAGGGCAGTCAAGTGGTTCACATGAAGTTCGTAGTTTCACGGATCTAGCAATTTATGTTGCTGCTGTGAATGATTTGTAGAAGGTGCCAACCAATTTGCTCTGCTTTACGCGTGCAGTTTGGTGAGCTGGTACTTAAGGGTATGCAGGAAGCACTGGTGACGTTTGTCGTGTGTGTACCTTTTGGATGCAGCAAATCGGGATGTTGCTGCGTATGGGGTTGCACTTTGGCACTTGCGACGTTTAGTCATGTGCGCTTTATGAGGGCAGCGAATTGACTGCTGCTACGTGTAGGATTGGATTTTTTTCCAATCTCCTCAGAATCAACTTCTGAATTTATTGGTCGAAGAGTTAATATCTGGAAATGGATCTGGACTAACCTTCGTATAAAGTTGTCTAGATTTTTGATTAACTCACTTTATGCACTCTTAGGATTAACTCCTAGCCGACGTACTTTGAGTCAACCACAAGTTTTGTATTTGTGTAGGAACAACTCCTATAGATAATTTGAGTTACCTCAATTTTGATGTTCCAGAATCAACTTCTGTGTATGGATTGAGTTACCCTCAAAGATTTGGGTTGTTATAGAACTATAGTGAGTGATTTGCTTGGGACGTAAAGTCCCAACTGTCAGCATGAGCTGACAGATCACTCGACGGGCAGCGTTGACTACAGGGCGGCACGCTAGTTCACCTCAGCTATTGGCGGAGAGTGTGGGGAGGTTCCACAAAAAAAACTGCCTCTGCCAGCATAATCAAAGAAATTTCGTGCCTATCAACAGGGACCCTTACGTCACTTCACCTGCACATGATTGAAGGCGAAGATGTTTTGCCATCTTTGCCGGCCCCATCCTCCCATCTGACTGTGAGGGGCATAATTATTCAGAGTCCCTATTTGACCTGTAGAGAGAGAGAGACTAGGCGAGCCTAGTCAACTTTCATCCTACGTGAGAGGGCTCCAGTATAGTAAAGGAAGAATTAAAACTCTCAAAATTTCATAGTTACGTTATAATTTCAGTGTATTCAAAGGGAACATACTATAACTTAAATAACATTACTTTAAGATTAGACCATATATTAATTAAATTATGAACTTTGCTACAAAAACTTTAATAGTAAAATATTAAAAGGGAAAACAGTTTAAGTGAAATATCGCAATATCAACAAATCAATAGTTTCCATCTTAAACAACTTCTTCATTCACTACATAATTATAAGTCGTTATCTATTTTGCATTGATTTCTGTCATTTCTAAATACTGTATATAGATGTATTCAAGTCATGCCAGAGGATTGAAAATAAGATTTTGCAGAAACAAAAAACAAAAATCTTAATAACCAGTTATTTATGTATAATAAAATTTGTCAACAACAAAAAAATGGGCTTTGAATTTCCATTTAAAAGTAAGTTCCTGAAGGCTGAATCACAGACCATGAGATAAATTTCTTAATGTCTTTTTCCTGAATATGAAGATATTATTTTCGTTAATGGGGGATTTCTAAAATTCCAGTGGTATTTAATATTAAATCCGATTTTCTCGTTACGTTGATAATTCTGATGAAAATAAAAATTTCTTTAAAAGATACTTTTCTTTTGTGTAATTAGGAATGACAACTCTACGTAACAAAAGTGTTTTTAAATTCTTACAAAAGTTGAAGAATTTGAATAATTAAGGATAGGCGCTTGTACTTTACAAAACAGTATTATTTTACACTTAATCTCTAACTAATTTCCTTCGAAAACTTTACTTTGCAATAATTTAGTGATTGAAGATTGTTATTTCCCTCTTACTTCAGGCCAACTATGTATATGCATATCTTCCAGTTCAAAACTATACACTTAAATCTAACTAGAAAAATTGCTTTTGATCTAATTTTCCGTTCGGTACTTTCGGTAATGTGTAGTATTCAACAAATTAACTGTAGCTAGTTATATATAAAGCATTAAATCAGGATTCCAATATACATGTGTAGGTAAGTATACCCTGAAATCAGACATATATATGTGCAAGTATAGCTTTAAATTGAAACTATGTAAATATATGAAAAAAAATATCAATAACGAAAAAGCTCTACAGTGCAAGTCGCTACAAAATTCGGAGTATATACATGTGTCAAACGAAAAGTGCAATATCTATAATACTCATAGTAAAATTCCACGGCCTGATGAAGCGCTTCAGCATCCGCCATCTAGTTAAAAATTAAATTAGAATTTAATGCTTCCACTTGCTGTCTCTAGGCTCTATCACAAACTAATTTGTTGAGTTGAAATAATATTGCGCAGCGGCACTTGTATCTACACTTATATCTTGAACGAAATTAAATAAGAAAGTGCAGATCGTAATTATAATAAAAATTAAATTTTAAAACAATTTTCAAATTCATTTTATAGTTGACGACTGTACCCACTTTGTGCAATCCCGTCGAAAACGCTCTCAACTGAACTGCTTGGCTATTTTGTTTGAAAACATCTTCAGTTTCGTTCCACGCTTCAGGCACTTTGCAGTCTCGCAATGTGTGGATGAGTATATCCAAAGTACAAATGCAATCTAAAAGTGGCAAATAGCTAAGAGTTGCAGCGATTTGTCTCATTACATCCCGAATCTCCTATTGGATACGCTTCAACTCCTTATTAGATATTGGGTTCTTCGGATCACCAGAACTGTTGCCGCCCGGTTCTGTCTGCAGTTTAAAATCCCACCACTCCAGAGCTTCTTTGGTGTGAACATGTGTAATAATCATGAATATTTTCTCAAGAAGATTTTTAGACAACCATTCTTGAACTTGAGAGAGTACGTTTTTCAAGAATTCTTCGATTTTATTCCCTTGACATTAAAATTGCTAATCCATATTGCTGCGTGTTCGCAAAACGCTCAGGAGGATATATTCCCCTTTGAAGAAGTATTGATTTTATACCATATTTTAAGTATTCCGCCACTATAACTGTATTAAATCAGCACTATGTTGAAACCCTTGTGGGTCTTATGAAGTTTTTCTTTCTGAAGTGAAATTCGCTTACTATGGTTTGAATCTTCCAGCAAAATGTAAACTTTTAACACGATCACGAAACTGTTTTTCTTTTTTTTTTTTGATTTTTTTATTATATCCTATATATCGGTGGCATATCCCATAAATAATCCAGAGTTCAAATAACGTGGTGTATTAGCAACGCTGACGGATATTTTTTCCGTAACTTATCCTTAGGCCAACAATAATGTTCAGCATTTATACATTCCTAAAGTATTTATTTTATCTAATTTGACCTAGCGAGATTTTTACGAAAATATTACCTTTTTGGGCAAGATGTCGATGAGAATTTTCGATGATTAAATTTTTTCTGGACTTCTTTCACGCGCGTACTTTTAGAGAAGTAAGACAGATTGATTGCCTTCTTCTTCTTTTTCCACCTAAGCATGTCATACTAAGCTTGGGGAAACGCATCTCTCTCGGTCGGGTTGCGTTTTAATTTTCTGCTCGTCGCAGCCGGCTTACACGCTTGCTTCAGTACTTTGTGTAGAATATTGCTATATGCAATATGCTACGACCATAACAGGGCAGAGTGGTCTGCGCCACCCGTGGTTCAGACAACGCTGAAAAATGGTCGACTGAGCTAGCCGGTCTTAAACATGGGCCTCATCGCAGCGCGCGCTCAATGTGTGTCTCGACCCACGACCCAATGCGTATTCCTCATCACTCGTGCCATATTCATGTTGCTCTACTTGACCGATGACGCATCGAGGACACATCCCCGAAGTCTCGTCGGTCTTCGATTAGACCTCGACATCCTTCTCCGTGTGGGAAGCCAAAGGTACCTCGACAAGCTGGTAACCTAAAAAATCCAGCCGTTCGATGCTTCTCTGCCCCCTTCACCGAGATGCTGAGGAATCCTTGCGATCAGTAACCAAAAGAACTGGTCACCAGGCTTTCCCGGTGCAACATTTCACTCCGATCTCAGACCGGCGATTGTTCAAGGGTGTGTCCCCAAGGCGTCGTCGAAGTAGTGACATGCTGACAGCCTTATACAGGAATGGATTCCAACAGGTATATCGCCCACCATTGACGGGGCAATACGAGGGCTTCGCGATATCCTATAGTTTACCAGTGAAGCTGGCTGGATGCCTTCTTAGGGCTACCAGGAATAGATTTAGTGCTATTATGTCCGACAATTGCCGAGTAACGAAATGTTATAGATGGACTGACAAGGAAAAATCTTTCTAATGACGCCGCTATGGGAGGGACTATACAGGGTTATCTACTCATACGAGGTAGAGGTGTTCTGATGAGATTGAATTCCAACAGGTATATCACCCACCATTGACGGGGCAATAGGGGGGCTTCGCGACATCCTATAGTTTACCAGTGAAGCTGGCTGGATGCCTTTTTAGGGCTACCAGGAATGAACGTGACAATAGATAGGCGACGTTCCAGAAAGGTTATCACTGCCTGATGTCTTTGGCGCGATAGACTCCTAACAGTTTCCCCTGCAGATCTTCAAGCTCGTATAGGTAGTTTCCTTTCTTGGCTTTAACCCGACATTTGACAAATTTTCGTCCCAGTTTAGCACTAGTCTGCTGTTGGAGGTTGCTTTGGGCAAAATTCCGTCTAAATTCCTCTTGACCCACCTTGAAATCAACAGGCTTCCGTTCGGCTAACCAGCTCGTATCTCTGCAGATAGTGTATGGCTCAGGCAACATTTTCACACTGTTTGTCGCAGGAGGTGGTGTCCGTACTGTAGCCATAATAAGTTCAGATGTAATTCGAGATTAAAATTTAAAATTCCAAGAAATTTGAAAGTTTGGAATAGATAACAGGCTCTTCACTATGTGAGGATGACGAAACTAATTTAAGTTGGAGTTTGGGACGATACACTAAAATTCAGAAGTTTTCACTAAAGTGCAAAAAAAATCCAAAGTTCTTATAAATGTATTCAAGTCATGCCAGAGGATTGAAAATAAGATTTTGCAGAAACAAAAAACAAAAATCTTAATAACCAGTTATTTATGTATAATAAAATTTGTCAACAATAAAAAAATGTGCTTTGAATTTCCATTTAAAAGTAAGTTCCTGAAGGCTGAATCACAGACCATGAGATAAATTTCTTAATGTCTTTTTCCTGAATATGAAGATATTATTTTCGTTAATGGGGATTTCTAAAATTCCAGTGGTATTTAATATTAAATCCGATTTTCTCGTTACGTTGATAATTCTGATGAAAATAAAAATTTCTTTAAAAGATACTTTTCTTTTGTGTAATTAGGAATGACAACTCTACGTAACAAAAGTGTTTTTAAATTCTTACAAAAGTTGAAGAATTTGAATAATTAAGATAGGAGCTTGTACTTTACAAAACAATATTATTTTACACTTAATCTCTAACTAATTTCCTTCGGAAACTTTACTTTGCAATAATTTAGTGATTGAAGATTGTTATTTCCCTCATACTTCAGGCCTACTACGAGTATGTATATGCATATCTTCCAGTTCAAAACTGTACACTTAAATCTAACTAGAAAAATTGCTTTTGATCTAATTTTCCGTTCGGTACTTTCGGTAATGTGTAGTATTCAACAAATTAACTGTAGCTAGTTATATATAAAGCATTAAATCAGGATTCCAATATACATGTGTAGGTAAGTATACCCTGAAATCAGACATATATATGTGCAAGTATAGCTTTAAATTGAAACTATGTAAATATATGAAAAAAAATATCAATAACGAAAAAGCTCTACAGTGCAAGTCGCTACAAAATTCGGAGTATATACATGTGTCAAACGAAAAGTGCAATATCTATAATACTCATAGTAAAATTCCACGGCCTCATGAAGCGCTTCAGCATCCGCCATCTAGTTAAAAATTAAATTAGAATTTAATGCTTCCACTTGCTGTCTCTAGGCTCTATCACAAACTAATTTGTTGAGTTGAAATAATATTGCGCAGCGGCACTTGTATCTACACTTATATCTTGAACGAAATTAAATAAGAAAGTGCAGATCGTAATTATAATAAAAATTAAATTTTAAAACAATTTTCAAATTCATTTTATAGTTGACGACTGTACCCACTTTGTGCAATCCCGTCGAAAACGCTCTCAACTGAACTGCTTGGCTATTTTGTTTGAAAACATCTTCAGTTTCGTTCCACGCTTCAGGCACTTTGCAGTCTCGCAATGTGTGGATGAGTATATCCAAAGTACAAATGCAATCTAAAAGTGGCAAATAGCTAAGAGTTGCAGCAATTTGTCTCATTACATCCCGAATCTCCTATTGGATACGCTTCAACTCCTTATTAGATATTGGGTTCTTCGGATCACCAGAACTGTTGTCGCCCGGTTCTGTCTGCATTTTAAAATCCCACCACTCCAGAACTCTTTGGTGTGAACATGTGTAATAATGATGAATATTTTCACAAGAAGATTTTTAGACAACCATTCTTGAACTTGAGAGAGTACGTTTTTCAAGAATTCTTCGATTTTACTATCCTTTGTCATTAAAATGGCTAATCCATATTGCTGCGTGTTCGCAAACCGCTCAGGAAGAAGTATTGAGTTTATACCATATTTTAAGTATTCCGCCACTATAACTGTATTAAATCAGCACTATGTTGAAACCCTTGTGGGTCTTATGAAGTTTTTCTTTCTGAAGTGAAATTCGCTTACTATGGTTTGAATCTTCCAGCAAAATGTAAACTTTTAACACGATCACGAAACTGTTTTCCTTTTTTTTTTTTATTTTTTTATTATATCCTATATATCGGTGGCAAATCCCATAAATAATCCAGAGTTCAAATAACTTGGTGTATTAGCAACGCTGACGGATATTTTTTCCGTAACTTATCCTTAGGCCAACAATAATGTTCAGCACCCTTTGTAAATTCCTAAAGTATTTATTTTATCTAATTTGACCTAGCGAGATTTATACGAAAATATTACCTTTTTGGGCAAGATGTCGATGAGAATTTTCGATGATTAAATTTTTGTGGACTTCTTTCACGCGCGTACTTTTCGAGAAGTAAGACAGCTTGAATGCCTTCTTCTTCTTTTTCCACCTCAGCATGTCATACTGAGCTTGAGGAAACGCATCTCTGTCGGTCGGGGTTGTGTTTTAATTTTCTGCTCGTCGCGGCCGGCTTACACGCTTGCTTCAGTACTTTGTGTAGCATATTGCTATATGCAATATGCTACGACCATAACAGGGTAACCAGAATTATCTTCTGTTTTAGGATTGAGTCAACCTCAAATGTTTCGGACCGCCAGAATCAGCTTCTGTTTGTTGGATTGCGTCAACCTCACGTTATGTAATTAGAATTAACTTCCATGTTGGTTTTGAGAAATAACTTCTGTTTTGGATTAGGATTTTGCTGAAAACAGACTCCAAGGCTTAGGACTTGGTCAGATCAACTCTTATTTGGAAATGGATGATCTTACTATCCTGCGCCGCCTTTTTATAGCTGCTGAGGTTGGTCGTGTGATGTAGTCCACATGGCGTTGCTACAACTACGTTTTTACCAATTGCTGCGAAGAAATCGTCTGTTTGACGTAATGTCACAATGATGACAATATAATATGTAGATACACGGAGGTACGTGTATGTTAGGTAAGTTTTGTTTAATTAATGCTTTTTATTAGTTATTTCAATAATTTTTTGTTCTTTTTAGCTTGTGAATGTCATTGAGGGACCTTTATGATACTATAGGAACTTTGGAGCATTTGAAGATATCTAGGGTCTGTTCTCGTCGGCGACTGCAGTCGAATTTAGTCAAGACGACTGCAGTCAAATTAACTCGGCCTGGGGAAAGTGTGAGTAAACGTGAAAGAGTAAAAAAGGAAATGGACGCCAGACGAGAACCTTGTGCTTCGATTATTAATTATTCGTTTAAGCTTCCTCGTATCCTAAAAAACAAAAAAACTCTGAAATTAAAATCTTTTATGAGATTTGTTACATTTTTAGGTCTTATCTGATTCATCAATCACCATAAAATTTTTATCATCCATTTCTATTTTGAAAAACTTTCCTATTTCCCGCGCGAGTTTGCTTACTTCCACCTCAGGAGCACGAAGTTAAACGACTCAAGTCGACTGCAGTCAAATTGACTTGACGACGTGAACGCAATTTGGTGTATATGAACACTCCGCCTACACATACAATTAAAAGAGCCGTGTCTATGTACACTTCTGAGTACGACCAGAACGACATTTTCTGAGTCAAATTGACTAAAGTCGACTGCAGTCGAATGCAGTCGCCGACGTGAACACAGCCCTAATTAGGTACGTATTGAGAATTTTCTCATTACGGATATGACTCTTTGTGGATTTTTTCCTGTTTATTTCTAGGAAATCAATCGAGGGAACTATGGTTCGGTGGTAGACCGAACAATTTATAATTAAAAGTTCGAAATGTAATGACTATACAGACTTGCTTCACATTTTGTTATTATGTCAGTTTTAGGTTTGAAAATAATTCTAAGCGATCACAACATAAAACGTCTGCAGCAGGCAGAAACCCAAGCTGCACCGATGAGTGGAAGGTTTTCTGCTGACACGAAACGCTTCTTCTTCGTTTTCTTCTTTATTTTTCAGCCCACTGCGTGGCGTATACAGGTTCGATTCGCTTCGAATGAATCTGCTTCTTTAAAAAAATTTTTACATTTTTTTAATAAATACAAAAATTGTTTTTTCTATTTTTCTCAAGCTTTTCATTTCTTTCTTCTTTTTTTTCATTTTTTTCATTTTTTTCATTTTTTCATTTGTTTTTCAAATCACCCAATTTCGCTATTTGGGACCTGTTGATGAGTCAAACCAAGACTTGAAACTTGTCACCAAAAATTAATGAGTTGTGTGATGAAATAACAAATTAGAACATTTTTTAACTTTTGCTATATACCGGAGAATCCCAAAAAATTCTTTCTTGAACAAAATTAAGTTTAACCCGATAAAAAGTCCAAAAGAGTAATCTTTTTATTTATGTATTTTAAAGTACATCGCGTGCCTTTGATTAGTTTGGCTACATCGTTTTTGTCATTCAACTCAGCATTTCTTCAGTAGCAGTACATTGCACCGTTTACACACTCTGCATATAAGTCACGGTTTATGTGCCTTTGACATTGTTAGACAGAATAAAAGACTTCGGTACACTTGCATTTACGATCGAAAATTACAGAACACAAAATGGCCATCAACAAATTTGGTCAAATTGCAAATTTGAATAGGTGACAGAACCACAATCCACCGTAGGTGATAGAAAACCACCCCCTTATGGCCATACTTCTAAGTAGTATGGAAGTTATGTTGGCGCTGGCTACGCTGAAGCAAAATATTGAGAAACAGTATGTGACTTGTCTTAAAAACATTGTGTGCATTATATAAACGAAAATATATTCCATAAAAAATGTAGCATAATACCTAGTTTATTGAATGTTCTCTTCCTTATATCCAAGAGAGTTTAATATTTCGGGAATTGTACGTACTTTATAGAGTTTCTGGTGCCAAATACCTATGTTCATATAATCTTCCATTGATTTGAGGAAATCAAGCTTACTTACTCTTTATATAAGAGAAAATTACCGTTATTTTTAAGTAAAAATGTGTCTTATATTTAGGGAATGATCCTATTATTTTTATAGTGCAGAGAACATAACTGGCTGCCGAGGATATAAAACGCCACAGTTGATCTGATTGCGAGACAAATCTAAAATATTGAACCCAACCTACATACAAAAGCTAATTCTGTTTCAGAAATTAATATAGAGATACTTCCCATTTTTACACAGAAGTTCAGATTTATTCAGTTTCATTCTGCTGCAGAAGTTTTTATTCTGCTTCACTTGTAACCCTGGTTTCTTGCAAATGAAAAAGAAATTTAAAATTTTACCTCTACGTAATTACTTAATTCTTAATTTACACATTTTTTATTTTGTTCTTTGTATTCCTAGCTAATTATATATTGTCTCTTAACTAACGGATTACAGCTGCAGCGATTTGGTTCAGCGTGGCGCTCCTTTTCTTCGTTCGGTGTCCCTTCACCGTAGGCACCTTTTAAATCGCGGAAGTATTGCTATATTTATTAGCAAAAAAAAAATATTTATTAGCAAAAAAATATATATATATTTATTAGCAAAAAAAAAAAAAATATTGTTCCTCTTTTTTTGAATAATTTCTGTGTGTTGTTGAATTGTTAATTACTTTTTAGTCGAAGTTCCACGCTATTTTGGTAAATGAGTCCTGCATACGTAATGATATCCCCTCATCGGTAGATTCCAGATGTACCGTAATGATCGTACTGAGAGATCTGGTGGGGGTGTTGCAATATATGTCAAGCAGAATTTCAGAGCCATGGTTATTTTCCGCTAGAGATATAGTCAAGTTTTTATGTTTAGAAATTGACACTGGTGCGAGAATTGAGTTTTGTGTGCTGTTTATTGCCCTCTTAGTTCTTTCAGCATTGATACCTCACATATGATCTTTAATACCGCCGCGTCTCTCAGCGTTATGGTAATGTCGTTATCGATGCTGACTTAATGTCGGTATTAAAAGTTTTTGTTCTAACTGATCTTTACTTGTCTGAGAAGCAGTTCGGGCATTTAAGTACTCGTCACCAACTTATGTTACTACTACTTACCCGTCCCTTTTGGATCTTGTTTTAATAAACAACCCTCCGCTCGGTACTTTTCTTTAACCTGTAGCAACTACAATATTTTATTATACTCTGAACACCCTGTGTAGTAAATTTGTATAATATATCCAACCCTGCAGTCTACACTTACATACGCACACCACGCACAGCATAATGCACAATGCTCATAAAATTCGTCCGCTGTGAGATGTAAAGATGAGTATCAGTTAGTTGGTTACAGGCTGTCATTGGTGTGGTTGGATCGCACGCATATACGAAACGTTTATTAAAATATTCTAAAATCGTGAACTTAACCATAACTATTATAATGTTATTATTGTTAATAAATAAGGACCATGAATTGAATAAAATAGAATTTTAATAGAGTAATTCCCGTGTTTTATAAATAAAGAGACAGTACTAAACCAACAAGTGGTGACCCCGACGTCTGTAAAAGATAACAAAAATTAAGTGCGCAAAGTTCAATTTTGAAGATCCAACCACCAACCAAAACGCAACACAAAAAGAATAAACAAATAATTCTAAAATCAAAAGTTTATAATCAGGATTAGTTTGTCGCCATTGCGACAGCAGCATATAAGCCTCATGGAGCAACACACTGAAAAGCCGCATCAAGGAAATCAAGACGAAAAGAAGAACAAACACCGCTAGGAGAGAACGGTAAACCCAACGGGAAGAAGAAACGACTATACACTGCAAAGTAGAAACACGATCAAAATAGCATACCAAGAAGCACACACAGCCAGAATTGGATATCTGTCAAAAAAAAAATTAAGTTATTGTGAATTTATTTTATATAGAGTAGGCTAGACCACAGATAAAAAATTTTACATTTCTCTCATTTGTAGCCGAACATCCACACCAACAGACAACCAGCATAATATTCAGTGTATCAAAAGTACAAAGGCATCAGCAAACATCTGCCTATAGCAAGCAAGTGAAAATTTTTATTAACGTGCATAGACGTGAGATTAAAGGTATTGTGAATTCTGCAGGTATGTGCTTCTTTCTTACAAATGTGCGCCGTATTTATACTGTATAAGTGGTATGCCAAAACCCTCGAGAATACTTCACAAGCCATGAAACAGACTCCCTCCCTACCACATGCGAGGCCCTCCGTAGTCCTTACATTCTAAAATATTTGCAGTGTTCTTATGTAAAAGTGACAAAAGTTTGATTTGAATAGCTCCTCCGCCCTAAACTACTCTTCATACAGAAAAATGGTGTTCCAATAATCTTAAGCTTGCTTTCTTATCTTCCGAACCGCAATAAAATTTTCATACCTTTCCTAACAAAATTATTTAAAAAAATTATCTTAACCAAATCACTACGATTCCTCAAACAAAAATTCTCAGCTGAGTAATCATTGTAATGTCGCTGTGCCGTCATGGCATGCCGTGGGCTGATGATATCGAATGTAGCTGCCTACAGATTCGGACTACGGCTGCACATACACACATGCAATTATTACTCAGCAGAGAAGTATTGAGCGTAAAATGGTAAGGTTACTTTGTAATCAAAACTATTTTATTATTTTGTTAAGTAAGGTATATAGGAAGTGTAGCCTTTGGGAAGGTAAGGAACCAAGCTTTAAATTACTAGAAGACTATTTTCCTGTCTGGATAGTAGTTTAGGCTCTATAGCATATATAAAGTCAATGTTTGGCACTTTTCCATAAGTATCAATATAGAACATTTTAGAGAACAGACTCCGAACGCACACATATAGATTTCTGTTTCATGGCTTGGGAAGTATTTTCGAGGGTTTTGGGTATGCGCTTTATTCTCGTATTTTAGTAAATAAAATTCACAAACATATTTTAAAAATTGCGATTCAAGATTGTCACAGAATAAATTATTTTCAATAGCAAAATAACAAAATACCCGAGAATAAAAAAAACCATTTAAAATTTTATATTTTTAAAACAAACAAATTAAATATAAATAAATACAGAGACGTGGGGAAAATCAAACATATTACGCACATTAATTTACAAGATATTTATATTTCCAAAATTTTACTTAATATATTTACCATTACGGTACAACAAAAACTCGCGGGTTGTTCAGAATATTAAATAAAAGTTACATAGAAGTATCTAAGATGTCCTTGCTAAAAACAGAATTATAATCATTAAATGCCAGGCGACGAAACACACACCGATAATAAACCCTCCAGCGTCAAGCGGTATCTATAAGACTACCTCCATTCTGGACAAATTCGGCCAGCACTTGGTTTATTCAGGCCGAAGCACAGTTTTCTATAGGTAAAATAGTAAAAGATTCAAGTCGTTACAATAATGTCCTTTCAGCATTACCACAGAACGCTTTAGAATCGGTGATAGATTACATTCAAAAACCTCCTCAGACAGACCAATACAATGGTCTAAAAGATATTCTGATAGAAAGGCATTCTTTAAGTGAGGAGCGCAGAATAGAACAACTCTTGTCTAACGAACAATTGGGTGATCGCAGACCCAGCGAATTTTTAAGGTCTTTAAAACAATTAGCGGGAACATCTGATACAATAAGCGAAGGTTTCGCAAAAAAACTATGGTTAAGGCGACTGCCGCAAATCATTAGTATCTCATTAATTCCACAATCAGATAAACCAGATACAGAAATTATCTCCCTCGCAGACAAAATATGGGAAGCCTCGCAAGCATCCAACTCCATTCAGAAACAACAATTCATAATCAACAAAACCTGAAAATAGTAAAATTAGAGAACGACATTGCTGAAATAAAATCAATTCTAAGGAGTCTGTCAGTTAATGACGAACGTTATCCGCGAATGGGTCGTGGCAATCCGCCAGACTACAGGCGACGACACAATAGTAGGAACAGTACAAATACTACTCAACATAATATCTCCCGATACCATAAACAATTTAAAGAAAAAGCAAGAAAATGCGAAAGCCGTGTGAATTTAAACCGCGAGATCAACACAAACAATTTCAAAACGCAAAAAACTGAAACGCCCAATCGTACAGGCGGTCATCGATAGGGCTATTAATAAAGTACGCCGCCTTTTTATTCGAGACAATCGGAGCAACATTTCATTCTTAGTAGATACAGGCGCAGACATTTCGGTCATTCCTTGCGAATATTTCAAGAATCCTAAACAGGACCCATATTTTAATATGTCAGCTGCCAATGGTTCAACAATAAACACATACGGTTCAAAACTCCTTGAAGTAAATCTAGGCCTGCGACGGAGTTTTATACGTCCATTCATTCTTGCCTCAGTGAACCGACCTATCATAGGCGCGGACTTTCTAACCAAATTCGGTCTATTGGTTGATCTTCAAAATAGACGCCTTATTGATACAAAAACTGAGTTATCAATAAATGCGATCTGTCTCATATCCGACACTCTAACACCGCTGAAGTTTTCAATTGATAACGAGTATGGAAACCTGTTACGTGAATTTCCATCTTTCCTCGAAACCACAAACTTTAAACATTCGATCAAGCATAAAGTTCAACACCATATAACCACACAGGGACAGCTACCATTCTCCAAGCCCCGTCGATTAGACGCAATAAAGCATAAAGCAGCGCTAATAGAGTTTCAACATATGGTTGAACTGGGAATCTGCAGACCATCCTCATCTCCAGTATCATCACCTCTGCATATGGTTAACAAAAAAGACAGAAAGGATTGGCGTCCGTGTGGTGACTATCGGCGGTTCAACTCCATTACAATTCCTGATAGATACCCAATACCACACGTACACAATTTCGCAATGCAACTCAATGGACGTAAGGTATTCTCCAGAATAGACTTATATCGGGCATATCATCAAATACCAGTCGCACCTGATGACGTCCACAAAACAGCGATCACGACGCCTTTCGGACTCTTTGAGTTTCTTAAAATGCCGTTCGGGTTGAGAAATGCCGGACAGACATTCCAGCGTTTTATCAACGAAGTGATAAAAGACTTAGATTTCGTGTACGGGTACATCGACGACCTACTCGTAGCAAGCAATGATGATTTGGTATGCCCACCTTAGATTTTCTAAGCCATACAATATCTCAAGATGGAATACTTCCATCGAAAAACAGAATAGAGGCAATAAACAAAATGAAAACCCCAACATCAATTAAACTGATGCAGCAATTCATAGGTATGGTAAACTTTTACCACCGATTTATACCTAAATTAGCTCATCTGCTGGCCCCATTGACTTAGCTCACTTGCAAAAACAGAAACAAGTAAAAAGTTTCACCTGGCCAGAAGAATGCAACAATGCATTCGCGAAAGTAAAAAGCGCCATTTGTAATACAACGCTTTTAGCACATCCACTTGAAGACACTGCCTTCAGCATAGCCACTGACGCATCTAACACGGCCGTCGGAGCAGTCCTTCAACAGTACCGAAACAGTAGTTGGGAACCTTTGGGATTCTTCTCAAAAGGACCAACAAATAGCGAGAAAAATTACTCAGCATGAGATCGTGAGCTCTTAGCAATATATCTCGCGATAAAGCATTTTAGATACTTTGTAGAAGGCAGAGATTTCTGAATATTCACGGATCACAAACCTCTGACAAATGCTTTAACAACAAAAACCGAACGAACTCCTCGCCAGATTAGACATTTAGATTTTATATCCCAGTTTACGAATAACATTAAACATGTCTCAGGAAAGCTAACGTACTGGCAGATGCTTTATCGCGATCAGCCGACAGTAAAGAAATCCATAATACAGAGCTCGCAGTGATGAATTTACAAACACTGTGCAAAGAACAAAAAGACGATAACGAGTTAAAAGAATTAATCAACATTCGAAACGAAAGCTCAAAAGTAAAAATAGAACTTATAAAAATCCCAATAACACATCAAGAAATATGGTGCGAAACGAGTACCGGAATTAATCGCCCATTTATAGCAAGAAAAATTCGCAAGCAAGTCTTTGACTCGTTGCACAATTTGGCACATCCAGGAGTCCGAAGTACACGAAAGCTTGTGACGTCCAAATATTTCTGGCCATGTATTAATAAGGACTGCAAAGAATGGTCCCAAGGTTACATAGCTTGCCAGAAGTCCAAAATACATCGGCACACCAGGGCAGCATTTGGTCAATTTCAACTCCAAATCATCGATTCGAGCGCATCCATATGGATGTTGTTGGTCCCTTACCGCCTTCGAACAGAAATGAATACATCCTCACTATCATCGACAGGTACACCCGCTGGCCAGAGGCTTACACAATTGAAGATATATCTACAACCACAATCGGAAAAACCTTCGTCCAACAATATGTATCACGATTCGGCGTTCCACTTGAGATAACCACAGATCAAGGTACCCAGTTTGAATCAAAGCTATTCACCGAAGTTAGAAAACTACTAGGCTCACATCGCATACGCACAACAGCATATCACCCCCGGGCCAATGGTATGATCGAAAGATTCCATCGTCAATAATTGCAAGAAATAACGTAATTAATTGGAGTAATGAACTACTACTTGTCCTACTAAGCATTCGAGCATGTGTTAAGGAAGACTTACAGTGCTCACCTGCAGACTTGGTATACGGGCAGCCTCTTAAACTTCCAGGCGAGTATTTCATTGAAAAAACCAAAGAAGATGTCACACCCCCACAAAACTTTGCAAGTCAACTAAAAACAGCAATCCAAAATATTAAGCCTACGGACACCCGAAAAACAATACAAACAAATATAAATGTACCAAAAAAGCTCGACACCTGCGACTTTGTATTCGTCAGGGTGGACAAAGTCCGACCCAGCTGAAGTCCTCCTTATGAGGGACCATTCAATGTTATTCGACGATTCCGAAAGCATTTTGTGGTAAATGTGAGGAACAAGAGCGTTACAATATCTGTAGACTGGCTAAAACCCGCAAATATATTGAACAACATAGATGCCGACCTGACTGAATCAAATAAGCAAATTTCTTTAAAATAAATTGCAATACTTTCTTTTATACTGCACGCTACGCTGGAAGGGGAGTGTGTAGCAACTACAATATTTTGTTATACTCTGAACACCCTGCGTAGTAAATTTGTATAATGTATCCAACCCTGCAGTCTACACTTAAATACGCACACCACGCACAGCATAATGCACAATGCTCATAAAATTCGTCCGCTGTGAGATATAAAGATGAGTATTCGTTAGTTGGTACAGGCTGTCATTGGTGTGGTTGGATCGGGCGCATATACGAAACGTTTATTAAAATATTCTAAAATCGTGAACTTAACCACAACTATTATAATATTATTATTGTTAATAAGTAAGGACCATGAATTGAATAAAATAGAATTTTAATAGAGTAATTCCCGTGTTTTATAAATAAAGAGACAGTACTAAACCAACAAACCAGTTACGAGCGTTTTGGATTACCATATTATTTTCATGTCTTGTGATGTTAAACTCTGTCTAAATGTAATTCTCAAATATATAAATTTGTATATATAAAATTTAACAGTATAGGCTTGGGTTCTCTATTAATTGACTGTGACTCGGTACCATGGCACCACATACACGACCTATGTCTTGTGAATGACTGTGCTAAAACACTATGACACAACCTTCGTAGCGCCAACATTTACGGTAAAGAAAAATCTAAAAATTTCATCAACCCAAACAATCTAAATTCATAATTTGTTGAAAGCTCTCTATCAAGTGGTGAAATGCTATCGCCTGAAAGCTCCAATCTAGCTCCAGAGTTCAGATGTAGATTCTATTTTCGTGGGGTTGATTGTATGTCACAAAAATTTATTTGCTCCGTCCAGTATCAGCCCACTACGAGTTCTTTTTAACACTTGTATTAACAAGTCTGTATTTCCCAGTGAATGGAAAATTGCTAACGTGGTCCTAATAATTAAAAAACCTCCTATAAGTAAACTATCCAGTCGTTTTAATTTTTCGAATAGCGCTGTTATACTACTGAAAAATGTTCGTTACCCAGAGAGCTCCAAAAGTAACCGTTGAGAAGTTTAATCATTCTGATCTCCTCATGGATCCATCCTAGGTCCATTGTATTTCAGTCTATACATCAATGACTCACCTTCGGTGATCCGTAATGCTGTCATATACATGTATGCCGAAGATGTCCAAATTTATGTTTCCCGGGCTATGTATGGCTCGCGTTAATAACGACTTGACTCTACTGGTAACTTAATTGCAAGTAAAATATTATTATTATTAAACCTAGCAATGCCTGATCGTATATTCAAAAGCATTGTAAAATCAATATTATATTCTGTTATTTCTTCATTTGTCAGGATATTCGGTTGGAATATACCTCTTCTTGCCAAGGCAATATTTTCTTGTATGTGGTCTACCGTTTCTTGTCTGGCTTTAATTTTTAACATTTGTTCACTAAGTGAACTGTGTGTTACTAGTTGTTGATTTGTCTCTGCAAGATTCAATTATTTCTTTTATTTGCAAAAATGTTTTATTGAAACTATCATTAATTTTGATTTGCTGATTTAAGTTAGATAAAATATTATGATGGTTTTCGATGTCTTGTCGGTCTTCGTCATCCATAGTTCCATATAACCACTTCATTAGCTTGCCTAAACCGTTAATACGACCACGTCCAATCCTATGGGGTATAATTGTCTTAATGTTATTCCTAGTTTTATTTATTTCTTTTTGTAACCACTCTCTGTGGTTTCCAAAATCTAATAAACCTATGTTTGACTCTAATTTATCAACTATTCTAAGGATCTCGTTCGGATCAATTATATGTAAGATGGTTGGAAAAGCCCTCAGCAACAATTCGAGTTTAGCTAAAAGTCAAATAAAATTCATGAACTTTAGTTTTATGTTTCCTATTTAAATGGTAGACTTGTAAATCATTTTCAAACATCGCCCCTCTATGTAAATTACTTTTGTACAAAAAATCAGTAGCTCTCGCTCATTACAGTGCACTTTTTTTGTTAATTGCTTCTCTGCTAATTGTAGTTCAGTTGCACTCTAGACCTCGAGCAATCGTGTCGGATTTATTACATAGTTTCATGAATATACAATTTTGTTCAAATAAATTGCGGTTTTTTATTTATGTGAGGCTTCAACCAATTTCATATGAAAAAGCTACAGTCCATATTCGTACATTTGGTCCATCGATCCGTGATAACTTATCGTTTTCTTTCGATTTCGTGAGGTGTATTTTCATAATCGCAACTCAACTCGTGTTAATCGCAAACACATCATTCTCGCAGGAATTGTGAATATTTTATTCGAAGTGGATATTATTTAAGTCGCAAGGCTCTATAGTGAAAAACAGCAATAATTTAGCTGAGTTTATATCGTAAAATTTTGAAATAAGAATTCTAGAAAGTTCTTGATACATTAACGGATTTGGTACAGTTAGTGAGTGCATAACACACATATTAAAAAAAAAACAACACCAAATAGTGTCAGTGTGTGCTAATTATCCATCTCATCCAATCTCTTGCTTGACTACAGCTTAAATATAATCATCACTCACAAGTGCATGGTGAATAGTTGCTGCCTATTTAGACTTCTATCGCCTATATTCAAGTAAGTACGTAACGATTTAAGTATGTTAACTGGAAACGATAATGCAGGCCCAACTAACACTGAACAAAGTTCATCTTCTGGTACTACATTAAGAGAGCTGAAAGCGCAGCTGTCATCAACAAAAGGCTCGATATCTAGAATAAAAAAACTCGTCGAACACAATCAAAATTTGTCCCTGTATGAACTCGAAAGTAGGCTTGGAATTCTCGAGTCATACACAAAGCAATTGTTTGCAATTCAATCAGCAATTGATCGTCTGGACCCCGAAAATGAAAAAGTGAAGCTCGTAGTGAATTCGGGGACTTGTACTGCTCTGCGAAAGGTGACATTCTTTCCCTAATTTCAACGTTAAAGAAAAAAGATCAACCTGCATGCGATGCACCAGATACGCCTATAGTATTACCGCCAATGTCAGGCAAATTCAGGAAAATTTACGGAATACACAAACTTTATCAACACCTTCGATATATTAGTGCATTCTGATAAAGAGCTTAGTGACGCAGCCAAATTGCAGCACTTGCGAACTTGTTTGGGCGGTCAAGCGCTTGAAGTAATTAAAAACTTAGAAGTAACAGCTGTAAACTATACGCGGGCAAGGAAACTGTTAGATAATCGGTATTACAATAAATGTATCATTCTGCAAGCACATATCAAAGCTATTTGCTGCATTCACTTTACGGCCACTAGCAGACTCATTTAACTCTCATCTTTATGCAATGTAGTCAACCGGAAATTCAGAAGATATATTAAATTCAGTGCTGATAAACTTAGGGCTCGACAGACTAGATACCGATACTCGCGGGAAATGGGAAGAGTCTCTTTCTTTGGACGCATTTCCTAGTTGGGAAGAATTTACAGCATTCGTGAACAAAAGGTCGCAAATTTTAGAAAATAAAGAAATCAACTCCAAATCAAATAACCAAATGTCTAGTTACAACAATAAGGTTCCCAAATCGAAATTTAATACTAATCCAACCAATAAGGCCACATCTGCAGCCTTGACAGTAACGCAGTTCAAGTGTGAATTCTGTCAGCAATTCGATCACAATATCTATCAGTGTAAAAGATTTTGTGAATTACCCATTATGAGTCGATTTGACCAAGTGAAAAAACTCGGCTTATGTATAAATTGCTTAACGAAAGGCCATCGTGTAAAGGTATGACGTTCAGGGAAATCAAGAGTATGCAGTTTATCCCATCATTCATTACTACATAGATATTCGCCATCTTCTCCATCGTCGTCATCTCCAACTACAAATTCTTCGCTTCAAATCACAGCAGATACAAGCCCACAATCAACCTTTCCAACGTGCAATCCATCAACGTCCTTACATTCGTCCGTGCCTTTAAAGACCGAGAACCAACCGCCGGTCCAACAAGTCATTCTCGCAACTGCTATAGTGGAAATCAAGAATAATGCAGGTAATTTCATTCCAGCCCGTGCTCTTCTTGATTCAGCCTCCCAGCTGAACTTTCTAACTGAAAATTTAGTTCAAACGTTGAATTTGAAACGACAGAGAATAGAAGGAGAAATCAATGGAATCGGAGATTCATGCGCAAAGGTCCGATACAAGTCAGACGCAATCATTCGGTCAGGAGTCAAGGACTTTTCTTGCTGTTTAGAAGTATGGATTCTGCCTTGTATCACGACAGTGCAACCAGAGTGCACAATAAATACTCACGATTGGGAAATACCTTCTGATATAACACTAGCAGACTCATATTTTGACATTCTACTAGGCGCTGCAACGTTCTTCGATATGATGATCGAAGGCCAACTACGATTGAAAGATGGTCTACCCACAATCAAAAATTCAGTTTTCGGATGGATTGTTTCGGGAAGTTATCGTACATCAAACAGTTATCATAAAGTTTGCAATGTCGTAAGTAGTGAGCTTGAAAGGCCTGATTACTCTCTAAATAGAGCTTTGGAACAATTATGGGAAATTGAACATTTGCACGATCAACCAAGCAAGTTAACACAAGAGCAACAAGATTGCGAAGACCTCTTCTTACATACAGTCAGGAGGAATAAAGATGGGAGGTTTATCGTCAAGCTACCCTTCAAGGAACCCGGTTCAGCGCTAGGGCCTTCACACGAAACTGCAAAAGGAAGATTTATTCTCTCGAGCGTAAATTGGAGCAGCAACAAGCCTTGAAAAATCAATATGTTTCGTTCATAAGGGAATATGAACAATTAGGGCATATGCAGGAAGTAAAGCCACAGGACATGTCACTCGTCCGACTCGACTTACCACATCAATTTGTGCTACGACCCGACAACTCTTCGACAAAATTGAGAGTCGTATTCGATGGCTCCTCTCCATCTACATCAGGAAAATCATTAAACGATATCCTGATGATTGGACCAACAGTACAACCTGACCTTTTTTCGATCGTTCCCAGATTCCATCGTTATAAATTCGCACTGACAGCTGACATAACAAAAATGTACAGGCAGATCCTCGTAAAACCAGAAGATTAATATTTCTAATGTATTTTGTGGAGGGAAACTCCATATGAGCAGCTTCAGATGTATCGCCTAACAACGTAGACATATGGAACTTCTTCAGCGCCACTTAACGCTAGCCGATGTCTTAACTACCTGGCAGATAACAATCCTGATTTGGCATTAGGAGCATATGTAATAAGAAATTGTTTTTATGTCGATGATTTGATTGCTGGTTCTGATACAAGGGAAAAAATCGTAAAAATCCATCACGAAATCGAAACACAGGCCAAATTTTGTTTAAGAAAATGGTATTCCAATGACCCTGAGCTCTTAGATCGCATTTCAAGCATAAATCGAGAAACACCTCTTAGAAATAATGACTCAGATGTCGTCAAAGCTCTTGGAATCATATGGGAACCCAAAACTGATTGCTTTCATTTCATGTATTCACCGAAGAAGTTACCAGATCGCATCACCAAACGAACAGTATTATCGGAGTGTCTCAACTTTTTGACCCTCTTGGGCTTATAAACCCAGTAACAGTACTCGCAAAGATCATTATTCAAGAATTGTGGCTACGGAAATTAGAATGGTACGAGAAATTGCCTGATGATCTATCAGAAAAGTGGAAACTTTATTGCAACCAAGTGTACAATCTGCAGAAAATTCGCATTCCACGCTACATGCTCAGCAGCAAAATACATGCTGCGGTTGAGCTGCATGGATATGCTGACGCATCTGAGCCTGCTTATGGATGCTGTATCTATTCTCGTTGCATGGATACCAGCGGAAAATTTGTTGTAAATTTAGTTTGTGCTAAGTCAAGGGTCGCGCCCGTCAAGACGGTATCGTTGCCAAGATTGGAGTTGGCCGCAGCTCATCTTCTAGTGAATTTATTGGAACGTGTTAAACCAACATTCGATGGGCAATTACATCATATATTTCTTTGGTTAGATTCGTCTATTGTCCTCCACTGGGTTCAACAACATGCATCCAATTGGACAACATACATCGCAAACAGAGTATCACAAATACAAGGGACGCTGATCAAACTTGAACCTTAGAGCTGGAAGCACATCCGTAGTAGATTGAACCAAGCAGACATTATTTCAAGAGGCGCTTCGGTCGATGAGATAATCCAATCACCATGGTTCACTGGGCCGGATTATCTGTACTCACCTTATGTTGAATGGCCAGTATCGTCGAGTAGTTTCTCGTCTGATGAGCCCATTCCCGAGAAAAGAAAAATCAAAACTGTACTCGTCATCGGTAAGAGCAAACAAGTCGATGCGATATCATTGTGTAAGTACGTCAACAATTTTCAAGCCATTCGTCGTATATTCGCATATGTTGCTCGGTATCTTCAAAATTTAAAAGAAGTTGTTAGTTCCAAGCGTGAAGGACGCCCTCCAAATAAGTTGACCGGCAATTTAACTGCTAAGGAACTTGAAGATAGTTTCATTTATATTGTGTACATTGTACATAGGTCCGCGTTTACAGAAGACTCATCACTACTGGGAAAAGGTGGAGAAGTATGTCGTACCAGCAGCATAAGAAGCCTGAATCCGTTCATCGACAGGAATTCAAAAAGGGAAATTCTCAGGGTAAGCGGGAGTTAAGTTTAATCAGAACTTAACAAGAAAAATAAAAATAAAAATAATTTTAAACACAATCAAATGAAAGAAATTATACTTTATTACGTCCGAACATGGATAGAATAAAACTTAGAATGAATGTTCTATACAATTTTTACACATTACTTGAAACTGATCACGAAATATCCAACGTGACTTAGTGCTCATGTTACAAGTGAGCGAAGGTAATTATGCTGATAACAAAATAAAAAGTGAATTGGAAGCTTTTATGTGAATATATATTAAGTTTTATGGGAAAGTATTTTCATGTGAAAATGCTGTCGATGCTACCGGATGTGGCGGGTCTTGTCCATAACTCTTCCCCCCTTGGATGAAGCGATGGCCAGAGGTGCTGGACTCGGTGGGTTGCCTGTATTGGTGGAGGTATTGTTATCCTAGGTGTGGGTTCTTCTAATATGATGGTTTGGTGATTTTCCAAGTTTTTCCTAAGGTAACTTTTTAGGTAGATGATGATAAATATTCCTGCTGCGATACAGACTATGGTCGTGATTCCAAAGGTATAGTAACCTCGGTGTGTTGTTTTGACTTCCAGGAGTTTGATTGCTTCTAAGTTTCTGAAGTGGTAGAGTTTCAGTTTTTCCAGGTTTAGATCATCTATCGTTTGCGAGGAATTTATCTTGCTGAATAATGTTGGGTGTATGATTACTGCTTCCCAATAAACGTTTGTTTTGCTGTCATATGTTATTCCATTGATCTCGATGCTGCAGTTCTCAAAATGGATTAGTGCTGTTCCGTTTACTTCCTTCAAAGGGGTGTTGCATGTTGACTGTAGATTTGTTGCTGGAATGTTGATGCATAGAACGTAATTGGGTTCAGGTTGAAAAACCGTGCTGATCTCAATCCCGTTCAAAAATGTGCAGTTGGCTGGGGTGTGTTTGATTATGTTGGGGATGCATCCTTGTTCTCTAGCCTCTGGGGTAATTGATGAACTCTTGCAATAGTAAACTCCTTCAATCAGTGGGCAGCTGTCATCGAAGTACTGTGTGTCGACCTCATTGTAGGTTGCGTAGGGTTTGGTAGTTATGGATAGAGTTTTGTTTATAGGTAAGGGTATCAGGTGGAAAAAGGAGTAGGTTTTGTTTGAAAAAATTGGTATTTGGATGTTAAATATAATATTAGTGTCGTTATAGTAAGCTTGTAAACCAAGAAATTCGTAAATTTGCTCATCTGAGTGTATCTTTACATTTTGCTTTTGGAAAATTTCATAGATTTCATCTAATTCGTTTGGATTGAGAATTTGTTTCGAAATTATATTCAATCTAGCTAGTACTATTGATTCTGCTATATTTGTTAGATGAGTATTGAGTAAGTCGATGTTGAAATTGATTTTGTTTATGTATTGTGAATACTTAAAATTTTGGTTTTCCATATTGATTTGGTTATTTATCGCTTTATTGTAGTTGTTTAAAAATGCCTCTATGGATTCTTGTTGTTTATTGATGTGATCAGTAACATTTCGGAATCTTTCAATCATTTGGTCATTAATTCGAATTTGATTGTTTAATCCGATTTCAAGATCATGTTGGTTTAGAGAAAGTTTTTGGATTTCTTCATTTATGTTTACGGCGTCTTCATGGTCCATATTTCCGGAAATGGCTTTTATTACTGAACCTAAGATATTAATTGCGCCCCTTTTGTTTCTCTTTGTTGGTAACAGAGTCTGCAACTTTCTTTTTAGCTCTTTGAATTTTAAGTTGGTAGTTTCAACAATGTCCTTGAATTCGTCGTGGTTTACAGTTAAATCTATAGAGTCTTCGATTTTGTCAATGTTGGTTTTGTAGTCCGTCAGTTGGATTATGTGTATGAGTTTTTTGTGAGTTTGTATTACCCTAGCTGGTCCTAGTTCCATTGGGAGTACCCCGTGGTGGTTCGTCAGGTCCTGTATTTCCATCTTCTGGCTGAGAGCCACTGTTAATCTGTAATTTGCGTTTTTTCTTTAATTTAGATTTGTGTATTTTTTGATTTTTATGAGTGATAATAGTTACTTTATTATTATGTTTTACTTTTTGAATACTAAAGCGGGGTGTTAACTTATTCCTTCTATTTTCTTTTCTAAACACTGTTATATTTTCTTCTAGAGATGGGGGAGTTTCCCTATTTGTATTTAATTTGTCTATATTTCGGTCTACAGCCTTTTGAATTTTCTCTTTCACGGATGGATATAGCTTGGCTTGGAATTCGTTTAGTTTTTGTAGGTACTCGTGTTCGTTATTGAATTTGACATTGTTTAAGAATTTATAAGTTTTGCCGAAAAAGAGTTCGTATGGGGTTAGGTTAGTTGTCGAATGAATGGAGTTATTGTAAGTAATAATTGTTTCGTTCAAAATGTCTTCGTGGTCTTTGTCTTTCTGTTTTTCATAAATAATTCTGTATATTTCTGTTAGGGTTGAATGTAGCCGTTCGACTGGGGAATTGCTACTACTTTGTTGGAATGAGGTTATGTGTAATTGGATGTCGTATTGTCTGCAAAAGTCTTTGAATATATTGGAAGTCAATTCTGCTCCCTGGTCTGCAACTATGGATTTTGGGATGCCGTGGAGGCTCATAAAGTGTCGGATTGCTTTTATTATAATTAGACTATTTCGGGCACTTAGGGTGAAAGCGGCGGCAAATTTTGAAAATTTATCGATTATTGTCAGCATTTGTTTACCGTTTATTGAGTATACGTCTATGTGGAGGATATCTAAAGGTTTCGATGGGGTTTCGGGTTTTTCGAATGTTAATCTTGGTGGATTCCTATCATACTTTAAGGTTTGACGTTTTTCGCAATTGTTTATTGTTTGTGTAATTTTGTTTTTCATATAGGGGAAGTAATGTGTTCTTTTCAGATGAAAAAAGGTTTCGTTGATTCCTCGGTGGTTGCTTTTTAAGTGGTAATTTCGAATGATTTCATCTTGTTCGTCGCTTTCTTTAATGTCTATCAATAATTCTGTGCAACGGATTAGTTTGAAAATTTTGTTTCTTGAAAAGAATTTGGAATAGACTGATTGTACTATCCTGAATATCTGGTCATCCGTAAATATAGCAGTGGTCTTATTTGGTGCTAAATATTTTTTTAGTAATTCTGTGGTATTTTCTTCGGAAAAGTTTTGCATTCGAATGATGCGACGTTGTTTGTTCTTGAACAAAGTTTCAACTGATGTGGAAGGAGATTTATCGGACTTTTCGAAAATAAGTTGGAGGTTAAATTCGTTTAAAGGTCGTTCCGATATGTAGATATGATCGTTTAGGTTTTCAGCTGCCGAATGTATTGTAGCACAGGTTGAGCTTATATCCTTTTCTCCAACATTCATTGAACACTGTTCGTTTACATTTATTTCTATGTTGTTTGGATTATTTTTTTCAGGTGGTTTGATTCGACTTAGGGCATCTGCATTTGAATTTCGTTTTCCTTTCTTGTGAACCACTTCGTATTCGAATTCTTCTAGTTTGAGACGCCAACGAATGAGTCTGGAATTAGGATCTTTGAGGCTTATTAGCCAAAGGAGGGGTTTGTGATCTGTTACGATCTGAAATTTACGACCGAATAAGTAGGGACGGAAATACTTTGTTGCCCATACTATCGCTAAGAGCTCCTTTTCCGAGGTTGAATAGTTAATTTCCGAATCAGTCAAGGTTCTACTAGCATAGCAAATAGGTCTATCTGCGCCAATGGGACCTTGGGATAATATGGCACCAATAGCGAAGTTACTCGCGTCGGTGGTTAGTACGAATGGTTGGGAGAAATCTGGGTATTGGAGCAGTGGTTCGTTGCTCAGTATGTCTTTACACAATTTGAACGTTTTTATGTAAATTTCGTTCAGATCGACTTTCCTATTCTTTTTGAGACATTCTGTCAAGGGTTTCGTTATTCGTGCGAAGTCTTTGATAAATTTTCGGTAATATCCCAGCAGCCCTAGGAATGCTTTTATTTCCTTTTGTGTTTTAGGGATCGGATATTCCTTGATAACTTTAACCTTTTCGGGATTTGGTTTTACTCCGTCATTTGTCACGATATGCCCTAAGAAGGTAACCTCTTTCTGAAGGAATTCAGATTTGTCTATCTGTACTTTGAGGTTTGCTTCCCGTAGTTTCTCAAATACCTTTTTCAGATTTTCTTTATGTTCTTGTAAAGATGTCGAGAAACTATGATATCGTCAAGGTAAACGAGACAAATCTTGCCCTGGATATCTTTTAAAACGTTGTCCATTACCCTTTGAAAAGTGGATGGGGCGTTTTTCAGCCCGAAAGGCATTCGGACGTACTCATAGTGTCCGCCTTCGACACTGAATGCAGTTTTTTCTATATCGCGACGGTCCATCTCGATTTGATGAAAACCACTCGCTAAGTCGAGAGTGGAAAAATACAGACATTTACCGAGTTTATCAAGGATTTCGTTGATATTCGGTATTGGATACTTGTCGCTTATTGTTTTTTCGTTGAGCTTTCGGTAATCAATCACGAGACGCCACTTTTGTTTCCCACTGGCGTCCAATTTTTTTGGGACAATCCATATTGGGGAACTCCAGGGTGAGTAGCTGGGTATTATTATACGCTGGTCTAATAGATTGTGTATTTGCGATTGAACTTCGGCTTTATGTATATAGGGGTATCTGTATGATTTGGAATAAATGGGTATATCGTCGGAAGTTTTTATGCGGTGCTTTATAACATTTGTAAAACTTAGATCTTGTCCTTCTTTTAGGAAAATGTCTTCGTATTCTTTGCACAGGGTTAGAATAGTTTCTTTTTCTTCGTTATTGAGGTGTGATATTCTTATGAGATTTGTAATATCACAAGAGTTTGTAGTTTTTGGGTTATTGCAATGAATGTTGAAGTTATTTAATTCGCAGAAATTTTGACTAATATATGGTTCGGTTTTCAGAGGTTGGTCGAGGAATAAAATTTCATCACGGTGGGACTTGTTGATTATTTCGACATTGCTATACCAATTTTGGGCTTTGTATATTCCTTCTGGCACTACCAAATTTGGATTAATTTCTGTCTTCCGTAAGTATATATCTCCGTTCTGGGTATCTACTGGTAATTTAGCAACAAATTTTGAATTGCTAGGTACCATGTATTTATCGGATGTAAAATTGGGTTTAAAGTGGAGGGGTAATTTTGAGTTTTTAGTTATAAGCATTTTATTTTCCAGGTCGACTTTGGCTCCGAGTATGGAAAGAGCGTCTAGTCCTAAGAGGCCGTCGAAGTACCCATGGAATTTAAATACCAGAAATCTGATTTGTTTCGGATCGTTAAACTCTACGAAATTTGGTAATATTACTTCCTTGTCTAATGTATGCGTATGTAAACATGTTGTAATAAAAATTGGGTTTATTATTTTTATGTCGTTTTTATGAATATATTCTGGGTTAATGAATGAAGAGGAAGCTCCAGTGTCAATAAGGAACTTTAATGATCTACCGAAAGGCGAAGAAATATTTATATAGGGTAGTATGAAGCCGTGTTTGTTCACATCTACGTATCCGATTTGTTTACCGAGGCACCTATGGGAAAATTTGAATCATCAATTTCATGGTTTTCTTCCAGGTTGGTTGTTTCATTGGCGTCTTCATAATATTGATCAAGTTGTTGGTAGGAGTTTTCTAATGGAGGGGGTTCGTAATCCTCGTAGTCATTGTATTCTGGGTATGGTTCGAAAGGATGTTGTTCAGAAATACTATAAAATTCTTTTTTTTCAGTATTTTGTTGATTGTTTACCCTAAAGAAATTATTTGTATTGGCCTTCATACGGGAGTTTCCGGAGTCGATGTCCATAGGTTGTGGTGGAGGGAATCTACTTTGTTGAGGACGAAAGAGTGATTGTTGGGTGGAAAATGGCGCCCTGTTTTGTTTAGTGGGGAACTGTGGTCTGTTTTGTTGAAAAGGGATAAAATTCGTTTGTTGAGATGGAAGCTGGGGCTTATTTAATTGCCCAAAAGAATTTAGCGGACGAGGGGTTGGCTGTTGAGTTGAAAATTGGGATCTCTGTGGGTAAAAGTTATTAAGAGGACGGAAATTTGACTGTTGTGGTGTGATTATTGGCTTGCTGGGCCTTTGGTGAGGGTTTGACCTGTATGTAGGAGGATTATTCGAAACTTGGCTATTTGGCTTTATGTAGAATACATTCTGTTCTTTAATGCAGAATGAAAATGCCTCTGCTAGTGTTGATGGCTTCATAGCCCTAATGGTGGAGCCCAAGGGTTCTTTTATCCCTGTGAGGAATATACTAAGGCACATTTCTGAATAGAGGTCCCTTTTTGCTTTAATGACATTGGGATCTCTTTCGTGAATTTGCAGATGATTATTTATCGTCGAAAAAATTTCAATTATCTGACTATAGAATTCCTCTATTGATTTTGAATTTTGTCGTAAAGAATGCAGATCCCTTACAAGGGATGTCTCGTTCCGTTTATCGGAATAATGGAGAATCAAATTAGTTTTTATGTCATTCCATTTGAGAGGGGTACCGTACATATCGAGAACTTCGTTTGCAGGGCCCTCAATCTTATTTCTTATTGCCCGTAAAATGATCTTACTGTATGGTGTTCCATCTATTGATGCAACCAAAGACAAAATTTCTTCTATGTTATTAATAAAATCAAAAAGAAGCCTTGGATTGCCATTAAATTTAGGTAGGTCTTTTATCACGTCTGGTATTCTTAGATTGTTGAATATGTCCAATGGAGTAACAGTTATTTCGGGTGGTTCGTTATCGTTAGGTATTACGTTATTGTTGGGGGTTTCGTTATTGTTGGGTAGACTGATTTTGTTGAAATTATTTATTTCTTGAGAAACTTCAAAATTTATTCCTGATTTGTTTATTTCCTCTGAACTAAGACCAATTCCGTCACTTACGTTAAAAATAATTCTTTCTAGATTCGTATTTTCGCTAACTCCCTCTTGAAAAACTTTCGGACCGATTTGAATTTGCTTAGATAAATCAAAATCAAAATCAAAATCAATTTCTTCGTTATTATCGTTTAGATCACTTTCTGTTAAATTTCTGTTTTTGCTATAGTTACGTCTATTTCTTGGTTTTATTTCTTTTCCCTTAAATCCGAACTTAAAAGACATGTACGAATAAGAATAGTACTAAAAATCAATCAATAGTTTTATTTGTCACTTCTACTGGATCACTTTCTTTATATATTGTACATATATGTATCAATATTATTCTTAGTTCTAATAAAATTTTAAAATTTCTTTGAAAATTAATTATGAAAATTCATTAATCATGCAAAAGTACTAAAATCAATCAATAATTTTATTTATCACTTCTACTGGATCACTTTCTTTATATATATATACATATGTATCAATATTATTCTTGGTTTTAATAAAATTTAAAATTTCTTTGAAAATTAATTATGAAAATTTATTAATCATGCAAAAGTACTAAAATCAATCAATAATTTTATTTATCACTTCTACTGGATCACTTTCTTTATATATATATACATATGTATCAATATTATTCTTGGTTTTAATAAAATTTAAAATTTCTTTGAAAATTAATTATGAAAATTTATTAATCATGCAAAAAGATGAGGATAAAGTACTAAATTTTAAGGAAAGTTATAGGAAATTGAGGAGGATTTGAGGTCGACTTACATTGACAATAAAACCAGTTTGTTCATTATCTTAGATGTTGTCGTAGATTCGCTAGTAGTATCCAGATACAAGGAGTTAAAACTCACCGATCCACAGGTTTGATTTTGTTTTTAGAGTAATTTGGTTTTCACTATTTTACAAGATTCGTTTTTGGTTTAGAGGATTAGTTTTTCGATAAACCGTCGAAAAATTATTTTTTTTCACTATTTGCGCAATTTTTCCGATATTCCGTCGAAATTCTCACTAAAGCGAATTTTTCCTTTTTAAACCGATAACTAATCTATATCAATAATCCTTTGATATTTTCACGGGATTTGTTACGATGAACTTTCGTTTTATTTATCTCGCGAATTTTTATTTTAAATCGTGAAACCCTAAAAACTAGGATCGTTATCTGGATCCTACCGACTGCGCCAGTTAGGTTTAATCAGAACTTAACAAGAAAAATAAAAATAAAAATAATTTTAAACACAATCAAATGAAAGAAATTATTCTTTATTACGTCCGAACATGGATAGAATAAAACTTAGAATGAATGTTCTATACAATTTTTACACATTACTTGAAACTGATCACGAAATATCCAACGTGACTTAGTGCTCATGTTACAAGTGAGCGAAGGTAATTATGCTGATAACAAAATAAAAAGTGAATTGGAAGCTTTTATGTGAATATATATTAAGTTTTATGGGAAAGTATTTTCATGTGAAAATGCTGTCGATGCTACCGGATGTGGCGGGTCTTGTCCATAACTCGGGCGACTACAAAATGCCGATCTTCCTTTTGAGTATGTCTTGAATTTGCAGAATCGTTTCAGATGCTGAAGACAATTTGCCACCGCAAAAGTGGATTACTGGTAGAATTACAGAGGTTATCACAGAAAATGACGATAGGGTCAGAGTAGCAGTCATAAAAACCAAACAAGGTTCATTCAAGCGAGCCGTACACAAGGTGGCACCACTCCCTCTAGATGATTGAAAACTTGGCAACAGCTTTCAAGGTCGGGGGTATGGAAAAGCCCTCAGCAACAATTCGAGTTTAGCTAAAAGTCATATAAAATTCATGAACTTTAGTTTTATTTTTCCTATTTAAATGGTAGACTTGTAAATCATTTTCAAACATCGCGCCTCTATGTAAATTAATTTTGTACAAAAAATGAGTAGCTCTCGCTCATTACAGTGCACTTTTTTTGTTAATTGCTTCTCTGCTAATTGTAGTTCAGTTGCACTCTAGACCTCGAGCAATCGTGTCGGATTTATTACATAGTTTCATGAATATACAATTTTGTTGAAATAAATTGCGTTTTTTTATTTATGTGAGCCTTCAACCAATTTCATATGAAAAAGCTACAGTCCATATTCGTACAATGGTGTCGTACTGCGCGACTATTTCTTCTTCATCTATCAAGATCTCTGCGTAACCTACGTCGGAGTCTATTTTCTCAATTGTCATCTTTTTGCTGTTTAATCGTACCATTATCAGTATCCTGAGTAGTATTAGTTTTACCTGAAAATTTCAATGCCCGTTTAATATTGTTTTCATGCACCCCTTTTAATTTTAGTTTCCTAAACTTTGGTTGTATATCACGATTTTCTAGATAACCTTCCCTAACTTTCTTTTCTCAATGGTAATTTTCTTTTCACTTTCGATACGCTCCTTTATAATTTTCCTATCAGCTTTTCCGTTCTGTACTTCAAGTGGTGTAGCTTTAATAGTGGAATGGTAGGTATTGTTATAATACTCAATTGCCTTTAATATTTGTTGTTTTATTGGAACTTTTTCTTCTAAATTGAGAACTCTAATTTTCTCGGTTATTGTGTCGTTCAATCTTTCTACGTCTGAATTCCCTGTGTGGCTGTTGGGTTTTACGAAGTGGGTTTCAATTCCTTCGTCTTTACAGAAATTTTTTATGTTTGTGTTGTTAAATTCATTGTCGCCTACTAACTTTTTCATTTTGCCTTTAATAGAAATAAATTGCCTTATCTTTTCAACCAGAGTAAGACTATTTCTATCTTCTAAATGGAAACATACAGCATGCTTTGAACATTTATCGATAAAATTAATTAATGACTATTTGCTGTTTACGTAAGTGTCGACAAGAATTATTTCATCAATGTCTTCTGGCGTCTCAGTAAACTCAAATTTTTTCTTAATGGGGTTCCTATCGTATTTTGCTGATGTGCATATATCGCAATTGTTGACTACTTTGTGAATTAGGATTTTAAGATTTGGGAAATATACTTTATTTTTCATTCCTACATAATAAGCTACCATACCTGAATGGCCTGTTTTCTATTTTATGATACAATGATATTTCCTTTATAGCTTGTTCGTCATTTTCTAAATCCATTGCCAGGAAGCTACATCTAATAAACTTAGTTTTAGAGTTGCTTGGAAAAAGTTCTATCAATTTTTGTTGAACATTGTTGTATTCGGAGTCTTCTAGTCCTGAGTAAATTCCTATTTTACCTTTGCTGATGTGTCTCCTAAATATTTCTACTAAACTATCGGGGATGTCTTTGCTCTCGATGTAAATTCTATGATGACCATGTATTTTTGCAAATTCCTTGTCTTTTTCCTCCAAAATAATTATCTGGGTTTTAAAACAGTTGACTACAGTTTCGAGGATTTGTTATGTGATCACTTAGATCTTCCTCTTGAGAGTGGACTGTCTGCATATCTAGAGATTCGTTGTTAATTTCTTGGCATTCTTTCGCTGGGATTTTGTCATAAATATTTATATCGTCTACAGCATTTATTTCGTTAGTATCTTTGTTAATTCTACTAAGGAAATCCGCTATTTTATTTTCCTTACCTTTAATGTAATCAACCTTAGTGTCATATTCCCCTAATAGTACTAACCATCTTTGTAGTCTAGGGTTTATATCTTTCCCGGTGTACTTCGCTTGTAGCCACTTGATTGGTTGGTGGTCTGTATGCAAGTCGAATTCCTTCCCGAAAAGGTACGGCCTGAAGTATTTTGTCCCCCATACTACTGCTAACAACTCTTTTTCGATGGTCGAGTAGTTTTTCTCGTGGTCGTTCAGGGTTCTCGATGCATAACAGGTGGGATGTCCATTCTGTGTGAGGACGGCTCCTAATGAATGATTACTAGCATCGGTTATTAGTTTAAATTTCTTGTCGTAATCAGGATATTTTAAGATTGGATAATTAGTAATTAGCTCTTTGAGTTTCTCAAAGACGGCTATGAAATTCGGATCGTTCGAATTTAGTTTTGCTCCGTTCCTTAGGTATTTCGTAATTGGGTGTGCAATTTTTGCGTAATCTCTCATAAATTTGCGATAATACCCAGTGATACCCAGGAATGATTTTATCTGTTTCCTAGTAGTGGGTAATTTTAAATCCCTGATAACTCTAATTTTATCTGGGTAGCGCTTGACGCCATCAGAAGTTAAGACATGGCCTAGATATTCGGTCTCCTTGCAAAGGAAGTTGCATTTGTTGACTTGTATCTTAAGTCCAGACTTTTTTAGTTAATTGAAAATTTTTCTGAGATTATTTAAATGTTCGACAAGCTTGGCTTAATAATATAAAAAAAAAAAAGAGATGTACAAAATCTCGTCTAAATAGACGACACATATTTTATTAATATGTTCTCTTAGCAGAGAGTTCATGAGTCTCTGGAATGTTGACGGAGAATTTATCAACCCGAATGGCATCCGAATATACTCGTAATGGCCAAAGGGGGTGGAGAATGCGGTCCTTTTAGTATCTTCGGGTTTCATCAGAATTTGATGAAAGCCTTTCGCTAAATCTACAGTTGAAAAATATTGTGATCTACCTAATTTGTCTAGTATTGCTTCAATGTTTGTTATTGGGAATTTGTCGGTTATAGTTACTGCGTTTAATTTACGATAATCTATCACTATTCTCCATTTCTGACCACCGGAATTATCCCTTTTCTTGGGGACAATCCATAACGGACTGTTATATGGCGAATTGCTTTCTTTTATAATACTCTGCTTTAACATATCGCTTATTTGTCCTTCGATTTCCTTTTCGTGGGTTCGGGGATACCTATAGATCTTAGAAAAGATAGGGTTATTTGTAGTTGTTACAATTTTGTGGTCTATATGAGATGTTGCCGATAATGTATCACCGTCTTTGTAGAAAAGGTCTTTGTATTCTGTAAATAATTTTACTATAGACTCTCTTTCTTCGTTATTTAGATGGTCAAGTTTTAAGCTATCTTTGATCGATTTGTCGCTTGATTCTAAGCTATGTATGCAATTTTCGTCATATGGATATTTTGTGTCAATAAACATAATTTTATTGCCTTTAACTTCTATATATTTGTTTTGCAGATTAATTTTTACGTTAAGAGCCATAAGTAAGTTTTGACCTATAGTAGCTTCATAATTGCTATCAGATAAATCTTTAACCTTCCAAGATATAGTACCATAAATTCTTTTGGTAAAGGTTTTACTACTTTATTCGTAACTTCATTGCCACCATTTATTGTTGTATAGTATAACGAATTTTCTAATGGTTCTTCCGGAAAATTACAAAATGTGTTAGGTCTTATTAAACTTGTCGTTGAGCCAGTATCCACTAAAGTTTTTATTTCCTGATTACCGATTGTCAGGAATAATAAAGGTAGTATCAAACGGTTTTTTATAGGAGTTTATTGTATCAATTTCCATTGGTTCTGGAACATCATTAAAATTATTTTGTCTTCTGTAACGTTCTGACCGTCTAGAGTCGTCGTTTGGAATAATCGGTCTCTGGAATTGTCTAGGATTGTTATGAAAGTTTGTTTGTCTACGAAACTGTCCTGAATTATTATTATTATTATTTGTATGCCTTTGAAAATTTTCGTAATGCCTGGCATTAGTATTATAATTATAACTGTTTTTATTCACATTAAAAGAAGAACTTTTATTCACTGGCTTTTTGAAGTTTTTGTCGTTATAAAATTTGTTTAGGTTTTTTATCTTCCTATGATTGATATCTATTGTCCTATCATCGTCTAGTAACTTTAATCTAGCATATTTATTATAAATTTGGATCAGGCTTGAATTTTCTTCTATATTATCTCTTATGTTCCCATCAATTTTCTCAATCAATATTTCTACTAGATCCCTATCTACATTTTTTGTCTACGTTCATCGAATTCATACAGCTCGTTTATAAGATAATTGGTATTTTTAAATTCATCAAATAATTCACGTAAATTACTTACTTTAACATATCTACAATGGTTAAACAGTTCTGCATAGCTTCTATTGGGCCGAAAGCACTGTTTCAGTTTCTCCTTTACGTTGCTCCATGTGATAATTGACGGATACACCTTTCTGATTTCCCTTGAATTTTTTCCGTGAACACTATCTGCATTGCCATCTGACGTAGAGCTTCATTTCTTCCACATAGAGATGTTGTACTTTCGACAGATTTTATGAAAGACGTTAAACTATGATCCCCGCTACCATCAAAAGCCCTCAGTCGTCGAAATTGGTTGAGAACTACTTCGGCGCTTAGATTCTGTGGATTCTGATTATGGTCATCCTGTTGCCCTCGTTCTGCTTCCTGTCTAAAATTAATAAGTTGTAACTCCTGTTGTTGTACAACTTGCTGTAATTGTGCAATTTGTTGTTGAAGTTGTTCCATTTCGAATTCTTCAAAATCCTGATACAATTCTCGATTTAAATCGAAAAATCTGTTCCTGTTGTTTATCATCCACAAGAAAAACTCAGAATGTCGTTTCTTCGCACCTTCTCACAAAATATTTTATATATTTGCTCTCTTTTTTTTTCATTTTGTATCTTTTTCCGATACGTTTTTCATGCGCAAAAATTCTTTCACAACTCAGTTTTTTGTTTTTGGAAATATTCGTGTACACACATATATATAAATATATATCAATTAAAAAAAATTTGGTTCGATCACTGGATCCCTTTTTCTTTTGAAAGGAATCCTACCGACTGCGCCAGTTTGAAAATTACATTTATATTCGGATAAAAAAATAGAAAAAAAAAAAAACAGCCAATTTATTAATTGAAATATATATATGTTTTATTTATTTATTCACTTTCAACTTCACTTCAACTACGATGTTAACGACATGAAACTTCGGACAGAACTGAGCTTATTACATTCTAATTGTTCTTCACAGCTTTTTCTTTACGAAAAAGTGTGAGAACGTTTATTTGCTAGTTAAGCAAATTTAGCTTTTTTTGATATACATTCTGAGGACTTTGAAGTTTATCCGAATGGGTAAACTTATTGTTCCCACAGATTTGCGACGGAAGAAGGTGTTACGTTACTTATGATTTTATATATTTTCCTTTAGTTCTTCTGGATTAAAATGTTGTGATGAATACAACGGATTTGTATATTCATCACTTTTATTGTGGGAAAGTGTATCTTGTAACGTAACTCACGTGCAAGTTTTTCCAGAGGATATCGAATACGTTGAACATATCCAGAAGAAATGTTGAATTAAATTTAAAAAATGTTGACTTAATTTGAAAAATGCCTTGAATTTAATTCAAATTTGTTGATCGGTTTTATGTTGGATGTTGTTGAAGAATTTCTGAAATTTGTTGAACAGAAATAAAATTAGTTGAATTAAATCTAAATAAAGTATACCAATTCAATATTCAAAAGCACTGTCGAGAGTTAACACTCCTGCTTACGTGATCATGCTAACAGGACAGCTAGAGGTCAAAATGTTTCCTTAATTGGGCTAATTAATATACGGGGAATAGTATGGCATATAGTAATTCAGCAGTCTACAGTAAACTGAAATATTTTCTCCGACTTTCTTAAGGAGTTACTTCAGAATTTGGAAGACGATAATCTGGACGAAATACGGTTGATTTTGGACAACGGAAGTATCCACAAGGCACACTCTACTTTTCCTACCACCATTGTTATAATTAATATATGAATTTGTAGGTATGTTTCATTACCATCTACTGCTGAGGGAAAACCGTTCTAAACTAGGATACATGTTCATCATATATACATATACTGAATTATTATTCATTGTAGGAATTATAATAAAACTTTTGGTATCTTACTCTGAAATTAATATAATACACATTCAAAAGTACTTGATTTGCAAAAGAATGAATTTAATTTGCAAAAGGGTGAATTTAAAGTCAAAACCCTGTATTATGTGCTGGTAATTAGGGAGCGATTACGGGTACACCGTTATATAAGTATTTCTTGAATATTTGTAAAATTTATTTTTAAAATATGCTTTAAAAGGTTAGCGAAAGGAGCGGTATTATCTAGGGTTTTGCATTCCCGTGTTCTATGTTCAGTCCCGCGATTTCGGGATTATATTATCCAAATACCCGGGATTGGTACCGGGACGCTGTGTAATAAAATGAATATCTAATATACAAACAAACACATTTTACATAAAAGATTGAATAATTGTTCATATTTTAAAATACAATACTGTTCCCATATTGAGTGTTCGAAGCACAGACTGGTACTGCAAACCTTGTAGCTCTAATAGGATTTTAAACTATTATTCAAACCAACCGCATAACACTAATATAAACACAGCAAAATCCCTCGCCAGCAAAATCTTTAAAGTAAGCCACAAAAAATTCCTACAAAAAACCGGAATCGTTGTAGACATCCTAATCAAAAACAACTATCCATCACGTCATATAATCCACACAATAATAAAAAGAGCTATAAGAAACAACCATTTCAACATTTTCAACAATTCGATACCCACACCGAACAACGTAATAATATTAGATAATACCATTCCTATTTATACAACAATCCCGTTTATATTCGCATTATCCCTAAGAATCGCGAAAATAATTAAAACCGGGAATAACCATATAAAAATAGCCTTCAAACTAATAACTAAACTGAACAACAATTACACGAAAACCAAGGATCCGATACCCACAAAAGAAAAAACAGCGTTGTATACAAGGTCGAATGCAAGAACTGCAACGCTACGTACATCGGACAAACATCAAAAAAGCTTAAAATTAGACTATAACAACATCAAGCGTATATAAAAAAGGAAGCACCGCGATCAGCACTAGCATCCCACTCAATAGAAACAGGGCATGTATTTTCTTTCCATAATGCAAAAATAATAGACACGGAGAATAATAATTAGTCGCATTTAATTCGGCACAATTCACTTTTCTCCAAGCGAGGATAGTCAGTTATGTAATCATGCAATCTCGATCGGCGCATGCGGCAATCCGTCTGAAGTCCACAACATTATCAAAGGATGAGCTAAATTAAGGGTACGGTCATCGGCAAAGCTATGGATAGGACTGTAAGTAAGCGATCGCAGATTATTAATGAAAATTAGGAAGAGAGACGGAGAGATAATGGAACCCTAGGCACACTGCCATTTATCGGGTTAGGTTTAGATGTAACGCCATCTAATATAACACGAACTAGGCGAACAGATAGAACACTTTTTATCCGTAATAGAATAGGAGGGGAGAGAGCAAGTGCTTTAAAAGCTCTACGTATGTATTTCATAAAAAAAAATATAAAAATATAAATTTTCTGAGAATTGAATTCTCAGAAAATTTTGATGAGATAAAAATTTCAAAATATGGTTCCCGGATTTGATTAAACACCGGGATCCCGGGGCTGCAAACCCTAGTCTCATCAGTATGATTATCTCTAATCGCCTTCTATAGAAGGTCAATGATGGAGGTCACACCAATTGCCAATATAAATACTTTTTGAAAAAGTACCCAATTTCAAAATTGCATTGAGTAATCTTGCTGCCATATAATTGATTCGTGTAACTCCCAACATTGACCTGCAATGGCAGGTGATCAAAGATAACCATAGTACATACTGAGTTATTTCCGATCGCTGGGTTGAAAAACGATATTTTTCTGCATTTTAATGCAATTTGTAAATTTACATAAATTTTCTTTGTTTTTTTTTCAATAAATTTCAGTTTGTTAGACTGACAATTTTCTACTGCAATTTTTAGTGTACAAGAAGTCGGTTTAGCTAGGTTTGAGCATTGGGAAAAATCATTTTCAAATTTTTCAGGGAATAATTAGGAGGTAATCCGGTATAAACGGGGATATACTATCTATCGAAGGATCAATTTCATCTTCAAATCGGGCTTCGGTTGAGGGAGAGAATTTTGTTTGATTTATTTTCAATTTCAATAGAGCATATAATCCCCTATAACTCTTCTAGAATTAATTTGGCTTACACTCCTCCTCAATGCTTTGAGTGAAGAATTTTAAAAGAAACGAGTTAAGTAAAAACCCATTATTAATAACAGTTTTATATATATAACAATGCTGGTTTCTGTCTTTGATAAGTAAACGTAACATTAAAAAAAAATGTTGGGCTTCGTAGATTGGATACAAAAGTCTGATTTTCATAAACAAATTTTAGTTATGTTTCGAAGAAAGAAATATTTTTCTCCGAAGAGTTCTTTTAGAGTAGTATATTGCCATGCAAAAACTGGGGTGAGGTTTGTAAAATGGAAGCACATCCATTTCGCCTTTCGAAATCTTTCCTTAAATCTCTAGAAATCCACGCCATCAGTTTGCATAAATTTTGAAAACCTGGAACTTAAATAACCAAAGATTTCCCAAAGTGTTCAGATTAAAATCTATTCGGAGTGATAAATGTTTGCACATCAATTCAAATTAATATTAAAATATTGAAATGAAATGACATTGTCGACATGCCAGTTCGAATTTCACTCATTGACTGTCTCTTCTCAGTTTTCTTTAAAAAAGGCAAGCAATCTTTAGACGGATTAAAAATTGAAAATATAAATCCAGTAGAAGTAATAGGCAAAAAACATGGAATATTTATTCTATTGAAGAAATGGAGCGTAGACCGTACATTTCAATATTTATCAATTTAAAACTTTCTGAATTATTTATAGTTATTACTAAAATGTAGAAAAAAAAATAAATATACGAAAAAAACTTTAAGGCAGGCTGCACACTGCGTAATCACCGACTATAGTCGGTGACTAAAAAGGCAGCTGACTTTCTTCGTTACACTTATCACCGATCGGTACCGCAAACTGATATACTATATTTTACGTCAGTCAGCAATTAAAAATCAGAAGGAAGTCAACGACTGGCGACTGACTTAAGCAAACCGACTGTTGTGCCTAGTCTGCATCAGCAACGTTAATATAATTCAGTTGATCTGATCGTAGCCGCAAGAAGTAAGTTTTGTTTAATGGCTTTTGAGTGTTTTGGATTGCTTAAGACTTTTTTATTTACTTTTTTCATTATTCCAATACAATGTGTACGCGGAAATTACTTCTGAGCCGGACCAATATGCGAAAATCACAGCTAATCATTCTGAATCGGATTCACATGCGGTCATTTTTCATATGCTACTTGATTTTTGCTAAATGAAGTTTTTTTATTTTTTGTATTTTTTGTTATGCTTTTTTTCTTTTGTAATATACAAAATTTTAATAAAGGATATGTTTTGTTAAAACAAAATTTACTTACTGAAGTGTAATTAGATGACAATCCTGTACCGGCAAACATTACTGAAGTTTGTTTCTTTTTTTCTTATTTTGACTTTGACTCGATTACTAATCTGACAGATGACGTTGCAATATGCGCACATGAAACGATAGTCAATCAGCAACGATTAAAAATCTATCAGTCAGTTACAAGTCAACAGACTAGTCGCTGACTGGACAATCAATTGACTCGGCCGTGTGCGGTCTCCCTAAGAAAATAACTTTTATAAATAAAATACACCAAATAGTAACACGATTACTATGATTAATTATTATTATTGTCTTTCTTCTTGGTGGAATATAGTTGAGTTGCGTTATATATTTCACACACGGAATGTATTTTGAGTTCATATGAAATGAGATCAATTTGACCATTTTCAAGCGTCTACGGCAAGTAGAAATCAAGACATAATCAAGAGTACAAGGTTTCTGTTTATACGAAGTGCCGAATTTATCTTCTTCATTTTCTCTATACAGCTACCGCTCAATTCGTTTCGAATTATTTTGATTTGTCAATTTTGTTTAAATAAAAAAAGTTTTTCTAATTTTCTAAATTTTTTTCATTTTTATTTTCTTTCGATTTTTATATTTGTCATTTGGCTTTCGAATTAGTCAATTTCGCTATTTGGGAACTGTTGATTAGTCAAATCCAAGACTTCAATTTTGCCACCCAAAATCAAATAGATTTTGTGTTGGATTAACAAATATAAAATTTTCGCTTTTGCTGTTGTGCCGCAGATTCCATAAAACGAGCTTCTTGAACAAGTAATAAATAGTAAAAATAATTTCTTCTTCCTCAGTGATACATACCTAGACCAAAAATGTCATTGCAGAATAAAAAATGATAGACCTCATTTAAAATTGAATGTAATAACATTCTTTTAAAATTATATTATCTCGTTTGACTTTGAATATTTGAACTCATTGCAACGAAACTCTTCTTGTGTATATCACTGAAAAAGAAAAATTATTTTCTACGTTTTAGTGTGATTTATTAAAAAAAGTTATTTGTTTTAAAATGAATTTTTAATATATTTAACCTTAAAGTAGCGTTTTGCCATGCACAAAATGCAAAAACACACATCAAATTAAAAATTTATTTACTTAAATTTAAAGTTTGAAAAATAAAATCACATCCCCTTCGACTTGCGAAATCTTTCCTTATATCCACACCAAAAACCGTTAAAAAAGCTTACGAACAACCAAAGGGAATTGCACAGACTTTTTCCAAAGGGCTCCGATTAAAATCTATTGAAAGTGATAAATATTTGCATATCTATCTAATCGCACTTAGAGTTTTCTTCAAAAGCCATAATTATGAACAGTAACAAAACGCATACAAAAGACAACTTTTTTAAAATTTCATATAGGTACTTACAATAAATCGCTCAATATGCAACCGTTGTCTCCACATCTCACAAATGTCATATACCGCCAAAATAACCTAGGTTGTGCGGTTATCCCTATCCTGCACTCTCCACCTAGCCAACAATTGTTTTAGTACCGATAATTAAGGCCATCTCCGTTTTGACAACATGCTCCAAATTTCCGCCTATACATATGCAATTCACGTACCTACAATAAACCTTTTGTAAAGTATTGTTGTTTTGGAAAATATCCAAAATTAGGGGAAATAAACCAAAAATGAATTCTGATGAACTCTTATAAGGGAAATTCATTTTAATTTTAATAAATTCATTGCCATGCGCAAAATATTTCCGAAAGTCAAATGAACAACAAATTGAATATTACCCTACAAAACAGAAAATCTTGGTTACTATAATGGAAGACCTCAGCTTCTACGAGTTCAGTATTAATCGAACGACCGTTACGTATGAACGCGCTACTATACCCGGGGAAACTTATTTTATATATCACCCTCTAGATAGAACGGATGGCCAACTTCGTTCAAAGTGAGTTAGTTCGGATTTCAGCAAGGTGTGTTTTCGTTGTGCTACTATTGTTGTTAGCATGTGCGCTACGTAAATAATTAATAAATAAGTGCCCCAATGAAGCATTTCGGTGTCTTTGATTACATGTTCTCTACCGACCGACAGGAGCGCTAGTTGCATAGAGTCGATTGTAAAAGTTATACATATTAAGAGTGGAGGCTTCCAAAATATGCTACTGTTCCTAAATAGAAAATGTCATTGGTCAGATATTAAAGCTAATAATAATAAAAATAATAATTATAGTGTACACACACCTGGAGTAGCTGTTAGTGAATGTGAATAAAAATCTACCATTTAAATTTTGTGCTTAGCCGTTGCGAAGTTGTTTTTGTTTTTGTGAGTACCTATGTGTAAATTATTTAGCCCTAAATGGATAAAACATGTTGACGGATAAGGACCAGCCAGAAAACTGGATACTAATTAATTAGACAGGAACAGGATGCATAATTCTAATGGATTTGGCTTCTTGGTTTTCGTATTTAGCTTGAAATTCTTTTCTGGTATGTTCTTATTTGAATCTTGCAATTATTTTAATTGTTTTATGGAAGTGTGTGAAGGGTGATGTAGTGTACTGGTGGTGATTTAAAATACCTCATGTTTTGAGGAAATATTTCTAGGAAATTACATGGATTAACATTATTTTATCACTAAAAAAATAAATCTATGGAACAAAAAAAGGGATTATAAAATGATGGATTTCGATTCTGTCTGATATTTATGTTCAGAAATAGAAAATTTGTAACAAAAAAATTGTTGACTTGTGTTGTAACTGTTTCGTAACTGTGTGTTTGCGATTTGAAGTGCATTATTATGACTATACAGCTACATTCGGCTTAATGGGAGGGGTTAATTTTTTTTAATAACTACTCTTGTATCTGATTTGATCTCTTACAATATCAAATGGAACATGTACGAAATTCTTATTTTTAAATATTTTCGTTACATAAGGCATGCATAAGAAAAACTATTAGTACTGGAAATTTTATATTTTACTCGTTTCTTTCAAATATATAGTTGTATATGTGTGCCTAGATGGATGAGTTTCATTTGTTTATTGACGTAACTCATAATTTAAAACGAAGCAGCAATCAAAGCTTCCTTAGTTGGGTGAAAAATGGCAGCTCTTTCGGATAAAAAGTTTTTGTTTTTCGTTCAAAAAGTCACATCTAGAATCGATCATACTCGATGCCTATTTCAAATTAAAAGAAAAGTAAATGCAAAAAATTATGGTTTGAAGTTTAAAATATTCTTTTCTATCTGAATGTTACACACTATTATCAAGCTAAATTTGACATCATCTCATAAGCCAACCACCAAATTAAAAAAAAAAAATTTCTAATTTCCTAAAGGTGACTTTAACATATTAAAAACTGATTCAATGAAAAACCGACCACCTATGGATAATGGAATCAACAAGAAAACCCTTTCTTTTTTGTTATAAATTAATTTTTATTGAACGATTACTTAGTCATCTGCACTGTACAAAACCGATATGATTTAATTACTACGTGCTAACTAGTGAACTTCGTGATTTACGTTCTTCTTTAAATGTTGCGCATAGACAGTATCGAACGTATGGGACGCTATTTTATACTGGCGCTTTAAAGTGTCTATGTTAGAGGAGTGTTTTTTTTTGTTTTTGTTAATTTTATTTTAATGTTAGCCAAATATTTTTCGATAAGCCTTAGTTGTGGACAATTTGGAGGATTTGCTTCCGTGGGTACTACGGGTATGTATTAGACATAGTAGAAAACTGCCTCTTTTCCATCATAGGGACAAGTTGCTTAATAGGTAAAAAAAAGCTGATCCATCGTGCTTTCTAAAAAATGGAAGAACGTACATATATATCCGTATTTATTGTGCCTGTAGTTACGACACGAAAAGTAATGATTTTTGGTTACAGAGACATATGTATTGCTTGAAAAAATATGTATTTAACGGGAAATTTGGTGTACGCACAATTCGTAAACTTGGGATCTACGTTGCCCCTTGTTCTTTGGCACATGAAATTCCTGTCCTGGAATCTACTTGAAATCCGCTTGCACGAAAGTTTCATAATCTCTAATCGACAGTCGAATTTTGTTAGGAAATTTTCATACATAATCCGGCTCCTGAATTTTGCAACTTAGTTCTTTTCTGTAGTCCTGTTCGGTATTTTCTGAACATCGAAACTTCGTAGGCCTTCTTTATTATTCATTTGATGAACCGTAGCAGATCATATTTCAGCCATATCTTATCGGCCATATCTCTCAACGGCATGTAGGGACTTCGTTTGAAGTTCTCTACCACTTTTTGTTTTACTGAACCTGATTTCTGGACACAACAAGATTCCCGAAATTAACTGAGAACATTTAGTATGATTGGCTAAGAATTTTCAACTGTTTAGCCAAGCCTCTTTGACATCTATAACATGTGTGGAAACAATAAATTTGCGACGCTCTTCTTGACTGACTTCAATTTTTATTACATAAGCACTTTCGCTTACAATTATAAGTACACACGTTTTTATCCATGCAATCTTACCAGAGTTCCCTAATTTTGCTAACCTGGTGATGAGTAATAGAAGAGCATATGTGATCGGTTTTTTCTGAATCAGTCCTTACCTACCAAAGGAGCCAGGTCTAGTCTCATTTACTATAGTCACCAGTTTCACACAAGATTATAACAAACCGCTTAGACTATATGAACATGACTATCATGCAATGCACATAGAAAATGTCATCAGAAGGCAATAAATGTGTTCAGTTACCAATGTAAACAGGGTAATCTCTTTTTGACTTTTGTAGCCATCGCCATATTCTAACTGTTCAGTCCACATATAAATAATCTTTGATGTACCCTCCTGCTCCTGTCTCCAATACTTAATCCTCCTGCGTAGATATTCCTAGAATGAAAAAAGGGAATACAAGGTACCAAGTATAAACTTACGAACAGAATGCTTATTTAAAACCATCGAACTATTCTGACAGCATCATCCACGAACGCCAAGTGGAATCAATGCAAACTGCACCTCCATAGCAAAAAACTTGTGAGGCTATCGTAGCTCATTTTATCATCTAAAAATAACCTGAAAAGAAATCATTAATGAAATGAAAAATGAAGAACAAAATGCATGACAGCACACTTATCTCAGCTTGTTTACATTTTTCTCCAATCAGCCGATTTCGCCTTCGCCTCAGTCAAAATACAGTCAATTGAAATAAGCGTTGCCAGGGAAACACATAAGGACGGCGAGATAACATAACTGGTTACAGCGGCTATATAAAGACGACGAAATTGAGTTGATGGCATAATTCTTGGCTAAGAGTTGATCTGATTTAGAGTACATATAATCTGAATAAAGAATCGTGTTCCTAATTTCCATATAGAAGTTTAATTCTGTTCAGAGTCTAATCTGAAAATATTCCTACCATCCATACATAAGATTAATTCTGGTCAGAGTCTACTCTAAAGTTGTTTTTCGACCTTACACGCCTCAGAATGTGCTATACACTTCGTGATATAATTCGACGCTGAAGCACAAAAATTGTGCTATGTATTCATTCCATACGCTGCAGCACACTTATTGTGCTATTCCCTTTTTTCGGAGCAACTTGTTCTGTCAACAAAAATTTAATTCTGTTCTTCTTCTTTTCAGAATTAAAGAAACGGACCACGGCATTGGGATTACTTTGAATTTTTGAATTTATATTGAAGTTTACAATTGTTTCATGAATTTCTAGTTTTAAGCTTTATCTCATTCTGAATTTTTGTGATGAAAATGAATTATAGTAATAAAATTTTATATTTGAAGTTTCGAAACGCTGAATTATCCTTTTACAACCGGCACCCCCTCCCTTATCGTTCGAGACTTGTTCTCATACTTACTGTAAGTGGGATCTACTTCAACAATAACAGGATTTAAAAAGAAATTTGGATCTTACCGCGGATGGTAGAACCCCAAAACCAAACCGACCACATTGCTTTTAGTCGCAGGTGGAGACGGTATACCAGCCTAATATGACTATATTTTTCCAAATGAGAGAGTTATTAGTAAAATATCCTTTTCTTTCATAAACACCCTATATTTTGAAAAGTACTGGGTACACGGTCTATTTTAAGACGATATTTTTTTGGAGAATTTTGAAAGCTTTGTAATGAATGTTAAACCTCATCGCGCCCCTCCCCGACGATTCAAATTCAAAATTTAATTTTTTTCCGTTTTGTCATTAATACCGTGCCCCCCCCCCCCCCCCCTGTAACATACACTGTTGTTACAAAATTTCGAAAGGCTAGGGTCTCCTCTTAATTTTAAACTATTACATTTATATTCTATTGGTGACAGTTAAAGAGTTATTATCGCTTAGTCTCGCACCTATTAATTGAAAACAAGTCATTTTAATATTGCTTTGCGTAGTTTTGTGTGGGAATGTCATAGCGGTCTTGAATGCCTGATGATATCACAGAAAGCCAACAGAAAGAGTATAGTAACCTTAATGACAATCGAAAACTTAGTAAAACTGCCTTTGTTTTCTGCCATTATCTAACTGACTTGATCCTTTTACTACTTCAAAACACTTACCTGGGAACTCATGCCATATTAAAATGAAATAATTAAAGAAGCACAAGGGCTGCTTACATCATACAAAAAAGAAAAGGACGCTTAACTACAGTACCATTACACCTTTCTTTATAAAGGCAGGGGGACAAGAGATCCAAAGCACGGAGCCACATCAGGGCTTGGTGAGGAAGATTTTCAATTCCTCTACAGATAGGAGGGCAGAAACTAGATGATCCATCCATGCTCTGGGCGATGCATACAAAAAGTGTTCTTTTGTCGCAGGCTTAATTTCCTGGCAGGTCAAACAAAAAACAATAACGGAAAAATAAATAAAAAAATTAAAAACTGAAAGTTCATATTTGAAGCGTCATAACTCAGCCGTGCGAAGGGGTACGCGGTGGTTTAACATTCATAAGAAAGCCCCCAAGATTCTGCATAAAATTCCATCTTAAAATAGACCGTACACCCTGTACTTTAAAAGTAGATAGGGTTTTTAACTAAAAAGACTAATAATCACATTCTAACTCCGTAGGATGATATTTTGGGAAATGTCTACGTTTCAGAGGAGAAGATCTAAAGTCAACAGATGTCTTCTCATAGCTAAGAATTACCATAGTCTTGAACAAGCAAAGTAATGCATTTAACTGGTGGAAGTTTAATTGAGAAGATTTATGGGCTATTTTTTTGTCGCTTATTGAATACGGCTAATAGGTCAACGATTTAAGAATGCAGTTACAATAATTATTACTAGATATATGAAAAACGAATAGGAAAAAAAATTACGAATTCACATAACTTTTTTCTTGCAAGTATTTACACACATATTTGGAACCATGTTATAAATAAAGTAACGTTGTTACAGCTTTTCGTAACTTTATTTGTGGGTAAAAACACAAAAAGATTGTAACCAGATAGTGGCAAAATGGTAAAATTGTTACCATTTTTAGGAAATATCGCGATATTATTAACTCATAATTTTACGTTTAAATATATTTACTTACAAAATTATAATTTATAAAATTCTTCTACTTGTATAATATACCCAAGTCTCTCCTGTGTTTTTCCAACAACATAATCTTAAGGTCTACGATCCGTCGTATTTAAAAATATTCTAAAATACTTCACATCCCCTCTCCTTAAAGATGGAACTACAACACGAAATTTTCGACGGAATTTGGCGTCGAGTTTTGTCGCAAATTTAATACAATGAATGCGACATTATTGTTGTCATTTCAAGACAGTTGAGCCGAGTCTTCTGTTTTTTGATGTCTACGGAATTTTTTTTACGTATTTTAAGAGCAAGTATAGTTACATATAAAGCTTATACACAGTTATGACAGATTTAAAAGAAAGAGACGCAAAAATTCAGAATCACAGGGAACGTCAAACTTAAATGTCGCACTGCTACATGACAGTCTTAGAAATTAGCTCTACTTTTTCTCGCAACTTTATTGATTCGCAGCAATTGGTTTGCCCCAATGTAGTAGCATGTATTCGAAAATTATGTGAATATTGTTCAATCCATACCCCTGTGGAACTGCCTTCCTCTTCACGTCAGAAGGAGAAGGACAAGGGCAGTTTATGGATCCATTTGCTTAAAAATTTAAGAACTGCATAATTGTGTAATTGATTGAGTTCTCTTGTAGTAAGGAAATACGTCTGTGAGGAATATTATTAGTTTTTGAACAGTTTAAGCACTTTTATCTGTTTCTCTTTAAATCTTTCTATTACTTACCGCACATAATTAGAAGATTTTTTCTTACTTGTGTAGCGCTGATATAAACATTATTTGAATTTGAAATAAATGTACTCATGGGATCGAGACTTCTGTATGGATGATTGGTACATATAAATCAAGAGTGACACGGTTCGAATGTCAATTGTGTATTATCAAACGCGTTTTTAGATTTCACACATTCATATATATTTGGCATATACATATACCAAGTATATGCGATTTACATACTTCTATTTATCGAATTACAAATTTAATTCATTTATTGAATAAAAATTTAGATTTTTGAGGGGTGCATATATTATTTATGCATATGAGGAAGCTATGCAACCCTAGATAATACAGCGGACAGACTTGTGGTTCCAAATTGAGATTAGATATTGATATTATGTCATATTGCAATAATAGAATTTCTCAGAGACACACCATTAATGAGAAGTTATTTAGAGAGCTTACATTTGATTTATCATTTGAGTTAAGAAAATTCCGCGCACGTACAAAATGCGAGCAAATATTGCGAAATTACTTGTCTATATGGAAAATAAAAACGAAAGCCACACTACAACCTGACAAGTGTCAAATATTTAACGTCAGAAAACTTTGCAATCAAACTTGCAGTATAAAATGTGGTTCTAAAAGGACCATATATTATATGGTTATGGTTCATAAGTAGGATCAAATTGCAATAAACTCGTTTCCAGAGTGTATACAGAGTTGTTTCTCATATAGAGACACACTTGCGGCTTAGTACAAACTGCAATATTAAAACCCGAAATCTCTCTTCGGTATTATGCACGTCCTATTAATAGTAATATATAATAATAGTTAAAAAAATACTGATATAACATTAAGAATAATTAAATTATTTGGCTCTGTATTGAAGAAAATAAAATATTAAGATTAGGTGGAGAAGAAAAAATTACCTAATGAGAAGAAAAAAATGATTAAACTTAATGAGATAAATAAAATAAATTGTAAAAAGTAAAATTATAATGATTGAACGATTGAAAAAAAACAATCGATTAAAAAATTATGATAATCCACAAGCAAAGAAAGCATATCCAGTAAAATTTAAGAATTACGTTTTCACCGAGTCTAATGGCCTTAGAACTGCATCGCTTTCCACTTATATGATCTATAACTCATCCAATAATCCCAATCCTTCGAAGAAGAGTATATTTGTGGATGAAATTTCCTTAATGTCGACAGGCTTTAAAAAGCATTATAAAAAAGTCTGAAATCTATGTCGTGCAATGGTTTCACTCTCTCATAAGGTGTGCTCCGATAGTTCATCGTGTTCAAGACATCACTGGTTGATATAACCTATTCGATGCATGTGTTTATGAAGTTTGCCGTGTACGGTTAACACTGGTGTGACATTTCCAGAATTTATGTTATCTGACTGGATTCTGTATACATTGAATTTTATATGAATCAGAGCTTCATTTTCCCAGACTATCGCATAAAGTAAGAGCGCTTGGCCCATGTCATCTCAGAACGAGTAGCTAAAAAGAAGAAAGACTGTATCAGATTTAATGCAAATCAGCCCATGAGGAAATTTATAAACCTACTGCAATTCAAATAAATCTGAACAGGGGTTCCAAAACCGCCAACACAGTTCTCTTCATTATTGTGCTAAAGAGCAAGTACATATATGTAAAGCGGACTTAGGTATATTCACTTGGATTATCTGCGAGCTGTGTAAATCATCAAGTACAAGAACATAAAAGGAGAAGGAGAGAGATAGAGAGAGAGCCAGAGAGAGAGCGAGAGAGAGAGAGAGAGAGAGAGGGAGGGAGAGGGGGGGGGGGAGAGAGAGAGAGAGAGAGAGAGAGAGCGAGAGAGAGAGGGAGAGAGGGAGAGAGAGAGACTGAACAGAGGGGAAGACTCTAGAGCACAATACTTGAAGTACACCACAGTTTTAAATAAATAAAAAAAAAAGCATTCCACATTTTGCAAAAAACATATTAAATTTTGCTCTCTTCAAATGCAAAACTCTATGCAGAAGTTCTCCAGAGAAGTAATTTACTTACTCCCATCCTTAGGTATATTTACTTGGATTATCTGTGAGCTGTGTAAATCATCAAGTACAAGGACATAGAAGGAGAGAGATGGAGAGAGAGAGAGAGGCAGAGAGAGAGAGAGAGAGAGAGAGAGAGAGAGAGAAAAGTGTGTGAGAGAGAGAGAGACTGAAAAGAGGGGAAGAGACTCGAGGTCAATACTTGAAGTACACCACAGTTTTAAATAAATAAAAAAAAGGCATTTCACATTTCTCAAAAAACATATTAAATTTTTTTTTCTCTCTTCAAATGCAAAACTCTATGCAGAAGTTCTCCAGAGAAGTAATTTACTTATACTCCCATCATTTGGTTACTAATATACAATGTGTATTTTCGAAACTTGATCAAAAGAAATGTGCGGATACTAGACAACTAGTCAAACAAAAAATTGTTTGGCAGGGTAGGGGGAGTCCAAATCAACCGTTTGGAGTTTGGGAGTTACAGGGTGATTAAGGAAAAAAAGCTGCGGTCGCAATTAAAGACTCTTCATGGCCTTTCCAACGACGACTCCGCAGCCCACTCATCTCAGGAGTTATAGGGGTTTAAAAAAAAGTTTCGGATTTTCTTACCGTTTTTTTTTTTAATTTGACCTCTAATATTGTTCCAAAAAGGTCATTAACATAAATTTTTTTATAGAAAGTGTAAACTGTAGGCTTTCCTCATTAATTTGACCTATTACGCCCTATTCTGAAAGCTATTCTCAAAAACAAATTTGTTCCCTAACTGACAGAAAACACGTCATTTTAAAAGAATATCGTCTAATTTTGGTGTGACCTGAATAAACTGTGAGCTAATAACTCCTTAACGGCTGCAAGTAGCACATAGGATGTAATAGATCAAATTAAAGAGGAAAGTCTACAGTTTATACTTTTTGTGAAAAAAGGTTATATTAATGACCATTTTCCAAAAATAATAGCGGTCAAAGTAAAAAAAGGTAAGAATTTTGTTTTATTTTACACCCCTATAACTCCTGATACGAGTGGGGTACTGTCGTTGGAAGGCCATGAAGCTTGCATACAATGAGTCCTTAATAGTGACGGTACTCTATGTACTTTTTAAGATACAGAGTGTTATGTGAAAATTTATCGTTTTTTCTTAATCACCCTGTAACTTCCAACGGTTGAAATGGACCCCCTCAACCCCTCAAATTTTTTATTTATCTAGCAGCGAGCAAAATTAATACTACAGTAATTCATGACTTGTATTAACTTCATATCTTATATGTAAAAGCTTTTACTGAAATTGTTCGAAGTCCTATCTATTCATCCATTCCTCTGTAATGTATTCCTACACTCATCTTAAAATTGAGCTCCGAATTTGATTTACATACCTGCGAAATTTTCATATTGAATATATCCTTACTCTTATAACTGCTATATTAACTTTAGTTGGTGGTCAGGCTATAGATCAAATCCATCCCTAACCATCTATTCGATATTCATTATAGAGTGTGTTTCCGCTCAGAGGTCCATAGGGAAGGAGGTAATGATACTCATCTAGATAAAGAATAAAGTGTAGGTAAGATAGAGGGGGGGGGGGGCATCTCAATCGTTTCGGAGTTACAGGACGATTTTTTTTTTTTTTTTTTTTTTTTTTTTTTTTTATTAAGCCAAGCGCAGGGGATACCCTATGATGCAAAGCACAGCGTGGCAGGAAGGAGATAGGGAGAGGATTAAGGGATATGAGGAGAGCGGTGGAGGTTCCGATGTATGTCGCCCTTAAACTTTCGCAGGTTGTATGCCGGAGGAAAGACAGAAGATGGTAGACTGTTCCACATTCGCACAGTTCGGGATAAGAAAGCATCACGGAATTTTAGTGTACGGCCGAAGGTAATTTGATGGGTAAAAGGATGAGCGCGAGATGCAGCGCGAGTATTGCGTGCAGGAACTATTCTACAAGGGATCAGACTAGATATTTCATCAGAACATTGACCATGCATTATAGCGATAAAGGAGCGAAAGGCATCCAACATTGCGACGGTGCTCGAGCGAGTCGATATGACGAGTAATTGCCACATCGCCAATGAGCTTGCAGGCTCTATTTTGGACAATATCCAATGAAGCTAAGGCTGTGCGACCAGCCCCGGCCTAGATATGGGAATTGTATTCCATTCTAGGGCTGATGTAGGACTTGTAGAGGAGCGCTATATTTGATGGTCTGAAATATTTCTTACACCTTTTCAAAAAACCAAGACATTTTGATGCTTCTTTGGCAACCGAGAAGATGTGATCTGTCCACCTTAACTTACTGGAAATATTAATGCCAAGAATGCTTAGTGACGGTGAATCAGAAATTGATGCACCAACAAACGAAACGGGAGTGGTTAAGTGATGGTCTTGTTTTAATGAGATGAGACAGCTTTGGGTCTTAGATGCATTGAATTCGACGCGATTCACTTTGCCGCAGGCGAGAATATTGTCAAGATCGTTGTTCAATGATCTAATCATGCAGTCTCGTTTAACACATGTGGCGTTCCCTCTGGAATCCGCAAGGGTGTCAAAGGAGTATGCGAAATCAAGGGTACTGTCATCAGCAAAGCTATGGATAGGATTGAAAGTAAGGCAAAGCAGATCATTAATGAAGATTAGAAATAGAGTCGGAGAAATAACAGAGCCCTGGGGGACACCGGAATTAATAGGATGAGGTTCAGATATAACGCCATCTAATACAACACGTATTTGGCGACTAGATAAAAAACTTTCAATCCATAAAAGAAGAGGAGGGGAAAGACCAAGTGCTTTGAGTTTGGCATATATTATTTATGCATATGAGGAAGCTATGCAACCCTAGATAATACAGCGGACAGATTTGTGGTTCCAAATTGAGATTAGATATTGATATTATGTCATATTGCAATAATAGAATTTCTCAGAGACACACCATTAATGAGAAGTTATTTAGAGAGCTTACATTTGATTTATCATTTGAGTTAAGAAAATTCCGCGCTCGTACAAAATGCGAACAAATATTGCGAAATTACTTGTCTATATGGAAAATAAAAACGAAAGCCACACTACAACCTGACAAGTGTCAAATATTTAACGTCAGAAAACTTTGCAATCAAACTTGCAGTATAAAATGTGGTTCTAAAAGGACCATATATTATATGGTTATGGTTTATAAGTAGGATCAAATTGCAATAAACTCGTTTCCAGAGTGTATACAGAGTTGTTTCTCATATAGAGACACACTTGCGGCTTAGTACAAACTGCAATATTAAAACCCGAAATCTCTCTTCGGTATTATGCACGTCCTATTAATAGTAATATATAATAATAGTTAAAAAAATACTGATATAACATTAAGAATAATTAAATTATTTGGCTCTGTATTGAAGAAAATAAAATATTAAGATTAGGTGGAGAAGAAAAAATTACCTAATGAGAAGAAGAAAATGATTAAACTTAATGAGATAAATAAAATAAATTGTAAAAAGTAAAATTATAATGATTTAACTATTGAAAAAAAACAATCGATTAAAAATTATGATAATCCACAAGCAAAGAAAGCATATCCAGTAAAATTTAAGAATTACGTTTTCACCGAGTCTAATGGCCTTAGAACTGCATCGCTTTCCACTTATATGATCTATAACTCATCCAATAATCCCAATCCTTCGAAGAAGAGTATATTTGTGGATGAAATTTCCTTAATGTCGACAGGCTTTAAAAAGCATTATAAAAAAGTCTGAAATCTATGTCGTGCAATGGTTTCACTCTCTCATAAGGTGTGCTCCGATAGTTCATCGTCTTCAAGACATCACTGGTTGATATACCTATTCGATGCATGTGTTTATGAAGTTTGCCGTGTACGGTTAACACTGGTGTGACATTTCCAGAATTTATGTTATCTGACTGGATTCTGTATACATTGAATTTTATATGAATCAGAGCTTCATTTTCCCAGACTATCGCATAAAGTAAGAGCGCTTGGCCCATGTCATCTCAGAACGAGTAGCTAAAAAGAAGAAAGACTGTATCAGATTTAATGCAAATCAGCCCATGAGGAAATTTATAAACCTACTGCAATTCAAATAAATCTGAACAGGGGTTCCAAAACCGCCAACACAGTTCTCTTCATTATTGTGCTAAAGAGCAAGTACATATATGTAAAGCGGACTTAGGTATATTCAGTTGGATTATCTGCGAGCTGTGTAAATCATCAAGTACAAGAACATAAAAGGAGAAGGAGAGAGATAGAGAGAGATCCAGAGAGAGAGCGAGAGAGCGAGAGAGAGAGGGAGGGAGAGGAGAGAGAGAGAGAGAGAGAGAGAGAGAGATGGATAGAGAGAGGGATAGAGAGAGACTGAAAAGAGGGGAAGACTCTAGAGCACAATACTTGAAGTACACCACAGTTTTAAATAAATAAAAAAAAGCATTCCACATTTTGCAAAAAACATATTAAATTTTGCTCTCTTCAAATGCAAAACTCTATGCAGAAGTTCTCCAGAGAAGTAATTTACTTACTCCCATCCTTAGGTATATTTACTTGGATTATCTGTGAGCTGTGTAAATCATCAAGTACAAGGACATAGAAGGAGAGAGATGGAGAGAGAGAGAGAGGCAGAGAGAGAGAGAGAGAGAGAGAGAGAGAAAAAGTGTGTGAGAGAGAGAGACTGAAAAGAGGGGAAGAGACTCGAGGTCAATACTTGAAGTACACCACAGTTTTAAATAAATAAAAAAAAAGGCATTTCACATTTCTCAAAAAACATATTAAATTTTTCTCTCTTCAAATGCAAAACTCTATGCAGAAGTTCTCCAGAGAAGTAATTTACTTATACTCCCATCATTTGGTTACTAATATACAATGTGTATTTTCGAAACTTGATCAAAAGAAATGTGCGGATACTAGACAACTAGTCAAACAAAAAATTGTTTGGCAGGGTAGGGGGAGTCCAAATCAACCGTTTGGAGTTTGGGAGTTACAGGGTGATTAAGGAAAAAAAGCTGCGGTCGCAATTAAAGACTCTTCATGGCCTTTCCAACGACGACTCCGCAGCCCACTCATCTCAGGAGTTATAGGGGTTTAAAAAAAAAGTTTCGGATTTTCTTACCGTTTTTTTTTAATTTGACCTCTAATATTGTTGCAAAAAGGTCATTAACATAAATTTTTTTATAGAAAGTGTAAACTGTGGGCTTTCCTCATTAATTTGACCTATTACGCCCTATTCTGAAAGCTATTCTCAAAAACAAATTTGTTCCCTAACAGACAGAAAACACGTCATTTTAAAAGAATATCGTCTAATTTTGGTGTGACCTGAATAAACTGTGAGCTAATAACTCCTTAACGGCTGCAAGTAGCACATAGGATGTAATAGATCAAATTAAAGAGGAAAGTCTACAGTTTATACTTTTTGTGAAAAAAGTTATATTAATGACCATTTTCCAAAAATAATAGCGGTCAAAGTAAAAAAAGGTAAGAATTTTGTTTTATTTTACACCCCTATAACTCCTGATACGAGTGGGGGTACTGTCGTTGGAAGGCCATGAAGCTTGCATACAATGAGTCCTTAATAGTGACCGTACTCTATGTACTTTTTAAGATACAGAGTGTTATGTGAAAATTTATCGTTTTTTCTTAATCACCCTGTAACTCCCAAACGGTTGAAATGGACCCCCTCAACCCCTCAAATTTTTTATTTATCTAGCAGCGAGCAAAATTAATACTACAGTAATTCATGACTTGTATTAACTTCATATCTTATATGTAAAAGGTTTTACTGAAATTGTTCGAAGTCCTATCTATTCATCCATTCCTCTGTAATGTATTCCTACACTCATCTTAAAATTGAGCTCCGAATTTGATTTACATACCTGCGAAATTTTCATATTGAATATATCCTTACTCTTATAACTGCTATATTAACTTTAGTTGGTGGTCAGGCTATAGATCAAATCCATCCCTAACCATCTATTCGGATATTCATTATAGAGTGTGTTTCCGCTCAGAGGTCCATAGGGAAGGAGGTAATGATACTCATCTAGATAAAGAAAAAAGTGTAGGTAAGATAGAGGGGGGGGGGGGGGGGGCATCTCAATCGTTTCGGAGTTACAGGACGATTTTTTTTTTTTTTTTTTTTTTATTAAGCCAAGCTCAGGGGGATACCCTATGATGCAAAGCACAGCGTGGCAGGAAGGAGATAGGGAAAGGATTAAGGGATATGAGGAGAGCGGTGGATGTGCCGATGTATGTCGCCCTTAAACTTTCGCAGGTTGTATGCCGGAGGAAAGACAGAAGATGGTAGACTGTTCCACATTCGCACAGTTCGGGATAAGAAAGCATCACGGAATTTTAGTGTACAGCCGAAGGTAATTTGATGGGTAAAAGGATGAGCGCGAGATGCAGCGCGAGTATTGCGTGCAGGAACTATTCTACAAGGGATCAGATTAGATATTTCATCAGAACATTGACCATGCATATAGCGATAAAGGAGCGAAAGGCATCCAACATTGCGACGGTGCTCGAACGAGTCGATATGACGAGTAATTGCCACATCGCCAATGAGCTTGCAGGCTCTATTTTAGACAATATCCAATGAAGCTAAGGCTGTGCGACCAGCCCCGGCCCAGATATGGGAATTGTATTCCATTCTAGGGCTGATGTAGGACTTGTAGAGGAGCGCTATATTTGATGGTCTGAAATATTTCTTACACCTTTTCAAAAACCAAGACATTTTGATGCTTCTTTGGCAACCGAGAAGATGTGATCTGTCCAGCTTAACTTACTGGAAATATTAATGCCAAGAATGCTTAGTGACGGTGAATCAGAAATTGATGCACCAACAAACGAAACGGGAGTGGTTAAGTGATGGTCTTGTTTTAATGAGATGAGACAGCTTTGGGTCTTAGATGCATTGAATTCGACGCGATTCACTTTGCCGCAGGCGAGAATATTGTCAAGATCGTTGTTCAATGATCTAATCATGCAGTCTCGTTTAACACATGTGGCGTTCCCTCTGGAATCCGCAAGGGTGTCAAAGGAGTATGCGAAATCAAGGGTACTGTCATCAGCAAAGCTATGGATAGGATTGAAAGTAAGGGAAAGCAGATCATTAATGAAGATTAGAAATAGAGTCGGAGAAATAACAGAGCCCTGGGGGACACCGGCATTAATAGGATGAGGTTCAGATATAACGCCATCTAATACAACACGTATTTGGCGACTAGATAAAAAACTTTCAATCCATAAAAGAAGAGGAGGGGAAAGACCAAGTGCTTTGAGTTTGGCATATATTATTTATGCATATGAGGAAGCTATGCAACCCTAGATAATACAGCGGATAGACTTGTGGTTCCAAATTGAGATTAGATATTGATATTATGTCATATTGCAATAATAGAATTTCTCAGAGACACACCATTAATGAGAAGTTATTTAGAGAGCTTACATTTGATTTATCATTTGAGTTAAGAAAATTCCGCGCACGTACAAAATGCGAGCAAATATTGCGAAATTACTTGTCTATATGGAAAATAAAAACGAAAGCCACACTACAACCTGACAAGTGTCAAATATTTAACGTCAGAAAACTTTGCAATCAAACTTGCAGTATAAAATGTGGTTCTAAAAGGACCATATATTATATGGTTATGGTTCATAAGTAGGATCAAATTGCAATAAAGTCGTTTCCAGAGTGTATACAGAGTTGTTTCTCATATAGAGACACACTTGCGGCTTAGTACAAACTGCAATATTAAAACCCGAAATCTCTCTTCGGTATTATGCACGTCCTATTAATAGTAATATATAATAATAGTTAAAAAAATACTGATATAACATTAAGAATAATTAAATTATTTGGCTCTGTATTGAAGAAAATAAAATATTAAGATTAGGTGGAGAAGAAAAAATTACCTAATGAGAAGAAAAAAATGATTAAACTTAATGAGATAAATAAAATAATTGTAAAAAGTAAAATTATAATGATTGAACGATTGAAAAAAAACAATCGATTAAAAAATTATGATAATCCACAAGCAAAGAAAGCATATCCAGTAAAATTTAAGAATTACGTTTTCACCGAGTCTAATGGCCTTAGAACTGCATCGCTTTCCACTTATATGATCTATAACTCATCCAATAATCCCAATCCTTCGAAGAAGAGTATATTTGTGGATGAAATTTCCTTAATGTCGACAGGCTTTAAAAAGCATTATAAAAAAGTCTGAAATCTATGTCGTGCAATGGTTTCACTCTCTCATAAGGTGTGCTCCGATAGTTCATCGTGTTCAAGACATCACTGGTTGATATACCTATTCGATGCATGTGTTTATGAAGTTTGCCGTGTACGGTTAACACTGGTGTGACATTTCCAGAATTTATGTTATCTGACTGGATTCTGTATACATTGAATTTTATATGAATCAGAGCTTCATTTTCCCAGACTATCGCATAAGTAAGAGCGCTTGGCCCATGTCATCTCAGAACGAGTAGCTAAAAAGAAGAAAGACTGTATGAGATTTAATGCAAATCAGCCCATGAGGAAATTTATAAACCTACTGCAATTCAAATAAATCTGAACAGGGGTTCCAAAACCGCCAACACAGTTCTCTTCATTATTGTGCTAAAGAGCAAGTACATATATGTAAAGCGGACTTAGGTATATTCACTTGGATTATCTGCGAGCTGTGTAAATCATCAAGTACAAGAACATAAAAGGAGAAGGAGAGAGATAGAGAGAGAGCCAGAGAGAGAGCGAGAGAGAGAGAGAGAGAGAGAGGAATGGAGAGGGGATGAGAGAGAGAGAGAGGCGAGAGAGAGAGGGAGAGAGAGAGATTGAAAAGAGGGGAAGACTCTAGAGCACAATACTTGAAGTACACCACAGTTTTAAATAAATAAAAAAAAAGCATTCCACATTTTGCAAAAAACATATTAAATTTTGCTCTCTTCAAATGCAAAACTCTATGCAGAAGTTCTCCAGAGAAGTAATTTACTTACTCCCATCCTTAGGTATATTTACTTGGATTATCTGTGAGCTGTGTAAATCATCAAGTACAAGGACATAGAAGGAGAGAGATGGAGAGAGAGAGGGAGAGGCAGAGAGAGAGAGAGAGAGAGAGAGAAAAGTGTGTGAGAGAGAGAGACTGAAAAGAGGGGAAGAGACTCGAGGTCAATACTTGAAGTACACACAGTTTTAAATAAATAAAAAAAAAGGCATTTCACATTTCTCAAAAAACATATTAAATTTTTCTCTCTTCAAATGCAAAACTCTATGCAGAAGTTCTCCAGAGAAGTAATTTACTTATACTCCCATCATTTGGTTACTAATATACAATGTGTATTTTCGAAACTTGATCAAAATAAATGTGCGGATACTAGACAACTAGTCAAACAAAAAATTGTTTGGCAGGGTAGGGGGAGTCCAAATCAACCGTTTGGAGTTTGGGAGTTACAGGGTGATTAAGGAAAAAACGCTGCGGTCGCAATTAAAGACTCTTCATGGCCTTTCCAACGACGACTCCGCAGCCCACTCATCTCAGGAGTTATAGGGGTTTAAAAAAAAAGTTTCGGATTTTCTTACCGTTTTTTTTTTAATTTGACCTGTAATATTGTTGCAAAAAGGTCATTAACATAAAATTTTTTATTTAAAGTGTAAACTGTAGGCTTTCCTCATTAATTTGACCTATTACGCCCTATTCTGAAAGCTATTCTCAAAAACAAATTTGTTCCCTAACTGACAGAAAACACGTCATTTTAAAAGAATATCGTCTAATTTTGGTGTGACCTGAATAAACTGTGAGCTAATAACTCCTTAACGGCTGCAAGTAGCACATAGGATGTAATAGATCAAATTAAAGAGGAAAGTCTACAGTTTATACTTTTTGTGAAAAAAGGTTATATTAATGACCATTTTCCAAAAATAATAGCGGTCAAAGTAAAAAAAGGTAAGAATTTTGTTTATTTTACACCCCTATAACTCCTGATACGAGTGGGGTACTGTCGTTGGAAGGCCATGAAGCTTGCATACAATGAGTCCTTAATAGTGACCGTACTCTATGTACTTTTTAAGATACAGAGTGTTATGTGAAAATTTAGTCGTTTTTTCTTAATCACCCTGTAACTCCCAAACGGTTGAAATGGACCCCCTCAACCCCTCAAATTTTTTATTTATCTAGCAGCGAGCAAAATTAATACTACAGTAATTCATGACTTGTATTAACTTCATATCTTATATGTAAAAGGTTTTACTGAAATTGTTCGAAGTCCTATCTATTCATCCATTCCTCTGTAATGTATTCCTACACTCATCTTAAAATTGAGCTCCGAATTTGATTTACATACCTGCGAAATTTTCATATTGAATATATCCTTACTCTTATAACTGCTATATTAACTTTAGTTGGTGGTCAGGCTATAGATCAAATCCATCCCTAACCATCTATTCGGATATTCATTATAGAGTGTGTTTCCGCTCAGAGGTCCATAGGGAAGGAGGTAATGATACTCATCTAGATAAAGAAAAAAGTGTAGGTAAGATAGCGGGGGGGGGGGGGGGGCATCTCAATCGTTGCGGAGTTACAGGACGATTTTTTTTTTTTTTTTTTTTTTTTTTTTTTATTATTATTAAGCCAAGCTCAGGGGATACCCTATGATGCAAAGCACAGCGTGGCAGGAAGGAGATAGGGAAAGGATTAAGGGATATGAGGAGAGCGGTGGAGGTGCCGATGTATGTCGCCCTTACACTTTCGCAGGTTGTATGCCGGAGGAAAGACAGAAGATGGTAGACTGTTCCACATTCGCACATTTCGGGATAAGAAAGCATCACGGAATTTTAGTGTACGGCCGAAGGTAATTTGATGGGTAAAAGGATGAGCGCGAGATGCAGCGCGAGTATTGCGTGCAGGAACTATTCTACAAGGGATCAGACTAGATATTTCATCAGAACATTGACCATGCATATAGCGATAAAGGAGCGAAAGGCATCCAACATTGCGACGGTGCTCCGAGCGAGTCGATATGACGAGTAATTGCCACATCGCCAATGAGCTTGCAGGCTCTATTTTGGACAATATCCAATGAAGCTAAGGCTGTGCGACCAGCCCCGGCACAGATATGGGAATTGTATTCCATTCTAGGGCTGATGTAGGACTTGTAGAGGAGCGCTATAATTGATGGTCTGAAATATTTCTTACACCTTTTCAAAAAAACCAAGACATTTTGATGCTTCTTTGGCAACCGAGAAGATGTGATCTGTCCAGCTTAACTTACTGGAAATATTAATGCCAAGAATGCTTAGTGACGGTGAATCAGAAATTGATGCACCAACAAACGAAACGGGAGTGGTTAAGTGATGGTCTTGTTTTAATGAGATGAGACAGCTTTGGGTCTTAGATGCATTGAATTCGACGCGATTCACTTTGCCGCAGGCGAGAATATTGTCAAGATCGTTGTTCAATGATCTAATCATGCAGTCTCGTTTAACACATGTGGCGTTCCCTCTGGAATCCGCAAGGGTGTCAAAGGAGTATGCGAAATCAAGGGTACTGTCATCAGCAAAGCTATGGATAGGATTGAAAGTAAGGGAAAGCAGATCATTAATGAAGATTAGAAATAGAGTCGGAGAAATAACAGAGCCCTGGGGAACACCGGCATTAATAGGATGAGGTTCAGATATAACGCCATCTAATACAACACGTATTTGGCGACTAGATAAAAAACTTTCAATCCATAATAGAAGAGGAGAGGAAAGACCAAGTGCTTTGAGTTTGGCTAAAAGGGCTGGATGCCAGACTCTATCAAAGGCTTTGAAATATCTAGAGCAACGATTTTGGACTCACCAAAATTGTGAAGACTTCGATTCCATCGTTCCGTAAGAAAAGTCAGCAAGTCTCCAGATGAGCGACCGTGCCGGAAGCCGTATTGGCGATCGTTGATGAGATGATTGGTTTCCAGATACTTCATTAATTTGGAGTTAATGATAGATTCAAAAACCTTTGAAAGAATCGAAGTGATTGCAATTGGTCGATAATTTGAGGGGTCGCTACCCTCTCCTTTCTTTGGAATAGGCTGAACGTGAGCTAGTCTCCAAGCAGTTAGAAATTTCCTGTCGAATAGTACAGGTAGAATAGTTTGCGCAGAGGTTTAGCCAAGGATGAGGCACAGCTTTTAATTAATAGGGGCGAGAAACCATCAGGGCCTGCGGCTTTAGAGACGCTGATACCGTTAAGGACCTTGATCACATCTCTCGTACGGATGTGTATTGGCTCTTGTACACATCCGCACGGGGGATGCACGACAGGTGCCTGTGAAGTGGGTGGAGGAAAATAATTTGATGCGAATCTAGCAGCCAAAATATTAGCTTTATCCAGGGAGTCAACAACCACTTCACCATTATTAAGTAGTGAAAGTATAGAGGAACTGCTGAAGTTGTTCCTGATGGTTTTGACCAGGGACCAGAAATCTTTTACTACCTTTGCGCCTTGCCAAGATTCTTTGTCTAACATTCTGGTCAAAAAGAAGATTAAAAAAATTTGTTAGCTTTGCACGAAACACCGTGCAACTTCCTTGTTATACAACCTGAAGCTGATAGATGAATCATAAAACATAAAAATAGGTACATATCAAAGACGGCTGCAAGTTTGAAGGTATGTACATGCATGATCAAATGAAAGACCACATTCTGAGGGTTCCAAATCTTGTAGAAAGTGTGATGGTTATCAAGCATTTTGTGGGAAAATCGTTAAAATTTCAATTTGTTTATTTCCAACTTTTAGAATATTACGTTCAATAACTAGCGCCATGAGGGGGATGGAATGATGCTTTGACATTCGATGCAAAGTTTGAACCTTCGTAGGTTGAATATTAAGGAAGTGGTAGGGTATTTTGTACAAAGCTAGGAAATTCACCCAGCAAATCCGAAATAGTTCCCCTGCCATTTAATTTTTTGTTTGCGCAGTTGAGTACTACCATTTCCTTCCCTATGGACATCTGTACCGGAAAAACTCTGTATAAAAAAATACGTTTCTGAAGTCTCGAGAAGCAGGTTAATTAAAACCGCATGTTATTACCATTCCTACAATTGAGACATAATAATTCGATATCGACGAAAATACATCAAATAGATAACAGTGCAGTGGAACAATTATTAGATCGCTTCATTCGAAATATGCCAAACCTGAACGAAAATCAAACCTACTGCTAGAATGCTTAAAAAAAATTTTAAATTCCGAAACTCTTTCGTTGGGATTGGTTTTTCCTCTTGCGCAATTTATGGAAAATTTTACCATTTCCTTGTTCTTTATTACCTGTGGATGACATAATTTCCATGTAATTCTGATTTTATAATATGTAAGTTTTGAGTACCTATAAGAAATTTAGAGATAAAGATAAGTAATTTTTAAGATTGCACTTTAGAGAACGTGTGTAAATTTGCTAAGATATTTGACAGAAAATTTAAAGTGGGAATTACGGAGGTTACCTATAATGTAAATTATGTATGTTTACGAAAAATCAAGAAAGTCATTAATGATTATATCTCTTAAAGTAGTAGGTGATAAATATTTCTGCACTATAAATATATTCTGATTAGAATTTCGTTATTAAAATTTCTTGAAAACTAGGTATGCAAATTACAGTATTAAATGTGAGTTATTTATTTTAAATCGAAAACGATTTAACCACAAAACTGATTATATACGACGCAATGAAAACAGTGGCTTAGGTAGCACCGAATTTAACGATTGATTAGTAATTAAGTAGCGATTAAATTCACGAGTTGGAAAAAAAACATTTGACAAAATGCTGTGGGATTTCATCAAAAACAATTTTTGAATTTCTATTCATTCCAGGGGAAATGGTTAACAGAAAAAGTTAGGAAGAATTGATGGAGCTATGAAATTTTCCATATCTTCCTATAATATACGACATATATAGAAAATTCAAAAAAATGTTTAAATTGTAAGCCGCGTGCCTAAGCTGCGGTTATAGAAGATATAGAGGTACATAGATTAGAATTTTCGAAGCAAGTGTAACAAGATATGCGACGAGTTGGAAAAAATATGCTATCCGATGGAATTCGTTGACATTTTGTTATAAATTATCTCGTATTTTCTTAATTCCTCAATTAACTTCATCAAATTCTACTTTTGTCTTCGGGAAAAAAAATAAATCACTAAAACAAACAAGACAACGACAACATGACAATCACCGAAGTTTCGAGGTTAAGTTCTTAGATTATAGTAGACTATAAGAAAAACTTAAACATTTCCCTTCACGTTGTAGATGTTTTCGTTTTATTTATGGAAGTAGTAAACTACGATATTTTCAGAGCTGATCAATAATTTAGTGGTTGAAACTTAATATTTCTTGGCCTTGCCTTTGTATGGCTAACATTATTTAATTCGAAGTAAAGAAACAGCGGCAATGAGATGAAGCAGTTATGTGGAACGGACACAAAATAAGTGCAAAGCCCACTTGTCATCCCCCCATGTCTAAACGTATAAATGCTTATCATACATATACGCGAATTTTGCACAATATAGCCTGTCCTAATTTGATATATAATCTAAGGTTAAATTGAATGCGTTTGCGACGGAAAGTAAAAATTTGCTAGCGTTATGTAACAATCCCTATATAACAAGCATACCAATCCGTAGATAGGTGGCGATAATTTCTGAGTTTGGCTATTTATGAAAAAATACTGCTGCCGCCCCTATGCCGTCAATTTTGCAAGGATACTGCCACACTTAAAGTATAATTAGCTGTGTTCTCTTGGGTAACTTGTTCTAAACTCCCATATACTGAGAGAACAAATAGTTCTGTCCATTGAAGTAAACTATCTGTATTGTTCGCATCGTTTATAAATCTTCTATGAAAATGTATTAGGCGTTCTTTTGTGTACCTTTTGTTCTGCCCTGTTCTGCGGACACAAAAGAAAACAGGTTTTGACAAATGTTGCCATTTTGTTTCGAACTTACCTCTCTAGCGTGATAAAATATTAAAACTGTTGAGCTATTACTATCTAGGAATATTATCCAATTACATATACTTTGCTCTGTCCTAATAAACACTTTTGTTCTTGGAAATCACAATAAATTAATTTTGTAATGTAACTCAATCTCACACAAGTAATTAAAATTATTTTCTCTTTCATTATCGCATTTTATTTACCAACCAAATCAGTAAAGTTGTGCGAAAAGCCCGCAAATGTTTAATATATGACCCACCATTAATTAGTCATTTGAGTGCACTTATTCGTAAAGGGTTCTTTCCCTCTTTCAAGATTTAATAACCCGAACGAATCATTTCCTTTATAAGCAGTGGCACATTTATTCTTATAACAATGATAGATAGGGAAAGAACTCAGAAGAGAGAGAGTGCTACCAAGGATCAACGCCAACTAATTAGTTTAGCGATTAATTACTGCCTAAGTTTAAGCTGTTTTATGAAAGACCTTAAAGTAACAGACCTCAACGGATTAAGTACTTTAAGAACAGGACATAATTTTTATGTCGACCATATAAATATACTCATACATACTTACGAGTCCATTACGAGTGTTTCAAAAAACCTCTGTACACTATTAAGACATGTTACAGCATTATTATAGCAACTACGCGCGCGAGTATAACTAACACAGGACCAAATCTTGAGGGGCTAAATGGTATACTTTCTTACACTCTCTGTGTATAATAACACACCTGCTACGAGTAATTCTCCTGACGTTAAAATAGTAGGTTGGAATATAGGTGGTGAAGAAATTCATTAAAGAGAAATGTAAGAATTACACACACACACATACACTAAAAAAATTAAAGGTAGGAGCTGCATGAATCTTCTATGATGTAAGTTTCCAAGAGACTAGGCAGATACATTTGTAGGTACCAAACCCTGTCCATCCTTACATATTTTATACAACTGCTGTTAAGGACTCAAAATATGCTCGCGGCTAAACCCTTTTCAAGAATAAATGCGAAAGTATGCCAAGTAATTTAGGAGCGCTATAATGAAACTTTGCGATATTATTTGGTTATGGGGTGTAAGATAACCCACTCCTTTATATGTTAAGTTTTGTGCTTATAAAGTGATGGCTATGTATATATCCGAGTGTGCTTCAAGCGATGTAAATGAGCAAATTATAATCACTTAAAACTATACCATACTGTTTACTATAAAATATGTATACACACCTGGTATTTTTTTATATATTTCGACAATTATGCAGAAATCAATCTGTAGACTGAAGTGTATCTATCTATCTATTCGTATTTATCTAGCTATAGAACCACATAAATGCGTCCTAATGAATTAATCATGAAATTATCCGCTTCAATGAAGCTGATAATTTCGGCTTAAGTTGACGTGAAATACACTATCAAGTTGAGAATTTTGGGAGTGACTCATGTGACTCATAATAGCCAATAAAAGACATGCCACCTCGAATTTCAAGTTGCACTTGTTTTCTGCCTCCAATCATCATCCTACCAACAATTTCCACGCTGCAGAGCAAACATACTGACCCATTTAAACAGGCTCTACATAACTAAAGGATTATTTCTCTTACTGAAGCATTTTGAAGCTGTACTTGAAGGCACATATAATGAACGATTTTTTTTTTGTTTAACGTATTTCACACAAATTTAAGATTCGTAGCGTCGATATCTTAGTTCGGGCTGATTACCATCCATGCGAGCGTGGGCTTTATTTCCATCTCGAAACGGTACTATGCTTTTCCTCCTATATAATTTCCTTTCAACTTTCATAGCCTCACCTCTCCTATATTACATTACTACTTCAGGGAAAGAAAATAAAAATTCGTGGACTTTTATACAGGGGTTTATTATAAATATGTTGGGTTGTATCAACTCCAAGGATCATCTGTAAGACAATTAAAACCAAACCCGAAAACAGCGAGCTTTTTGTAACAAACGGAATATGGCAACCTAATCACCTAGAATGGTGAACGAAATCTGAAACTGCGGAAGAGCCGCGGATAAGAAAGTCTGGTGGAGGGCCTATGCGAGAGCCCTATGATCCTAAAAAGAGTGAAAAAAATTGAATTCATTTTCCGATAATAATCCAAGTATTTGTGATAATTTCACAAAAGGAAAACGAATTTCGGAAGCTGCAGGAAAAGCAAGAAGAGGACCCTTTACGCATCAAGTTGTCAGTAATAATGCATAGGGAAACAACTACTACGAATGCGTAAAGAGATCACTTCAAGGAGTATTGCGCAGATGATACTGTTACGAGTGTGGCCTTAGTTCGTTATTTAAAACACAAATATTTCAGATTTCATTAACAAGTTCTTTCTTTTATTTAACTTCGCTATTTACTGTTCTAACATTTACGAATAATTATCAAATCAGCTTTTTATTTATCGCTAGTACTGTACTTCTAATTATCACAATCCGTTCACTTCACTGTCTGAAATTAGACTCGCCTCCTGGATGTCAGTAGCGCCGTATTTATACTCTACAAATTATCCCAGAACCTTCCTGAATATTCCGTTCTCCAAACCCAGTTTACTAGGATGTCACTAACCTAAAGTTGTTTCCATTTCCAAAATATGTCGCTTGTATCACTTTGTGGGGCGTAACGCTGCCCCCTTCTTAAAATTGTTCGTCTCGAACAACAAGTGATCCACGGTATTGATGCTCGCAGTATTGACATAAACAATCTAGATGAACGACTTTCCGTTTGCCTATTGCGCCCCTCTGAATCCTGTATACTACGTCATTAATTCTAGTCACTACTGAATACGGTCCTTCCCAGTGTTGTCATAATTTTGGAGAACGTCCCTTACGTCGTTTCGGGTTGTACAGCCAAACAAGGTCACCTTCATTAAATCCGGCTGAATTAGCACGTAAGTTATAGCGGGTCTTCATCCGATTGGTATTTATTGCTTATTTTGCTCTCGTGACCTCGTGTACATTAGCTAATCTTTGTCGAAGTGCCGATACATAATCATCTGGTAACTTTTGTTCACCTCTGGGTGTACCAAACCTGAGGTCGCTACGTAAACGCATCTCCTTTCCGAATATGACTTTTGCTGGAGTTTGTCCGGTTGTGTTGTGAACAGCTGATCGATAGGCCATTAGGAACATGGGAAAATGTCGATCCCAATCGCGTTGGTTATATTCGACTACTTTCTTTAAATGCTCGACCAATGTTCCGTTGAAGCGCTCTACCATACCATCAGATTGCGGATGCAGAGGATTTGTTCTGGTTTTTCTAATTCCCAGCATTTTACACATATCCTGGAAGGTCCGTGATTCGAAGTTCCGTCCTTGGTCCTAATGAAGTTCCTGAGGTACACCAAATCTACTGACCTAATTCATTACTATTTGTTCCGCAACTGTGGTTGACTCTTGATTAGGGATTGCATAAGCTTCAGGCCATTTACTGAAATAGTCAATTGCAAGTAATATATAACGGTTACCGTTATCTGTTTCTGGAAAAGGTCCAGCGTTGTCTACGGCTATCCTTTCAAATGGGGCTCCTACATTATACTTATGCATTTCTCCTCTGCCTCTGTGTGGTGGTCCTTTGCAAGAAGCACAGATAGTGCAGCTGCAGCACCACTCCTCAACATCCTCTCGTATATGTAAGCAATAAAACCTTTCACGTATTTTGGAAATTGTTTTATTCACCCCCAAATATCCTCCAGATGATCCACTGTGCATTTCTTCTAGAACATCTTTGACTTTGGATGCTGGCACGACTGTCTGCATTCGAAATGACTCGCCGTTAGTTGATTCCCACTTGCGCTTTAATATACCACATTCAACATATTCATTGAGCCCAGTAGCTCTTCAGTTTCCCACTCCTCTCCGAAATATCCTTCTATTGTGGTCATTCCATGTCTTCTTGCCAAGCACGAATAGGTAATATGTCTGGATCTTCACGTTGTGCTGTTCGCAAGCTTTCGTTATCCCAGCCTGTTGATGGTTCCACCGTTATCAGCTGTATAGTTGCCTTTGTTTCTTTTACTTCCATTCGAACACAACGTTTGCTTTTAAGTTTGCATGGACGTCGTGAAAGGGCGTCTGCATTTCCATGGATACGTCCTCTTCGGTGTTGGATTTCAAATTCATAAGCTTGGACCCACTCTATCCATCTCGCCACTTCCCCCTCAGGGTTCTTAAACTGCAGAAGCCATTTAAGCGCTGCATGGTCGGTACGAAGGATGAATTTCTGCCCGTAGAGATATTTATGAAAATGCTTGGTAGAGTTTAAAATGGCAAGTAGCTCTTTCCTTGTATTACAATAATTTCTCACTGATTTGAAAGTGCTTTGCAAAAATAAGCTACTGGCACTTCTTGAGCATCTTCCTCCCTGTGAAAGCACTGCACCAATACCAATATTACTGGCATCCGTGTCCAATATAAAAGTTTTTTCCCAGGTTTGGATAGAGAAGCACTGGAGTTCCACAGAAGTGTTGCTTCAAATTTGCAAAATTCTCGCTACATTTATCTGACCATTTGAACTGTTTTCCGTTTTCTGTAAGTTGATGTAGGCTCCTTGCTATATCTGCAAAACCTTTCACGAATCGCCTGTAATAGGTAGCTAGACCATGAAAACTCCTTAATTGATGTTTGTCCTTTGGAACTGGCCAATTTTTGACAGCTGCGATCTTCTCTGGATCAGTTCTTACTCCTTGTGACGAAACTATGTCCCCCAAGTATTTTACTTCATTTTTGAATAGAGTGCATTTATTCGTACAAAGTTTCAGTTTCGCATCTCTCAGTCTTTGAAGTACGTCCCATAAGTTATTTTTATGTTCCTCGAATGTCCTTCCGATTACTGTTATGTCACCTAAGTAGACAAGACATGTTTTTCAGGTTAATCCTCGTAATACATGGAGCATTACATAATCCAAATGGCATAACTTTGAATTGACATAAGCCACTTCCAACTGAGAAAGCAGTTTTATCTCGGTCCTCGGGATGTATTTCCACTTGCCAGTAACCGCTCTTCAAATCCAATGTAGAAAACCATTGCGCTCCGGAAAGGGTATCTAGTGTGTCATCAATCCTTGGTAACGGATAACTATCCTTTCTCGTCACGTTATTTAGTTGTCGGTAGTCCACACAGAATCGGGTGGTGCCATTCTTTTTCCTGACCAAAACAACTGGCGATGTCCAAGGGCTGTAAGAATCCTCAATTATACCTTGTTCCTTCATGGAATTTATCATATCTGCAACTTCTGGTTGTTTGGCTAATGGTAGTCTTCGTGGTGTTTGCGGAATGGGCCTAGAATCTCCTGTATTAATCCGATGCTGGACAAGATTTGTTTTACCGAAATAATCATCATTCATTGCAAATAATTCCGAAAATTCATCGGACATCTCTTTGGCATCCTTGTATTGCTGTTTACTTAAAGCACTAGATGAAAGAAGTTTCTGAACTTGTTGAGTAGTAGCTGGTATACGTATTGCCTCCTTAATATTACTACCATTTTCCAAATTAACAATCTGATAAACAGGCTCACAATTTCCAATTATAGCACCTTCTTTTAGTTGTACCTCATTTTCGGATGTGTTGAGCACTCTGACTGGAATTAATGTTGCGCCTTCTGCGTTCACTAAAGTCTTACCAACGATGATGTTTGATGTCACTTTTGTAGGGTTAGGCTCCACCAAATAGAATAGGCAGGTCCCGATGTCATCAGTAGGCTTTGTCCATACTAGCGTCTCGGAGCGTGCAGAGAGAGTAATATTTTCACGGACCATCGTCCTTATTTTCGAAGGATAATCTGCTCCTACTCCTAGTCTCATTGGAATTTCTATATTGCCATATTTAAGGATCCGTTCTCCGACATCCAGATTTATTTTATATGTGGTCATGAAATCTACACCAAGAATGCATTCATCCATGATGTCTGACACCAGGAAAGTGTGTGGAAATAGTAGTTCGCCTAGTTGAACATCCAAAGTTATTTCTCCATAAACTTGTACTGCTGCTCCAGTTGCTGTTCTTAGTAAATATTTGGTGGTGTTGTGAAGCCACTTGTTTTTGACAAGATCTGCTCTAATAATTGATCTTGAAGCCCCAGTGTCGATAGTGATTGCGCAGTCGTTTTTCCCTACACTTCCATATATAATGAGACTGCTATTATTTCTTTGCAACTGGCCTACTTGAATGATGATTTCGGGGCTGCCGACTCTACCAACCAACTTCTGCACCCCAAAGTTGTTTTTACTTGTTTTCTGACTGCTCAACGGGAGAGCTGATGCGACTAGTCGCTGTTTGATTTCTATTCTCTCCACGAATAGCTTGCTCCCTGGCTCCACATCTTTGGCATACGCAAGAAAAATCATGAAACGGCTAAAAAATTGGAAAAATTAAAAGTCAAGGAGTTTTGCATAAATGCAAGTTGAATGCACTCCAACTGAATGCTGAATAAGTCCTTTCCCTCCGTAGATATGCTTTCCTTAATCATATCTCAAGCCGCAAAGATAAACGGGGTAAAGTCTTAAGGTTCTAGTCTTTAATGTATTCCACGAAATCATCATCGTTCTTAGTTAAAATATGAAATAGAACATTATTTTCTGTAGTACCATCCTGGAATTCTTTTATGGTATTTCGATTTATAGGCGCTGGACAAAGCGCAAATTTGTCTATCTTCATTTATTAAATTTGACATAATGTATGATAGGTTGCATTATCTAAACATTATCCAAAAGCATAAGGACTGCTTTAGGACTGACTATGAGAGTATTTCACAAGAAAAGCTTAGTTTTGTGAATGATATCTTTGCTTTTCCTATTATTAAAATTTGAAATTGGCATTTTTCACTTACGTTACTTCAAAAATACAAGGTATGGCCGATTGGAGAGGAAAATGTCATTTCCAGCGAATTTGTTTTGAATTTTTCGTATTTTATTGACTGAAATACGTTTTGAATATTTTAAAGTATTTAACAAAACATTAGTTTCTTCGTTTAAATCACTTCGGGAAAAGTAATTATGTGCTAGTGGGAACGCAAAGAATTCTCCAAATAGATTTTTTTCACTTTGATAAGGACGATTGAAATTGAGACGAACAAATTTGTGACAATAGTCGCCAAATGAGGCACGCAACCAATTGACAGATAATTCGGCCATACCTTGTTAATTTTTGTATCATGCACTACATCCATCTACAATTGACACTCTTTTCTTCCCTATTTTTCGTCTGCCTAAGCGTTAATTTTTCTGGCCATAAATATTGCGTTCTTTCAGGTAACTTTCTGTAAGAAATAGTCGTCTCATCAGTATCTTGAATGCTTTTTAAGTAAGCCATTCCATTATTATACAGCTTTTCCTGGGACAAAAAATGATTTTTGCTCGCTTGACAGTTCATAAATAGTATTCTGTTAGACTACGAGTAAGAAACTAAAGGAGAGACCATTGCGTGTATATGCCATATAGTTTTGCATGTCGAAGGTTCTCCTCTTCTTGTGATTCGATTCATCGGCGTTTTCTGCAGTCTCTTTGGAGGTGTCCGCGTCTATTACAATTCCAGCTTCGAAGAATACCACGTGACGGAGTGATCTCTAATGACTGCATTCTGTTGCAAGTACATTCCTCCACAGAAATCTATCTTACTCGTACTGCACTCCGAGAAGCTTGTCTAGTAGATTCGTATGCTAATGCATAGGCTAGCGCCACTGCTGTTGACTTCTTTCCTGCTAGCCATAGTGCATGTTGTAAATTTTGATCTGCGATAGCGTTCGCAAATGCTTCTGTTGCCACTTCATTAAGGAATTCTGCATTGATGTTAGAGTATGAAAGATAAACTAATCTTTCCACATCAGCCTGCAGTTGATGTAGTGATTCACCATGCTTTTGAATCCTGTTGCGCAGCTGCAAGCGATATACTTGCTACATGTGTTCATCTCCATAACGTAATTCTATCGCCTGTACTAATGAAGTGTATTCACGTTGCCTGTCAATCGATATAGTTTGCTGTAGCTCTGACGCGGGACCTCGAAGTGCTAATACCAGAGCTGTAGCTTTGTCTGCATCATTCCATCCATTTACTTCCGAAGCTGCCTCGAATTGCCTCTTGGAAATATGCCACGAATTTTGTCTATCAAATATTGGAGGTTTCATTCTGCCTGCACCGGATATTTCAATTCCTTCGTGCCGAGTTTGTCGATACTTCATCCTCTCCAAATCTGCTTTAAAGTTGTCAAGCTTCTCCGTAACATTTTGTTGTACTTCCGACACTTCATGTTGAGCTTCCAGCACTTCCTGCTGGATTCCTTCAATTCTCACATTTTGTTCGTCTAATGAATTTATAAGGAAATTCTTCTGTTCCTCCAAACAGGTTTCTAGACAATTCTGCAAGGAACTCTTTTGTTCATCCCAACGGGCTTCCAGAGAATTCTTTTGTTCGTCCAAACGCGCTTCTAGAGAATTCTTTTGTTCCTCAAAAGCACTCTTTTGTTCCTCAAGAGCATTCTTCTGCTCATCTAAACGTGATTCCAGAGAACTCTTTTGCTCTTCTAAACATGCTTGCAGAGAATTCTTTTGTTCTTCATTAGCTTTCTTCTGCTCATCCAAACGGGCTTCTAGAGAATTCTTTTGTTCTTCTAAACATGCTTGCAGTGAATTCTTTTGATCCTCATTAGCTTTCTTCTGCTCATCCATACGGGCTTCTAGAGAATTCTTTTGTTCCTCAAGGGCATTCTTCACCTGCAGGGTTGAGAGCACCATTTTGGTCATTAAAGTACCCAAAAGCTGTTCTATGTTCATCGCAGGCTCTTCTTCAGTTTCTGGTTCTTCTTCGAAAAAGAATGTCTCAGGATTCTTTTCTTCTTCTATCAAAGCTTGTCTAAGTCGCTCGACTAGAACATTTTTTATACCTATCGTTTGCAATGACCGCTTCCCTAACTCTACTTTCAATTCCTGTATACGAAGCTCCTCTAGTTTGCGTCCCATTACTTTGATAATTCACTCACAGTTTAATATAAAATTATCCTTCGGAATTTTCACTTAAAGAAGGAAAGTTTCACACGATTTCACCCACTTTTTGAATTGCAAAGTCAAATGCCACCACTTTATTTCGCGATTTTATTTTACTTCTGACATCAGTTGTTACGAGCGTGGCCTTAGTTCGTTATTTAAAACACAAATATTTCAGATATCATTAACAAGTTCTTTCTTTTATTTAACTTCGCTATTTACTTTTATAACATTTACAAACAATTATCAAATCAACTCTTCATTTATCGCTAGTACTATACTTCTAATTATCACAATCCGTTCACTTCACTGTCTGGAATTAGACTCGCCTCTTGGATGTCAGTAGCGCCGTATTTATACTCTTCAAATTCCTGAATATTCCGTTCTCCAAACCCAGTTTACTAGGATGTCACTAACCTAAAATTGTTTCCATTTCCAATAGATGTCGCTTGTATCACTTTGTGGCGCGTAACAATACGTTTGTTCTGAAAAGGTTTTATTCGTGATTTTCCATTTGTTTTCAGCCTCCTGGAAATTATCAGTTTTTGGATTTATAATTTATTGGAGTTGAATGACGCAATTCTCACGTAATGTCCATCCTTGCATGCCGTATATATCTGCTTGCATTTAAACATGACTACCAGAACCAGCTTAACACAAGCTCGCAGCATGGACACGTTTAATAAATAAACGTCTCAACAATACATGCGATTCATCACTTAGTCGGTGTTAGTATTAGTATGTTATACTAAACATAAACGAAACACCAGATGAAATTACATGCAAAAAACATTAAACAAAATAGATTAAATATTATATAGACTTTTTTTAAAACATGCTTAGAAACATCTATAACAAAATTCTCAGCCATATTATTGGCAGTAATACACATGCGATTGATAGGTTCGTACATGCTATAGTTAGACCTTGAGGGGTTAACATGCAACAGAGGTAGCCTTCTCAAATTGTGCCTGCTATCGCGAAAAGAGATTTTATTAAATAACAGAGGAGAGTCAATATTCGCGTTTAAGAGTTGGTGCACAAAACTTACATCGGCAACCATGCGACGTTTCACAAGCGAGTGCATATTTAGAAGCTTCAACCGATCCTCATAGGGTGGAAGAATTAATGAGTTATTCCAAGGTAGGTGCCTGAGAGCAAATCGTAGGAAGTTCCGCTGAACAGACTCGATACGGTCAATGTGTGTACCGTAAAATGGAGACCAGACCTGGCTAGCGTATTCAAGAAGGGGTCTCACAAAGCAAGTGTACAAACGCAGAGTTACGGTGGGATTCGAAAACTCTCGGGACCAACGTTTTATAAAACCCAGCATAGAACTACTCTTTGATACCATGTAGTTTATATGGGAGATAAAATTCAATCTTTGATCACATTTGACACCCAAGTCACAGACAGAGCCAACACGGCGAATCGAGGAATGCGAGAACTCGTAATCATAAGTGATTGGTTTCTGATTTCGGTGGAAAGTCATAACCTCACATTTGTCTATATTGAGTACCAAATTAATACTTTTGCACCAGTCGTAAAATTAGTGAAGGTCAGCCTGTACCTGTTCACAATCGCTAACAGATTTAATCTGAGCGAAAAACTTAATGTCGTCAGCATATATCAAGACTTTACAGTGCCTCACAACAGAGACAATGTCGTCAATAGATAAAATAAAGAACAACGGGCCCAAGTGACTACCTTGAGGCACGCCAGACGAAGCCATCAAGATTTTAGAGATGGAATGGCGGAATAAGATTTGGTATGTTCTGTTATCTAAATAAGACTCCGTCCATTTTAGAAATGTTGGGGGAAACCCATTCTTTTCCATTTTAAAGAGTATCATGGAGTGAGATAACTTGTGGAACGCTTTACTAAAGTCTGTATAAATACAATCCGTCTGGTAAATACTATATTTGTGTGGTATGTCTTTGGACTGGTACCGTAAAACCGGGTGAAGTTGGCATGCGGGGTGACTTTGGCACCTAGTGCCGGCGATCTGTTGAACTGATGGCAAGGAGGCGCGGAGTACTGAAGAGTTCAATGTGCTATACGATTCGGTAGCGGGTGCACGTGTGTCACTTTAAAATGCTTCGAAATTATGTGAGGCCACTATGATCGCATAGATATTGAACCTACACTAACGAAGACGTCACAGAAACACTAGAAGATATAAAACAGGGCATGTTATAAGTCAGTAAGAGTAAAAAGTAGAAAGTGTCTTGAAACCCGGGGTGAGTTTGACAGGCCCTTTAAGAATATTTTCTCTAAATTTTTAAGCGATACGATTTTTGTATTTACTAGCTTACATAAACAAGATGCCAAATTCTATCAGGATACGAAAGTATATTAAATATTTCGAAAGTCTGTGTGAAAAAAGGCTACAAAGCCTTCAAAAATTGACAATGTCACGCCGTTTTACGGTACCTTAGGAACGTGACGAAAAGTCTAATATTATTAATCTTTGTTTGAAAAATGTTTCTGAAATTATTCTTCCTTATGCCTCAGCATCACGAGCAGTTTTTCTCTAATACTTAGTAAGTAAATTGGCAATTACCTTCTAATTATTATTAAGTTAACTAAATTATAATAAACTGATTTATGTTTTTACTGTTGGTTAACCTCGATTTCAATTTTAGATACCTAAGTGTTTTCTCCAAGTTCGCCTATAATCCCCTGCATAATTCTTAATATGTCACTCTATTTCTCCTCGTAAGACACCGTTTTAAATGATTGTGCAATCACAACTGATTTTCGAGAGGTGAAATAATTGTCAAATATTTAATTTAATTTTTTTTTATTAATTTAATAGATCTAATGAAATTACAGTGTAGTTAAAATGAACTAACTTTTACATTTTCTCCGGCTCGACGGACCAAAAAATATGTGCATATTTTCATGATTGTAGGGCCAATAAAAATTTATCGACGTAAAAGTCGTGAATCTGATTTCCAAAACCAAAAATAACGTGGTTGAAATTTTCCTAAAATATAAATATATATAATATATATATAATTAATTCTTTAGGGCAAACAACTTAATAAAAAAAAAAAAAAAAACAAAATTGCTAATTGATAATTAAACCGGGAATATTTCAGGAAAAATAAAAAAAATAAATAAACGAAATTGTATAGAAATGCAAAATAAGAAAAAAACATAATACAAGAAAAATTATTTATGACACTTCTTACGTTAAAAATAGAAACAAATGGAGGCACGTTAATAATATTCTTGCAAAGATAGGGTAATGAAAAGAAAACATATTAATAGTGTTAATAATTTCATATAACTAAAGAATTCGTAAGGGAACAGTGGTAATAGTTTTTCCATAAATCAGATGTATGGATCTTCTCTAGCAAAGGGCACCTGTCATGTTGCAATTGAAAGAATTTTTCTCCCTATGCCTTTAGTTATTTTTTGAATGAGATACAGGTAAATCCCAGAGCGATCAATAGGATCGTGCGAAGAGGAAGATTAAGCCTTCAAGGATGTCATATGGGAATATCTGCAGCTTGCAGCTTTAAGGCTGCCACAGGTTGCTGCATACCAGATGTACGACCACGATTTTGGAGACAGCAGTATAGCAACACACTGCTAGCTGAACCATGACACGTCCTCCAGAAGCACAGATTTTCTGCGCAAAATGTCGTTCTTTTGCCGATAGCTCATCAGAAAATGATTCTAATTACGATTTTGATTAATTTGTTCGTCTATCACTGGAGAATAGATTTTGTTAAATTATCGAGATATTCATGGTGAATTTAATACTTTGATGCCTACATTAAGTGATAAAAAGCTTTAAAATTTGACAGGTTTATTTTGTTTTATCTACAACAACCTTCCACGGACATCTCATTTCTGCAAACAAGAAAAATAAAAAGGATTCATTCACAACGTTATTTGCACCTACCAATTAAAAAATGAAAGAAACGTTGCCGCCAAGTAGGCGTCTCTGACGTCACACAACCACGCAGCCATGGGTAACGTACGCATGGTCTACTATGTGTTGATATCTTAGAATATAGAGCCATTCGTCTCCATGAGCGTTACTTTTCTTAGAGGAGCTTGAAGGTGGATATACTATGTATATTGAAGAAGGAGATGCTTCATGAAAAATGTATGTTCGGCTGCTTGATTTGCTTGTATTTGAAACCCCTGAGAAACTCTTGAAGTTATTTTCGGGGCTAAAAAGCACAAGGCATATAACTTACGAGCCTGTATTGAGCTTTTCATACAGCGACAACAAATTCTAACATGACCAGAATTTGACTGCGCTAAATTTGTCTTATTACACTTCCTGTTCTCTCTATATTCTAAGGTTGATATGTATGGTAGCTCATAATGAACAAAGCACAGACACGTGTTCAGCGTAGTCAACCTGCAACGGAATTTAAGTTTAGAGCAAATTACTAGTAAGTTCGTAAAAGGCTAAATTTAGCATAATGACTTTAGGGGAGGACACAATAGATAAACTCTGATCGCGGTGTCTGCAGAATCCTAATGACTTGGTCGCCCCAACTGTTAACCTAATCTAACCTAAATGCAATTTATTGCAATCAGAAAAAATGTAGCTCTGTTGATCTGTCAAACAATAGGATCCTGATTGCACTGTGGGCTTAATAGAGGAAATTTAAAAAAAATGGCTGCTCAATTTCACACCTAAAGTAACTGAAAAACAAAAAAATCATGTTTTTATTAATTTTTCAACACTCGTGTAAAGACAAGGAGTTGACAGTACTAAGCTACACACTAAAAAATGTTTACTAATTTAAAAATAGGTAATTTTGTTGTCTCTGTTTATATATAAAAATTATAGTGACCATAGTTACTCTTTTAAAGTAATAATCAATACTACATTACATTTAGATAGTAATCCTGTCCTTTAGAAGAGATTTTTACTATATTTGTTAACGCGGATTTATTACGATATATGTAGCGCAACTTGCAATATATACTTATACTAGAGTACTTTATTGCAATAAAATACTTAACAATTTTCGGATGGGCGAGTTTGCATCATATTTGATGATGGCAGTAAATTACTCTGTTCTTACAAGTAACTTTGCTATTTTTATAAACATAGCAAACTAATATTTCAAGGGAAGCAAGAAATTATATATTTATTATCATTGTTCCGAAATTCATAAATGCCTTACAGATCTTCCTTACAATAATCAAATATTTTTTGCAATTACTTTAAATATTATTTATGCTAAGCCGGCCGTAAAATGGGAAACTTATCTGTATATGAGTCTCTCATCTCTCAAGGTATGAAAACTGCAATTAAGGTTAAAAAAATATCACAAACAAAATGCTAATATCTGCAGTTGTAATTAGCACGCGTGTCTTTGAGTGACAAAATTACTCAACATTATTAATTATCAAAATTTTTAATTTTAATATTTCAACATAAAATCTGCAAAATTAAAAATATTACAGACATTACAAACCGATTTTGGAATTAAAAAATAAAAACTAAGCCGTGTTCGCAGGAGTGTTTAATTTATTTATAAAATAGTAATTAAACAGAAACTATACTCCATTTATTTTAGCTACGTAATGCAAGTTGATTATCTTAAATAGAAAATATCGGATGTTATACTGATGTGCACATCAATGTTGAAGGAAATTTTTAACCCATTCAAAATTCAAAAGCATACCGAAAAATTATATAAAGGCGGTTAAAATGGAAGAAAATTGAAAGTCTAAGTATGCTTAGGTCAGGTAACTAACATTGTTTATACTATTATACACATTCCATATACGTAATTTCAGTATATAAATGTAAAAAAAAGCAAATCTCAAATTCAATAATGCAGTTCTTAATATTCTTAAAAGATAAACAAAGTGGTACATTTATTTGGCATTCAGTTTAGTAATATAATTCTGCTTATGTAGTGGATGGTTTTCTTTTTGCCTTAACAGAATGGTTATCATAAAAAAGGCTGATCAAAAATTCTAAAGTTAAAAAAAAATCTTTGAGGATATTCAATGTTAATAACATAAAAAAACGAAAAGAAACAATATCAATTTGGCAATTTAAAAAAGTCTTTTCACTCGTGTTGTATTTATAAACTTGATGAATTTACAGCTGATAGGTTTCCAGCTGGCCTTATGTTTTTGATCGGGTTACTTAAAATGACGGATTTTTTGGGAAGGTTATTTTCAGGAAATACACCGATCGTTTTGTTGAAACGTATATAATTTATTAAAACATTGCTCGACGTTTCGGGTCCAAGTGCGGCCCTTCTTCAGGAGCTCTATATACATATAATAGTAATACATGAGTTCAAGTTTTTTTAAAAAATTCTAAATATAAATATTATAAATACCTTATGTCTGTCTACGGCGCGTATAAATATTTCTTAAAGATAATAATAAATAACACATAAGCAACATGGAAAATAAATTAAAGTAAACAAAGAAAAATACATTATTAATAAATTAAAATACTCTTTAGAACAGAAAAGACAATTACTGGCTACGAAGACAAATATGTAACTGAGGGGTCGTTGAGAAAATGTTAAAAAATTGTATGACTAATACTATGGTTTTAGTTTGTTTAGTATGTATTTGTAGTCTTTATTTATTAATTCTGCGTCCTGCCTTAAGTTTATAACTTTGTTTTTGTTAAGATATATGTGGCATGCTTCTTTAAGTTCACGTTTTTTTCTATTATTTTCTATGTCGATTATTTTTGTATTATCGAAGGAAAATACGTGTCCTGTGTCTATTGCGTGGGATGCTAGTGCGGATCGTGGTGCTTGTTTATTAACATATGCTTTATGTTGTGATAGTCTGGTTGTAAGCTTTTTTGATGTTTGTCCAATGTATGCCGTGTTGCAGTTTTCACATTTGACCTTGTATACAACGCTGTTTTTTTCTTGTGTGGGTATCGGATCCTTGGTTTTTGTGTAGTTGTTGTTTAGCTTAGTTATTGGCTTGAATGCTATTTTTATGTGACTATTCTCCTTTTTAATGATTTTCGCGATTTTTAGGGATAAAGGATATATGAACGGGATTGATGTGTAAATAGGATTGGTGTTATCTAGTCTTATTGTGTTGTTCGGGGTGTGTGTTAAATTGTTGAAAAAGTTGTTTCTTTTCGCTCTTTTTATTATTTTGTGGATTAAATGTAATGGATAGTTATTTTTTATTAATATATCGGTAACGATTGTGGTGTTTTTTTGTGTAAATTTGTTGTGACTGATTTTAAAGATTTTATTTGCGAGGGTTTGGGCTGTATTTATTTTAGTATTATGTGGGTGATTTGAATAATAATTTAAAATTCTATTAGAGTTACAAGGTTTGCAGTACCAGTCTGTTATAATGCTCTGATTTCTTGTTCTATGTAGTCGCATGTCAAGGAACGGGATGCTATTATTGATTTCTTTTTCCACTGTAAATTTGAATCGATGCTGTATATTATTGAAGGTATTGGTAAAGATAGCATCTAGGTCTTTGGGTATAGCGCAGATGATGTCGTCCACATATTTTGTTAGAAATGTTGGTACTATTTCGGATTTCTTTAAGGCTTCCTCAATTATATGATCTAACGCCATTTCTGCTAAGATGCCTGAGAGCGGGTTACCCATCGCTAGACCGTATTTTTGTTTGTAGATCTTGTTATTGTAGGAGAAGTAATTACATTCCGATACACAAAAGATGACTAATTCTTTAAATAGATCTTTGTCTATTGGTGTCAAGGTTTCTATAGTTGACCATTTCATTTCGATGGTTTTTAGCGCTAGTTCTATGTTGACATTTGTGTACAATGATTCTACATCTAATGAGATAAGAATATCGTTTGGCTTAAGTGATATATTGTCTATAAATTTCTTTAAGTCATCTGTATTTTTTATATTGCGTGTACTGTCAGAGATCGTTTTCTGCAAGATATTGCAAATATACTTGGAGAGATTGTAGCTTGGGCTATTGATTGTTGTTATTACAGGTCTCAGGGGTATGTGTGGTTTATGAATTTTTGGGAGTCCGTAGAAAGCTGCTTTCGTTTTAGTTTGTTGATAGAGTGTTTCTTTTCCATATTGAGAACGAGTCTATTGTTTTTTCTCTGAAGTTTCAAGGTCGGATCATTTTCTATGGACGTATATGTGGTATCGTCATTCAACAGCTGTTCTATTTTGGTTATGTAGTCTTCTTTAGTTATTATTACCGTCATATTACCTTTATCAGATCTAGTTTTATATAGGTTTGGGTTCTCTTTGAAAAATGTATTTGTGACTCTTTCACAGTGTTTTAGAAATGTATTTATTTTATTATTTTTGTGGTTTTTTATGTGTCTGTGGATCTCATTAGTTACTAGCTTTCGAGTTTCATCTCTGTCTTCAATGTTTGGGATTTCGTTAATTGCATTCTCGGTCGCTGCGATTAAATCAAGAGCATTTTCCTTGTTATTGATGTCGGTGGGCATGTTAAATTTCGGGCCGAGGCTTAGTAGTATAGTAGCTTCTGTCGGTAAGGTGATATTAGACAAATTTTTAACGCAGTTCTCGTCGAAAATGAATTCTGGTGTTTGTGTTAGAGTGTTTTACAGTATTGCGATTTTATGTTTTAGTGAATTGTTGTACCTGGTGCTTATGTTTTTAAAGTGTTTATTTTGTGTGTAAATAAATTTTTGGAGTTCATTCTGAAGAATGATAGAGGATAAGTTTATGTTTAGTTGAGTGATATAATTGGTCGTATTATTAATCATGCAATGACATTCCTTTATCTCGAGGTTTAGAAGTGACTTTTCCGTCTTAGTTTGTAAATTATTGAATTTGTGTGTGAGTGGTGAATTGCCTGTATTAGTTCTAATGTGTTTACAAGTATCTTTAATGTGAGTTGGTGTGATGTTAAGTGTTTTGCATCGAAGTAGAAAAATTCTTCTCGAAGTTAATTTAGCAAGTTTCTTAATTTGAGACATATACCTGGTCAAAGTGTTCTTGGCATATGATCCATACTGCTGTGATACACGTTCGGTGAAGCTATTAGGTGAGTTTTGTTGCAGTGTATTAGTCATGTTCATCTTGTTGTAGATTGATGGTGGTTGTGAAGAGTATCCAATATTTTGTAGTGTGTGTCTCCTATTTCTCCCTGGAGCTGATAAATGAATTTACAGCTGATAGGTTTCCAGCTGGCCTTATGTTTTTGATCGGGTTACTTAAAATGACGGATTTTTTGGGAAGGTTATTTTCAGGAAATACACCGATCGTTTTGTTGAAACGTATATAATTTATTAAAACATTGCTCGACGTTTCGGGTCCAAGTGCGGCCCTTCTTCAAGAGCTCTATATACATATAATAGTAATACATGAGTTCAAGTTTTTTTAAAAAATTCTAAATATAAATATTATAAATTCCTTATGTCTGTCTACGGCGCGTATAAATATTTCTTAAAGATAATAATAAATAACACATAAGCAACATGGAAAATAAATTAAAGTAAACAAAGAAAAATACATTATTAATAAATTAAAATACTCTTTAGAACAGAAAAGACAATTACTGGCTACGAAGACAAATATGTAACTGAGGGGTCGTTGAGAAAATGTTAAAAAATTGTATGACTAATACTATGGTTTTAGTTTGTTTAGTATGTATTTGTAGTCTTTATTTATTAATGCTGTGTCCTGCCTTAAGTTTATAACTTTGTTTTTGTTAAGATATATGTGGCATGCTTCTTTAAGTTCACGTTTTTTTCTATTATTTTCTATGTCGATTATTTTTGTATTATCGAAGGAAAATACGTGTCCTGTGTCTATTGCGTGGGATGCTAGTGCGGATCGTGGTGCTTGTTTATTAACATATGCTTTATGTTATGATAGTCTGGTTGTTACATTTCTAAAACACTGTGAAAGAGTCACAAATACATTTTTCAAAGAGAACCTAAACCTATATAAAACTAGATCTGATAAAGGTAATATGACGGTAATAATGACTAAAAAAGACTACATAACCAAAATAGAACAGCTGTTAAATGACGATACCACATATACGTCCATAGAAAATGATCCGACCTTGGAACTTCAGATAAAAAACAATAGACTCGTTCTCAATATGGAAAAGAAACACTCTATCAACAAACTAAAACGAAAGCAGCTGTCTACCGATATAAGTACATGCCCCCGTCTGTACGGACTCCCAAAAATTCATAAACCACACATACCCATGAGACCTGTAATAACAACAATCAGTAACCCAAGCTACAATCTCTCCAAGTACATTTGCAATATCTTGCAGAAAACGATCTCTGACAGTACACGCAATATAAAAAATACAGATGACTTAAAGATATTTATAGACAATATATCACTTAAGCCAAACGATATTCTTATCTCATTAGATGTAGAATCATTGTACACAAATGTCAACATAGAACTAGCGCTAAAAACCATCGAAATGAAATGGTCAACTATAGAAACCTTGACACCAATAGACAAAGATCTATTTAAAGAATTAGTCATCTTTTGTGTATTGGAATGTAATTACTTCTCCTACAATAACAAGATCTACAAACAAAATATGTGGACGACATCATCTGCGCTATACCCAAAGACCTAGATGCTATCTTTACCAATACCTTCAATAATATACACCATCGGTTCAAATTTACAGTGGAAAAAGAAATCAATAATAGCATCCCGTTCCTTGACATGCGACTACATAGAACAAGAAATCATATACCAGCATACCTTGTAACTCTAATAGAATTTTAAATTATTATTCAAATCACCCACATAATACTAAAATAAATACAGCCCAAACCCTCGCAAATAAAATCTTTAAAATCAGTCACAACAAATTTACACAAAAAAACACCACAATCTTTACAGATATATTAATAAAAAATAACTATCCATTACATTTAATCCACAAAATAATAAAAAGAGCGAAAAGAAACAACTTTTTCAACAATTTAACACACACCCCGAACAACACAATAAGACTAGATAACACCAATCCTATTTACACATCAATCCCGTTCATATATCCTTTATCCTTAAAAATCGCGAAAATCATTAAAAAGGAGAATAATCACATAAAAATAGCATTCAAGCCAATAACTAAGCTAAACAACAACTACACAAAAACCAAGGATCCGATACCCACACAAGAAAAAAACAGCGTTGTATACAAGGTCAAATGTGAAAACTGCAACACGGCATACATTGGACAAACATCAAAAAAGCTTACAACCAGACTATCACAACATAAAGCATATGTTAATAAACAAGCACCACGATCCGCACTAGCATCCCACGCAATAGACACAGGACACGTATTTTCCTTCGATAATACAAAAATAATCGACATAGAAAATAATAGAAAAAAACGTGAACTTAAAGAAGCATGCCACATATATCTTAACAAAAACAAAGTTATAAACTTAAGGCAGGACACAGAATTAATAAATAAAGACTACAAATACATACTAAACAAACTAAAACCATAGTATTAGTAATACAATTTTTTAACATTTTCTCAACGACCCCTCAGTTACATATTTGTCTTCGTAGCCAGTAATTGTCTTTTCTGTTCTAAAGAGTATTTTAATTTATTAATAATGTATTTTCCTTTGTTTACTTTAATTTATTTTCCATGTTGCTTATGTGTTATTTATTATTATCTTTAAGAAATATTTATACGCGCCGTAGACAGACATAAGGTATTTATAATATTTATATTTAGAATTTTTTAAAAAAAACTTGAACTCATGTATTACTATTATATGTATATAGAGCTCCTGTAGAAGGGCCGCACTTGGACCCGAAACGACGAGCAATGTTTTAATAAATTATATACGTTTCAACAAAACGATCGGTGTATTTCCTGAAAATAACCTTCCCAAAAAATCCGTCATTTTAAGTAACCCGATCAAAAACATAAGGCCAGCTGGAAACCTATCAGCTGTAAATTCATCTATCTAATATCACCTTACCGACAGAAGCTACTATACTACTAAGCCTCGGCCCGAAATTTAACATGCCCACCGACATCAATAACAAGGAAAATGCTCTTGATTTAATCGCAGCGACCGAGAATGCAATTAACGAAATCCCAAACATTGAAGACAGAGATGAAACTCGAAAGCTAGTAACTAATGAGATCCACAGACACATAAAAAACCACAAAAATAATAAAATAAATACATTTCTAAAACACTGTGAAAGAGTCACAAATACATTTTTCAAAGAGAACCCAAACCTATATAAAACTAGATCTGATAAAGGTAATATGACGGTAATAATAACTAAAGAAGACTACATAACCAAAATAGAACAGCTGTTGAATGACGATACCACATATACGTCCATAGAAAATGATCCGACCTTGAACTTCAGAGAAAAAACAATAGACTCGTTCTCAATATGGAAAAGAAACACTATATCAACAAACTAAAACGAAAGCAGCTGTCTACCGATATAAGTACATGCCTCCGTCTGACGGACTCCCAAAAATTCATAAACCACACATACCCATGAGACCTGTAATAACAACAATCAATAGCCCAAGCTACAATCTCTCCAAGTACATTTGCAATATCTTGCAGAAAACGATCTCTGACAGTACACGCAATATAAAAAATACAGATGACTTAAAGAAATTTATAGACAATATATCACTTAAGCCAAACGATATTCTTATCTCATTAGATGTAGAATCATTGTACACAAATGTCAACATAGAACTAGCGCTAAAAACCATCGAAATGAAATGGTCAACTATAGAAACCTTGACACCAATAGACAAAGATCTATTTAAAGAATTAGTCATCTTTTGTGTATCGGAATGTAATTACTTCTCCTACAATAACAATATCTACAAACAAAAATACGGTCTAGCGATGGGTAACCCGCTCTCAGGCATCTTAGCAGAAATGGCGTTAGATCATATAATTGAGGAAGCCTTAAAGAAATCCGAAATAGTACCAACATTTCTAACAAAATATGTGGACGACATCATCTGCGCTATACCCAAAGACCTAGATGCTATCTTTACCAATACCTTCAATAATATACAGCATCGATTCAAATTTACAGTGGAAAAAGAAATCAATAATAGCATCCCGTTCCTTGACATGCGACTACATAGAACAAGAAATCAGAGCATTATAACAGACTGGTACTGCAAACCTTGTAACTCTAATAGAATTTTAAATTATTATTCAAATCACCCACATAATACTAAAATAAATACAGCCCAAACCCTCGCAAATAAAATCTTTAAAATCAGTCACAACAAATTTACACAAAAAAACACCACAATCGTTACCGATATATTAATAAAAAATAACTATCCATTACATTTAATCCACAAAATAATAAAAAGAGCGAAAAGAAACAACTTTTTCTACAATTTAACACACACCCCGAACAACACAATAAGACTAGATAACACCAATCCTATTTACACATCAATCCCGTTCATATATCCTTTATCCCTAAAAATCGCGAAAATCATTAAAAAGGAGAATAGTCACATAAAAATAGCATTCAAGCCAATAACTAAGCTAAACAACAACTACACAAAAACCAAGGATCCGATACCCACACAAGAAAAAAACAGCGTTGTATACAAGGTCAAATGTGAAAACTGCAACACGGCATACATTGGACAAACATCAAAAAAGCTTACAACCAGACTATCACAACATAAAGCATATGTTAATAAACAAGCACCACGATCCGCACTAGCATCCCACGCAATAGACACAGGACACGTATTTTCCTTCGATAATACAAAAATAATCGACATAGAAAATAATAGAAAAAAACGTGAACTTAAAGAAGCATGCCACATATATCTTAACAAAAACAAAGTTATAAACTTAAGGCAGGACACAGAATTAATAAATAAAGACTACAAATACATACTAAACAAACTAAAACCATAGTATTAGTCATACAATTTTTTAACATTTTCTCAACGACCCCTCAGTTACATATTTGTCTTCGTAGCCAGTAATTGTCTTTTCTGTTCTAAAGAGTATTTTAATTTATTAATAATGTATTTTTCTTTGTTTACTTTAATTTATTTTCCATGTTGCTTATGTGTTATTTATTATTATCTTTAAGAAATATTTATACGCGCCGTAGACAGACATAAGGTATTTATAATATTTATATTTAGAATTTTTTAAAAAAACTTGAACTCATGTATTACTATTATATGTATATAGAGCTCCTGAAGAAGGGCCGCACTTGGACCCGAAACGTCGAGCAATGTTTTAATAAATTATATACGTTTCAACAAAACGATCGGTGTATTTCCTGAAAATAACCTTCCCAAAAAATCCGTCATTTATAAACTTGAGTATTTTCAATTAATAGAATGTAAGTCTTTGATCATTCGTCCCATTATGAGTGTCATGTAAGTAGAAAATTAATTAATACATAAATTTTGAAAACTTTGTTTTACATTTTAAATGAACAGATGGACAGATATGCAAAAATCAAACTAG
>OZ005744.1:111336658-111494289 GCA_963930735.1 Dioctria linearis | reverse complement strand
AATAACGCAATACCTTAGAATAGTTAATACAGTAAATCATAATAATAAAAAATAAAAAAAAGAAGAAAAATAGTAAATTAATCTAAGACTACAAAATCAAGAACCAAAGCCAAAAAATAATATAATAACCAGAAATTAAAATTAAAGTGAAATAAAATAAACTAGAATTGTAAAACTAAAAAGGAAAATACAAAATATTACAAAAATTCATATGAAAATAAACTATATACAAAAAGAGAAAGTAATCCAGAAAAATAAAAAATAAATGTAGAAAAGAGAGAAAAAAAAGCAATGATAAACTAAAATTTTAAAACTACTAAAAATTCATATAATACAAATCATAGAAGGAAATGTAAATAGAAATTTAAAGCAAAGCAAAGAAAGCCAGAGGAAAACTACAAATATTAATTTGAAGAACCAGTAATATGCTAAGAAACTGGAAACTGTTTTATCTCCGTTATGACTGATCTTTTAAATGTCAGAAGGTCAGAACAAAAAACATCAGTATTGCTAAAATTAGAATTAAAAATTGTCTTCATTCTTACCAATGGTGACATAATTCGGAGGTTGGTTCTACAGAAGGGGATTCTAAACGGAACATGGAGTCTTGAGTATCTCGTTGAGATATTTATCCAGACCTTGAAAAGTAAATCGGGACAAAGCACGTAGCCATTCAGAAGTTTATACAAAATAAGCAGTCTAGATACATGCGACGGTGTTCTAAAGATAGGAGATCAAAAAGAAATAATCTCTGGGTATACTCCATCTCGTTGATGTTTAATTTAAACAACAGGATCCTGGTAAACTTTCTCTGGACAGATTATACTTGACTATTGTAGCATGAATAGAAGGGGCTCCAATTTTGACAAGCATATTCAAGAGTGCTTCTCACCAATGAAGTAAAAAGACATATGAAAGCAGCACTGCCTTTGAAGGTTTGAAGGATCTACACACGCGAAAAATGAAGCCCAGCATGCGATAAGCTTTATTAGTAATAAGGTTTACATGGGAAGCGAAAAGAAGTTTGTGATCAAAGGTAACCCCTAAATCCTTTATTTCATTTACACGTGTAATCGAGATATTATTAATTTTGTAATTGAAGTAGATTGTATTACGCTTTCTATAAAACGCTATAGTTTTGCATTTATCGATATTGAGGACAAGATAATTTTCTCTACACCAATCTTCAAGCTTAAAAATATCATCTTGAAGGCATTTACAATCGTTTGTACAAGGTATAAAAGCCATTTTCAGGTACCTGTGAGAATACAGATGAGTATTGTATGAAAACATTTAATCAGTTTTTAAATTTACCAATTCCGCAAAAATTCGTGATAACAATTGAAATTTCACAACAAATATACATTTATTTAGTTGCATAAAGGAACTCTAATTACACAAATATTTTATTATGCAACACCGCAATTAAAAGAACAAGATGTGTGGACTGCTCTGTTCACCGATCTAAATCACCACATCAAATGAACTCATAGACTCACTTTCGTTTTGTGCATACATACAGTTACTATAATATTCTAAAAATTATGCTCTAAGCAGATATTTACTTGTCCACAAAGCATTCTGTTACTTTAAAGAATAGCGAATTTCCTTAGTACGTAGCAAATTTATACTCGCTAACTACTAGTAATTCCGTATTCAGAGCGATCTGTTGTTTACTAGAAACTAGATTTACTTTAGCAAACGGAACATTTTACTCATTAGATTGGGTTTCCTCTCACCCAAGTAAACCAGCGCCCCTATTCTGCTTTCTCATACCCTCGGCAGACGGCCAAAATCAATGATCATTCGCTCGTAATTGAATTTATCAAAAATAGCTTTACCTTTGAATTTGAACTTAAATTATTAAAAATGTCCTGTCAATTACATATAAAAATTGACAGGACTTTCGTTTTAATTCGCAAAATCTTGGGTAACCGGATTTTTGAGGTAACTGCATTTTTGAAAAAAATCAATCACGAATGAATGATCATTGATTTTGTCCGTCTGCTTAGGGTATCACTCACTTATGACTGTATGAGAGCAGTCACTCACTCACCCACAATTTAGGTATTTTAGAAAACAAATGGAATGAGATGTACACTGTTAAATAAAATAATCCTCCACATTCGTGGTGAATATTTTTTATCTGACTTTATATTTGCTATAGAGCCTAAACTACTATCCATACAGAAAGTTCCTTGTGGTTTTACGTGAGCACCTGCCAAGTATGGTTTAATCTCACGGCATTCTTCATGCTCGGATTGTTATCGACAATCAACGGCCCAATGAGTACCAGTGTGCCAATAGAGCATGACATGACATCAACTTACTGGTTGAAGCGAGACCTATCCAATCTCTACCGTTCTATGGTCCCGGGCCCCAACACCACAGCCACCAAGATGCTCCCATAAAAGGGACATCCCAAGTTAAGGTGGATAAATCCTTGTTATCCAGGGCTCCTCTAACCCCGTGGTACCAAGTTAGCCAACGTCGGGCCGCCCATTTGGTATAGCTTTCGTAAGGCATGATCAACTGTGTCTATCTTCACGCAAGATATCCTCTTTGTAACGGAACTGGTCACACCGTTCGAGCCTAGATCTTATTAGCAACGTCTGAAAGAATTGTACTTGGCCTATACAGGTAATACAATCTTTATCGTCGCTGTCAGAGGGGACCACGTGAAGGTTAAGATATGCCCGTATTCAGTCTGGATAGGCTTGGAGATTCACCATTTGGATCTTATAAATGGCCATGCATACTAACCATATAAGCACTACTTACATAGGTACATACCTGATTTACGTTATTCATCAACTTATTCATTAACTAAGGCATCCTTTCGCCCCCCTGCCCATGAGGCATAACCATATAGGAAAATAGTCTTCTTGTAATTTACAGCTTGGTTCCTTACCTTCCCAAAGCCTACACTAGCTATTCTACCTTACTTAAAAACCAGCGTGGAAACGGAAGAATTCCGGATGCATTCCGACAACATTCTGTGAACGGTGGTGGAAGCAATATGCTCTGATACCCAGTCCATTCTTTTAATGCATTGATGTCCTATAACGGGAAGGTATATAAGGTGGTTATTTACCTTACCTCTGCATGACCTCTAAGGTGAACGGAAGGCTTCCTTATTAAGTCTTTTGAAGGTGAAAGAAAGCATTCTTTAATAATTCTTGTGAAGGTGTGAAGAAGTATTACTTTAGAGGTTGAAAAAAAAACCATTCAATTTATACTCTCAGGTTGGTGGAGGAAAGCACTCTTCCTGTTTTACTGAGATGTAAAGGGAAGAACTTTTCTTGATTTCTTAGAACAGTGTAGAAAATAAACACATATTCAATTATTCGCATCTAGTACTTAAATGAAAATAATCAACTTCTTCTAAAATAATGCACAAATCAGAATATTCTTCATCTACGCACATTTCCTTCCTTCATTGTTCTTAGAAAAGCAAACTAGCCACTGCAAACATAACCGCACAAATTTCTTTCTCTTTTCGATAACAACACGAATGAATATATCCATTCATAACGTCTGCCTTCTCTAAGCATTCCCTGAGAGGTACATGACATGCTCAAAAATATGACGCATCAGCTCATTACGCCAGCCTTCCTAAAACAGGTAAACTAAGGAATGTTCATGTACTCATTACTAATGCATTGCAAGTAATGTTAATAGTAAACCTCATCTAAGACAGGCATTCCCATTTTCCAGCTGGGAAAATAATAAAATAGTTTTGATTATAAAATAACCTTACTATTTTACGTTCACTTACTCTCACCAGAGTAATAATTGCATGTGCCTATGTACAGCCTGTATCCGAATCTGTAGGCAGCTACATTCGACATCAGCCCATGGAATGCCATGACGGCACAGCGTCATATACAATGATTACTCACCTGAGAGTTTTTGTTTGAGGAATCGTAAGTTCAGATAATTTTTTTATATAATTTTGTTAGGAAAGGCATGAACATTTTATTTCGATTCGAAAGATAAAAAAGCAAGCTTAAAATTATCAGAGCACCAATTTTCTGTATGAATAGTAGTTTAGGGCGGAGAAGCTATTTAAATCAAACACAAATGGCCGTGTCGAGTACCGTATACCCAGTTGTAATATCTCACTCACTTTCCGAGAAAAATCTCACGCAGTTGCGTTCCAGAATAAAGAAACACGTGTCATCGCGTAAGTGAGTAATTGAGTTGGTTGAGTGAGAAAGCAGAATATGGGCCCAGTACTGTCTGCATAGTAAATTTACTTCAAAGTATAGAGACAAACTAAATTTAATTAAATAATTTTATTAAAATCATAGCAATTTTACATTACGATTACATTAATAATTAATTATCATGTTTGACTTGAATTAGAGAAGTGTGGCTTCATTTTCAATATTTCTAAGTCAGTAATTTTGATCGAATTTATTTAAATAATTTTATTCGAATGACACCCTCATTCTTTAGAGTGTAGGTAAACAATAAATTCTATGGAAGAGTTGGCATGGTGGGCGAGCATCTCAACAGATTCTGAAATACAAAGTGATTAAAAAAATATGTTTTCACAAACACCTTATATCTTAAAAAGTATATGTGTACTGACATTTCATTATATGCACAAACTAATGTCCTTTCCTACGACAGCTCGAACAGCTCCGTGCTCCGCTCCTGCCCGGAGGTATGTGCTCTAAGATATAAAAATTGGATTTTTACCTTTTTCTTTTACTTTCGCCTTTAAAATGTGATAAACACAGTTTTTTTTACACAAACTTTTAGCAGTGCACCCTCTTGTTTAATTTGATCTTTTTCATATATTTCCTAACTGTGGCTGTTATTAGGATATTGTCTTAATTATCCTGTAACTCGGAAATAGTTGAGAGGCTCCTTACCATACAATTTATGAGTACTATCACCTACTTTTTGGACATCTCGTCAGGAAATACCATATATAGTGTAAAATTAGTTCTTAATTCTCTTGCTAAAAATTGAATTTTGTTACCCATAAGGCAGTACTAGAAATTGTATGTTTATTCGGAATTCGCTGTTCTATTCTCTTCTATTTCCCAGTCACAGGCATTAATAAAAATATAAAAAAATCCATATTAATTAACTTGTCGAACATATAATTTCAACCAATGAGAGGCGTTAAAATTATATTCGCAATTTTTTTCAAGTGTGATTTTCACCTAAACCCTTGATTTTTAACATATACATACATAGAAATGCCACCAAATCTGTTACCTCTCGACAGATGGCATGTACCAAATTAGAAAACAGAGGCGAAATTTTTACCGAATGACTGAAGTGATGTTTACAGAATTCGAGATCTATTAGAAAAAATTGATTAAGTTATCTTCGATAACAAACGTTTTTTCTTCTTCCTTATCTAACAATGTATAAGAATGTGGAAAAAATGTAAAAACGGAACTCAAAGGAATTTCAGATTTTTTCTCAAAAAATTTGCTTTGTATGAGATATATATATAGAGAAGTACTTCGTAACAGATTTTTTTGTTGAGTTATGTATTCCTTCTGTTCTACAAGAAATTATTATTTAAATTACATATTTCATTTGACACTTTATTTCAGTAACTTATATATTATGGGTACCTTAGGTAAATAAGTAAAAACGCGTTAATAGCAGCAGCCAGCAACAGATCATTAAAAATTCTTACATATAGTACGACAGCCAGCAGCGTCACCATCTCAACAGGCATGCGGCCCATCTGTTTTGTGAGAGGGGTTGTGTTTACCTGTGTCTATTCCGTTCCACAGGTAAACAAAGCAGTTTTCAAAATAATTTTAGTTCGATTTTTTTCCTTTTTTATTAGTTTTTATAGACATATAAATATCGAAGGAACAACATGAAATAAATTTGTCAGGCAGAAATTTGGTTTATTGTCAATAGCCAAATCGATTGGAGTGTGATAGAGAATAAATGTGTAAGAGTACGGCCGACAAGACGTTGGCTTTTAACGAAAAAAACGTCTAGAACGGTGACAGCAATTAGGAAACTGTCTGGTTATAGTAAATTTATATTGTTTGATACTTATGAAAATAGATGAAAAAAACAATAGAACTAAAATCATTTTAAGTACTACTTTTTTCACCTGTGTAACGGAAAGGGCACAGGTAAACGTAACCCCCCTCATCAGGCAGCGTAACTGAAGGGTATTGGCTGTAGGAATTCCGTTTCGGATCCTTTCCTGACTGGTTGGACCCCCATCCCGTTGTCTGCGATATTTCAGTGTAAAGGCACCCATATTTTTGCAAATAAATTGGAGTGCGCTAATTTGATTAACTCCAGCAAGCAGTCTCAAATCAGCTTGGAGTTGAATCTATTTGATTGAAGAGTCAGTAATACAGCTCTGCAGTCAGAAAAGATGTTGTAGATATTTTTGCTCATGTGGGTTCTCTTGATATTTTTCCAAATTTATAGCTCAATTACATATATATAGACCCGAGATCTTGAACCATATACTCCTGCCGCATCTCCCTCCTTTGTTTTAGAGCCACCCGTAAATCAAAAGGAGGTTCTATCTAGGCTTAGGCGCAGCGAGGAACCGAATCAATTCAACGTTATTAGATCGTTCCCGGCAACGAATAATGCATAAGAATTCTGAAGAAAAATTTCCAGTAATTTATTAGAAACAAGTAAAAAAGTTAGAATTTGTCTAAGACCAAATCTTATGATACCCTAGATGAATGCTCATTTGTAATTTCGTATAGTCACCCATCTGCGCAAGTTTGAGTTTTGAGGAGGTTTTTGAACACCTATATCTTGAGAACGGTTCGTCGAACAGCAAGTATGATTATAACCAACTTTATAGGATTTAATATTCTGAAAAACTCTCCAGTACATTAAAACCGTATAGGAGTGATCATTTTCACAGGATACGTAAAAATCTTAAATTTTTATATGGCAACACCATGAAGAAGTTGCCCGATTTGATCTGCTTTTAAAATTGTATTTACTGGTTTTATGAAAACACTATATACAAAATTTCAACGCTCTACTTTGACGCGTTCTCAGGCAATGTCCAAATATGTAGTAAAAAATGAAATTTTTGTATGGCAACCGTATGAAGGAGTCACCCGATTTGCCCCATTTCAAACCTAATTTGGTTTTTTTTTGTAAAGTCCATGTGCAAAATTTTCAGCTTTCTAAGTACACATATTCTCTAGTTATCGTGAGGACGGACATCAAAATAACTTAATTTTATGCATGGGTCCAATCCATTTTGCTCTAGCATCATTATTTCTTTGTGTTACAAACGGAATGACAATCTTAGTATACCCTTCGGATTTCATTTAGGGTATAAAAAAAAATGTTTACGCTCATATGATATTGCTTTCTGTATGCCCCGATCCGAATGAAAAATTCTGAGAAATTTCACCAAATGAGACAAATTGCTTGCCGGAAAATATTTCAAACTATTCACGAAAAATCAATGTACCAGTCAACAACCAGATGTGGAAAGGCAGATCGGAGAAATTCTATCGAAAATCCGCCCGAAAAATTTCTTGGAAGCCCACAGTGCGTAGATAAGGGTTTTGTCTGTTCTGCAGCTTTCTGGTAAGAAAGCGAAGTATAAAATTCTTCTCACTTAAATCACGTATCATACACATTTGCCAAATCCTTCAAATGATCTTGATACTAATCAAGATATGCCTTTAAATTTCTTTATTACAGATTTTTTCCACATTTCTTCACATCATTAGATAAAAAAAGACGAAAAAAACAAAAATTAGATTAGATTCTTTGCTGTGATATGGCGCTATTTATTATCGAAGACATCTTATTATCCTCATATTCGCCAAATTTTGCTAACAGATGGCGGACAGTTTTGTGAGCAGATGATGAAGTACTACAGCGGCGACTCAGTGAGAAAAGGTAACAACATATTGTGCGTGGCGGTGGCATATCTATATTTATAAAATCAATGCCTAAACTAATTTTCAAATTAATTAATTAATTATTTAAAGGTATAATTTTCGTAGATATAATCAACAAATTTATTAAAATTATCCGTTTTGACTAATGAATTAACTTTTATCAATTGTTTGTATTCGTTCTTGTTTTTTTTTCACATTTGGAGCAGAAGCATTTACATTGCGACTACATCAATGACTCTATCTTAACATAACTGAATTTTTATAAATTTTAATCCCAACTACACAGGTTGTCCCGGAATTATATGCAAATCTCTCTCAGGCTAATAGACCTCATAAAGAAGAGCATAGTTTGTGTGGATTATTTAGGAATAGGGGGGGTGGGTGGGTGGGGGGGGGGGGGGGTAAAACGCGTAATTTCCAAATTTTGGGTTCATTGAAACTTCACCATGGCTTGAATAATCTACTTCATCCTGTGTGGTGTCCCAAAAGCAATCCAGTAAAAACACTCGCGTAATTCAATTGTAAAACTTTATTTTTACTAAGTGAGTTCTACTACAATCTAGTTAAATGGAGTTATCATTCCGTGGCCGATACTTCTGATCACACTCTCGAATTACAACTGACTAACTTTGCACCGAACCATTATCTTACGAATACACAACTTGTAACTGCGCAACCGATCTACCGAATCGACCGTGCTCACCTCCATTCATTCAGGCTGAAGCTACTTTGACACATTGACCAGCGCAATACCTTGTAATCATAGTTACAAAGTATTACGCTAATCACAGCCGACAGCTGCAGCCCCCAATACTGCATGTAAACAAACAGTGAGCCCAGCTGAAGTGAATTACTTAACCATGACTCAATGCCCAGTTACATACAGCAGTGGATGTGACAGTTTTCAACTAAACAATTCGCAATCTCCAGGCATTTCACTGTGCGAAGTAAAATGCTTAGTTATTGCAAACTGTTTAATTACCTGTATACCTACTACTAGCTCGAGTCGTGATGTCAAAATTTCATCAATTGAATATTGGGTCACGACACCTGCAATGACATTTGTATCTATGTGGTGTCCCGTACAAATTTCGGATTAGTAAAAATATTTTTCAACTTATACTAGACCTAAAGAAAAAAAGGTTCATTTAGAATGCGCATATATAGACGAATATAATATAATAATATAATATATATAATAACTCAAAATTTCAGAAATGCTTATATTTTTCCGCTTAAACTCAATTCGTGTTAATTACATCCGAAAAATTTCAATATTCTTGTTGAGTAGCTCATCAATGCACAGAATTCTTAGCTGATATCATAAAAAAAGGAATAATCCTCACTCACAAGTGAGCACTTGAAATTTCTCTGTCTTTAATGGAATTGTCATCTACTTATGTTCATATTCCTTAACGAAACCACCCACCCAGCAACTCGGAATCCCTATTCCCTGTTTCCAAAAATCCTTTAATTTTAACATTTTGGCTTCTTTTGAATTGAATCCTCTTTTAGCTCTTGTTTTTTCTGTATTCTTTCCATGGAAATTTCCAACCGGGTGGTACTTCATCTATTAAATCGATTTTTTTTTTGTCTAAAATAAACGTTTTGCAGACAGGTTACATTTCGAACTCACCTTCTATTCATTTAAGTACTTCTATCACAGAGAATAATATATTTCATAACGTTTTTGAATGACCATTTCCCATTTGTGATGCAAATAATTTCTTATTGTTATAGCCAAAGTTGATGGGACACCACCACATCACACTCAGAAAATTTAGGCATTTAAAAAAATGCAGTAGTATGAAAAAAAATTGTGTGAGAATTTTTTTGCGAATTATTAGTATTTTTTAGCAAGCAATTTTCAGCATCCTTAAAAACCTCGTGCTACATGGGGCTAATATGATAAAATTCCTCTGTGGTCTTGGGCCATAGGAGACCATTCCAGAAGGCTGGGTATAGCGGCGAACGATTTCTGCAGGACCTGTAACGATTCGGAGGAAGTCGAATCTGTCCAGCACATACTCTGTGAGTACCCCGCTTTGATGAACAAAAAATGTTTGCTACTGGGTAGCAACTTCTTTTCAAGTCTGGTGGAGCTGCAAAATAAAGAGTTCAGATGCACTCTGAGTTTCCTAATGGAAGCAGTATGGATCTAAGGTAATTTTTTGTTATCCCATGAGGATATTAATACATAAATTTTATGAATTTATTTAAACTATTCAAAATTGAAGTGTAATTTTACTTCAAATTCGATGTAATCGTAACTTATACCCTCATCTCGATTCAGACCAAATTCAGGATGATAGTGTTATATATTTGAATGGGATATTCATAAAGGATATAGATGTAGAGAAATAAGTGTTTATAAAAGTAAAAAAACAAGAGTTAACGGGTTTGTTTTATTATAAATTTGTATGCAAAATCTTCAATCTAGTTAAGATGTTGGTTAAAAATTCCATTTTGAGTATAAAAACAGACGTTGTTTTTTCACATTCATTCACCTTTATTGTTACACTTTTCATTACAGGATCATTACATGTGTGCTTGGAGTGTAAACTTATGTGTTTTATTCTGTTAGTTTCCAGTATGTATTTTCCAATTTAGTCTTAACAGTGGTTACCAACAAAATCTTCCAGATCAAAAATAAGAGAAAAACTCAAATATGAAAGATCGACAGCGGCAAATTAATTATTATTGAACACAACTTTGTAAAAAAAAACGAATTTCAATCCACCACAATAATACATCCAGCAGGCTCAAAAGACACAAGTGTGAGGAATTTTCGAAGATTTTTAATAGGGTAATATCTTAATTGACTCTGTCTATACTCCATATGTGGTCCCGTCCGAGTCTTTTATACCATAGATGAGCTCATACGATATACTAAGTTTGTCATTCCGTTTAGAACGTACAGATCAATGGATTTGACATCCACGAGTAATATTAGGATTTTATTTTAATATTTGAATGTCCGTCTACCCGTATGTCTGTCCGTTCATCCTGACGATAAATCGTGACCGCGTTCACTTAGATTATTGGAATTTTGCACATGGGTTTTTAAAAGGAAGTAAATTTAAGTTCGAAAATGGGACCAATCGGGTAACTCCTTCCTGGGGTTGCCATACGAAAATTTTGTTTTTTGCTATATATTTGGGCACTACCTTGGATTCTCTTCTTGGTGTTGTCATATACAAATTTAAGTTATTTACGTACAGTGTGAAAGCGATCAGTCCTAAACGTTCTTATTGTACTGAAAAGTAATTCAGAATACGAAATCATATGAAATTGGTCATAATCATTTTCATTGTCCGACGAACAGTTCGCGAAAAACCAATTCAACAATCAAATCTGCACTACACTGATGACCACTGGTGACCAAACGAAATTACATACGGGTATTCATCTAGGGTACCATAAGAAACTCTTTCCAATTCTAGCTTTTTTATTTGTTATTTCCTAAATTAAAAATACACTTAAGGGGCATTATTTTACTAGAGATTTCTTAAAAGATATGATTGAAGAAAAAGGATTCTGCTTTCTACAGAAAAGATTTGAAAATATGGCAAAATCGTATGTGGAAAAATAAAGTTTAAAATTACACAGACGCGTGATTTAATTAGGTATCAAGATTTTTTTCGATTCATCTTTATACACAAATACTAACTAACTATTCAGTATTATGGCAGCTGTTTTAGTCATTGGCCACCTTGCTTGAATTCCTAACTGTCATCAAAACAACATGGTTTTCCAAAATTCGTTAAAACTTTGAGCACAGATTTAATTGACTATATCTGGACCCCTCATCATAACACTTTTGTACCATATCAGAATCCAATTAAGGAAAATAAGGAAAGATATATTGACGCGACCGACGTTAAAACGCCTAAAACGCCAACACCCGTTTTATCAATAAAAATATTTTCATCTGATCATTGTGAATTGTCCTTAAGGTATTTGAAATCGATAACTGGTAAGGCGTGGTAAATCAACTAGACGAGAAAGTGCCAATCCGTTTTTAATGAAGGGTGGGTAACATGTGCAATGCGTAATTAGAGTGACATCAATCGAACCAACAAATTTCTCATAAAATTTTATGAATTTTGCTCGTTTTTCTACATGCATGTACTTTTCATCTGACACCCAGCATCCACACCCAGCATCCGACCCCCCCCCCCAACCTCAAGGACCTCCGCCAGACACCTCCTTTCAACTAAAACAAATCCTCTACTAAAAGTTAACTGAAGGCATACACCAACGCAAAAGGATGAATGTTATGAGAACCTTATGAGCTTTAAATTACCATTTAACGCAGAGTCCTTGGGCCAAATTTATCCCTTCGGGGCCTCAAAACAACTACCAAGCCGTTATCTTGATGAAATTTCCAGGTAAAAGAAAGACTTTTTGGTTCGTTTGCATCCTTTTTACGACTATATGTTGTTGTTGCTGTTGTTGTTGCTACTGCTACTGTTGTAGATGCCTGCTGTTCCGACCGCATTGCAGTTGTATACTTAAATATAGCATTGTGCTCTACCAATAAGGGCATTTGGGAGAGATGGAAGGTAGGAGGCGGCAACATGTTGTTTCATATGAATTGTTGTTTCCCAACCACAAGGCAACCTCAAATGGCACTTGTGAGACACGTTTTCGGTGTTTATTTCTCTTTTCGTATAACTTTCATCAGTTTCAATTGGTGACTTTGATTTAGAAGCCGGAATCTGAATTTATTCAGACATGCAACGTGTTTGTGTTGTGAAATTTTCTAGAAAATATTTACTCTTATATGTAAGCTATCGAATCCGATCTTTATTGCTTGCACCTAACTAGTTACAATTAGATTTTCTGTATAAACACGAAATTTGAGTAGGTACATTAAGATGGAAAGGACGTACGTACATAATTGAAAGCCGATTTGAAAAATTGTGAGGAAAACACTTAATCAGAACGAAGGGTGTGTTTTCCTTTTTGATTTCAAATTGCACTTTTTGTTTTTTAGATTTGAAAGGAAACGCTGATTTATAGGAAGAAAAAAATAAGAAAAAAGAAACCTGTTGTAGAGATGGGTCGGATAATGGGACTTAAACAACTTGGGAGATGTTTGAATTTTGTGTATTTTAAGTGTAATAAATAATAATAAAAATACAGAGTTGAGAAAATTCGAGATAATGCCAGATAAGTAGTGGGATGCTAGTGAGAATAAGTTCGAAACAAAAAAAAACAAAAAGTACCGTCTCTTGGACATAGCTTAGGAAAAATAACCGACATTTTATACATGAATCTATATTTTGGTATTATCATACAAATTGAAAGACTTTTTTCTAAAAAGTTAATTCTAAGTGTTTTTTTAGCAAATAGATCAAAAGACATTTTTACCCAGCTGTTTTTTCTTTTCTTTTTTCAAATGCATTCATGCATTATCCAATATATGTCAAACCCATGTCTCATCTGGCATACAAGAAAATTAAATAATTCATTTATTGCTTACCTATTGTGCTTGCGTGATGTAGCTTTTATGTTCTAATTTTTTTATAATAATTAATTTTTTTATTACCGAGAAGTTTGGAGAGCAAAGTTTAATGGAAAAAAATGTTTAGTTAGAAAATAGTATTTTACAAAGCAAAGCTATTGAAAAATTCTTGGAAGCATGTGTTCTGATTGGAAAATCGTGCAATAAATAAAATTAAACTTTGTTGGTATGCAAAGGTTGAACTTTTATTGTTTTTTTTTAAGTACTAACGAAAGTGTGCAAATAAAACGAAGCTCGAGTATTTATTTCAATTTTTTTTTATGTTTGAAGTCTGTTAAAATGTAAAATATCCTGTTATAGAGTTAAATTGAAATTTTACTTTGCAAAGTATTTAGAGGTAAATTTTTGATTTTTTTACTGTAGTGTGAAATGCAATTTATTTTAGTTTTCCTAAAATATAATTTTTACAAATAATTATGAAAAGTATTACAATATCTGATTTAACGTCGAGTCTTTTGAAACATCTGAATCACAAAAACAAAAATCGTTGATATCATCCGCTTATATAGTCAAGTCATGATGTATACAAGCCTGGGAATATAATCTCCGAAACCGCCCAACAGATTTCAATGAAATTTTGTAAATGTATTTGGTTGGTTCCAGCTTGAGAGATAGGATAGTTTTGGAGACGACGGATGGCGCTGTTGTTGAGACGTAAAAAAACAGTTTATGTGGACAGCTGGAATTTTGTACATGGCGTTTTCATAAAAATCGAATATATATGTTCAAAAATGGACTAAATCGGGCAACTCCTTCGTAGGGTTGCCATAAAAATATTTCGTCTGTTAGTATATATTCGGACACTGTCTGACATCGAGTGCGCGTAGAGACCTGAAATTTGGTATGCGGTGTTCCCATCGTAATAGCAAATAAAATTAATAAACAGACTAAATCGGGCAACCCCTTCTTGGTGTTGCCATATAAAATTTTGGGTTTCACTATATATTAGGAAACTGTCTGAGAACGCGCCGACGTGGATAGCACGGCGTTTTAAAAGAAAATGTAAATTTAGGTTCAAAAATGGTACAAATCGGGCATGTATGGTTGCCATACAAAAATTTATTTTTTAACTATTTATTTGTGCACTATCTAGAAACTAGTCGACGTAGAGAACTAAAATTTGTTACATGGTGTTTTCATAGCAATAGTAAATAAAATTACAAAAATGATAGAAATCGGGAGATCCCTTCTTGATATTGCTATTCTAAACTTTAGTTTTTCACTATATATTTGGACACTGCTTAACGCATCTAAGTAGAGAGCCGAAATTGTACACGGGCCTTGTTCAATAATAGCAGTAACAAAATTTATCACCAGATGACATCTACATATAAAGGCGCAGCACAATATTAATGTACATGCACAAACGCAATTGTTTCACTTCTCACCTGCTCGGTGTGAATGACAGCTTATCTCACTGCGATCAGCAGACAGTAATAGCACATCGTCAGTAGCTAGTTTTAGTTATTGAGTTATCAGCAGCAGTTCAATCCGGTTACGCGCTATTCCTGATTATAAAGTTATAAGTTAAATAAAGTTATTTTGAATTAACCATTCGTCTTTTTAATCGATTTACATTTTTATTTATAACCATACGAACATTACCCTTCAAACATTGGTGACCCCGACGTGATTCTTCGAGGAAAACAAGAATCACATATACGATCGCAAAGAATAAAGGAATAAGGCCGCTAGCTACAACTGCTCATAACAGGTAACTGTATCGCATTCCATTTCCTACAAATATATTTAATAATTGGATTACACAATAGCATGCAGTGTAAAATAATTTTGCATATTTAAACGGAACTAGAACAGGTGTGTGACAAATCAAAGTGTGTTGTAAAAATAAAAGAGAAAACAAAAGAAATTTCCATTTCCCTTGTTATGTGGCACGCGATTTTGATTTAACTCTTATACAATTGATCATGGCGAAAAGTGTTCTTGCCGTATAAGGTGAATTCTCAAGTATCGCAACAACGTTATTTAGGCTGTCACCAACCATTACGGTCTGTCCAGTGCATTGCTAATAAATTTCATAGTATAGTAACGTGAGAGTCATCTCGAATTTAACTTAACGCAATGTCCGAGGCCAAACTTGAGGCAAGAATAGCAAAATTAAAAATCAAACTGAGTACTGCGGCTGAACAAATAAGCCGGATTAACGAATTTATACAAAGTCGTGCTGCAGAAGCGTCTATACCTGAATTAGAAACCCATCTATCGGTACTCGAGCGGATTAATGATAATTTTGACAAGTACCAAAGCTCCCTAGAAGAGCTTGAAGAGGGTGATGATACAACAAAAAGACGCGCCGACTTTGAAGAATTATATTTCAACCTTCGCCCCGCCTTGCTAGTCTTTATCAATATAAAGAAGGCAGGAGTGGCAGATGCAACACTAAATAGAAACTTTGAAACGGCAATATAAAGCCCAGTGGTTTGAAATTACCAAAATTAATCTTGCCTCAATTTGACGGGGACTACACGAAATGGATGTCATTTGTAGAAACATACAATGCACTGGTGCCTAAAAATGACGCTATAGATAACGTCTCGCGTTTCCATTACTTGCGCTCCGCTTTGACAAATACTGCCTTACGGATATTCAGTCTATAGAAATTTCAGAGAAAAACTACAGTGTTGCGTACAATTTGCTAGTTGAGCGATATAACAACATAAAGCTTATATCGCAGGAACATATTCACCAGATTTTCTCAATTTCTCCGATTTCGAAACCCTCGTCTAAGAAGTTGAGGGACCTAATTGATAACATTAATGTTCATTTACACGCTCTATCTTCGTTAGGTCGACCAGCTTTACAATGGGATGACTTGATCATTTACATAATATAGAGAAAACTCGATTCTGCTACATTAGAAAAGTGGGAAGAAGACAGCCCTTTGGACCGAATGCCCACACTTAAAGAACTTTTAAAATCATTAGAGAAGAGGGCACATCTGTTAGAGGCGAAGTCGAACTTAGCGTTTTCACATGCAGCCCCTATGGCTAACACTAAAGACAAACCTAAATTACATAAGCCGATAGCACAACGATCATTTAAGGTCACGCATTCTAACGTTTGTCCATAATTTTCTGGTTCCAAACACAATATTGTTAAGTGCATAAGATTTTTGACTTTAACCCCTGAGGAAAGACTAACTGCTGTAAATTCAATAGGTATGTGTGCTAACTGCCTCAAGGCAAAACACCCAATTTCTTCTTGTCCTTCCGGTCAATGCCCATTGTGCTCAAGCAAACACCACACACTGCTTCATAAGCACTAATTGAAATCCCCAATTATGTTAGATCCTAGTGCATCAAGCTTTAGGATGGGAAATTCAGACGGTCCTCCTCAGGTACATGGTCATTCAGCTTTTAACACTTGCGTACCGCAATCAAAGGTGCAAAGTGCGTATATTCTTTTAGCAACAGCCTTAATACATATACCAGATATAGATGGTAAATTAGTGACCTGTAGAGCTCTCCTAGATTCAGCATCGCAACTCCATTTCATTTCAGAGAATGCTGCCCGTCGATTGGGAGATCTACGCGAGGCAGCAGATACATCCATATCTGGCATAGGGACTACTGAAATTATCTCGCATTGCAAAGTTAATATTTCGATTCGATCGCGGTGTCAAGAGTTTTCCCAAGATATAGAAGCGCACATTCTTCCTAGCATTAGCGGTCAACAACCAGATCGTTTCATAAAATTCAAGGCTGGCGCATACCACCACATATTGAGTTAGCTGATCCTAATTTTTAAAAGCCCAACAAAATTGATCTTCTACTTGGCACAGAGCTATTTAGCCAGCTGTTAGATAAAGGTCAAATCAGACTCTCAAATAGCCTTCCCACCTTACAAAATACGCCTTTTGGGTGGATTGTAATGGGGAGGGCACACACTGAGACTTCACCGCCTCACTGCAGCCTTATCACAGGTCCATCGCTGTCTTAATTAGAGCAACAAATCAATCGATTTTGGGAAATAGAAAGACACGATTGCCCTACGACGGTCTTCACGACTGAAGAGCAATTATGCGATATGCAATTATTGTATTCAAAAATTGAACAGTACAACCACAAAACTTCGCGTAGTTTTTGACGCAAGTGCAAAGAGCAGCTCTGGTATCTCATTAAATGATGCGTTAATGGTAGGACCTTCAATCCAGCCGGCCTTATTTTCGATTTTAATCAGGTTTCGAACACATCGTTAAGTGTTCACAGCCGACTGCACAAAAATGTACAGACAAGTGCTAGTTGATCCCAAAGATCGCAAATATCAGCTAATACTTTGGCGCGATGAAATCTCCAATCCTCTTGAGACTTACATGTTAAACACGGTAACATACGGAACTTCATCGGCGTCTTTCTTAGTCACACGCTGCCTTAAGCAGTTGGCTATCAGCGAAAGTAACGCGTTTCCACAGGCATGCAAAACACTGGACAACGATTTCTACGTGGACGACTGCATGACTGGCGCTGATTCCATAAACGAAGTCTTAACGCTTCAGAGGGAACTAGTCACTTTGCTGAAGAGAGGTAATTTTGAATTGCGAAAATTCTGCGCTAACCACTCTTCTTAACGATATACCAAAAGAATTTCGGGAGAAATATATAAATATATGCGGGAACGAGGTCATCAAAACTCTTGGTCTTATTTGGCAGCCCGAGGAACACATCTTCCAAATTAACATTTCCCCACGAAATACAAGTCTCATAATTAAACGCATTATATTATCAGACCTAGCCCGAGGTTTTGATCCTCTGGGATTAATCGGGCCAGTAGTACAACAACTCTCGAAAATCAAGCTTTCGTGGGACGCCTCAATTCCTCCCGAGTATGCAAATGAATGGAGTGAGTATCGTGAGGAAATTTCTGAATTAAATGGCTTGCGAATTTCGCGCTACCTTTTAGCGCCAGCTGAAGTCATAAGTACCCAGATGCACGCCTTTGCTGATAGCAGCGAACGAGCTTACGGCGCTTGCTGCTACCTGTGCCGTGTTGATAAATACGGGCAGATCCGATCACGATTGAATTATGCGCTGCACTTCTGACTTCAGAATTGGTTGATCGTTTAAAAACTTTCTTCATAATACCCGGAGAAAATATATTCTATTATACTGACTCGACAATAGTTTTGGCCTGGCTTTCAGCTCCTTCCCACAACTGGACAACATTCGTGGCCAACCGCATCGCGAAAATTCAAGAGTTAACGCGAAAGGAGCAATGGCGTCATATAGATTCAGTACTAAATCCGGCAGACCTCATTTCTAGAGGAACAAAAACAAGCCGCCTTCGAACCTTAGCTCCTTTTCTTGACAGTCAGGGTTTGATTCGTGCAGGAGAACGTCTGAAAAACTCTAACCTGCCATATAATTCAAAGCACCAGATCCTGCTTCCCAAATCCCATAATCTAAGTGAATTATATATGCCCCATTTACACCCGAAACCTTTTCATGCTGCGGTCCGAACTCTCTTGACTATTTGCAGGCAAAACTTCTGGCCAGTGAAGGGAGAAGCGGTAGCACGGAAAATAGTGAACCGATGCATACGATGTTTTAAAACAAAGCCTGGAGGGATTGAGCAATTCATGGGAGATTTACCGACGGATAGGATCAACCCAGCGCGACCATTCTTCATCACTGGTATAGATTTCTGCGGTCCAGTAAGGCTGCATTTCAAAATACGAGGAAAGGCGCCAGTCAAGGCTTATGTGGCGATATTCGTCTGTTTCACCACCAAGGCCGTCCATTTGGAGCTCGTTGGAGACCTGTCCACCGAATCATTCCTTGCATCGTTGAAGCGTTTCAAATCACGGAGAGGCCTATGCAATAGAATCTTTTCAGACAACGCCACCAACTTTGGCGGCGCTCGAGCTGAACTGGAGGAACTTCGACGCCTCCTCATATCTCCGGAATTCCAACACACTATCCAACATGCATGTCAGAAAGAGCACATAGACTGGAGCATAATTCCTCCCAAGGCTCCTGACTTTGGCGGGTTATGGGAGGCGGCAGTCAAGTCTGCCAAATATCATCTTGTACGTACGACAGCTAACGCCTCTCTGACATACGAAGAAATGAATAGGGTCCTCTTCCAAATAGAGGCTGTATTGAACTCAAGGCCGCTTACACCGTTATCCTCGGACCCCAATGACCTCGAGTCTTTGACAGCAGGACATTTCCTGATAGGAGCTCCGCTAACAGCAATTCCTCAGCCAGACACAAGCGAAGTCAGTACCAACCGGCTTACTCGATTTCAGCGACTACAGCAAATACAACAAATCTTTTGGCGGCGCTGGTCGGAGGAATATTTAACCTCACTCCAACAGCGCTACAAATGGTCAGCTGGGCAGCATACCTTCCCCCTCGGAACGGTAGTGCTCGTGAAAAATGAGAACCTTCCCCCATTGAAGTGGCTTCTAGGACGTGTTACCAAACTGTTTCCCGGAATGGATGGTGTGACTCGCGTCGCCGAAATTAGGACCAAATCAGGATATTTTCGACGACCTATCGTAAAGCTATGTCCTTTGCCTATAGAGGAGAATGTTGAAAATGCTTAGAATTTTCAAGGCTGGCGGGATGTTCAATAATAGCAGTAACAAAATTTATCATCAGATGACATCTACATATAAATGCGCAGCACAATATTAATGTACATGCACAAACGCAATTGTTTCACTTCTCAGCTGCTGGATGTGTATGACCGCTTATCTCACTGCGATCAGCAGACAGTAATAGCTAGTTTTAGTTACTGAGTTATCAGCAGCAGTTCAATCCGGTTACGCGCTATTCCTGATTATAAAGTTATAAGTTAAATAAAGTTATTTTGAATTAACCATTCGTCTTTTTAATAGATTTACATTTTTATTTATAACCGTACTAACATTACCCTTCAAACAGGCCTTTTTTAAAAAAGTGTAAATTATGCTCAAATATCGAGCCAAATGGGCAATTCCTTCATATGGTTGCCATACAAAAAATTTGGTACGTGGTGTTTCCATAACAATGATGAAAAACATTTTAAAAATAGACTAAATCGGGTTACGCCGTCTTGGTGTTGCCATACAAAACATTAGATTTTTACTATATACTTGGAAGCTGCCTGAGAAGGCGTCGAGGTGAAAAACTCATATTTTGTTCATGGCGTTTTCATAAAAATGGTAAATTCTGGTTCAAAATTCGAGCGAATCGGGCAACCCTTTCTTGGTGTTGCCATACAAAACTTTAGTTTTTCACTTTATATTTGGAGACTGCCTTACGCATCGAGTTAGAGATCTGAAATGTTGTACATAGGCCTGTTTCACAAAACGGGGAAATTTCAGTTCGAAAATCGGGCAACTACTTCGTAGGGTTGCCATACACAATTTTTTCTCGTTTTAATACATATTTGCGCACTCTTTGAGAACGCGTCGAAGTAGAGAGCAAAATTCTCCCACACAAATGAATGTATGCATTAACACGCATCCATGCACACACACGCACACACATACACAGTGAATACCTAGAGTACGGAATCGGGCGATCGAGTCAGATAATAACTTAGATATTGTTACACGCTACTAAGTGACACAATCGACATCTGTTGGAAATAGAAACACCTTTAGGTTAGTGACATCCTAGCAAACTTTGGGTTCGGAGAACAGAATATTCAGGAAGGTTCTTGGATAATTCGCTGAGTATAAATACGGCGCTTCTCACATCCAGGAGGCAGGTTGATTTGATAATTGTTTGTAAATGTTATAAAAGTAAATAGTGAAGTTAAACAAAAGAAATAACTTGTTAATGATATCTGAAATATTGTGTTTTAAATAACGAACTAAGGCCAGGCTCGTAACAACTGGTGTCAGAAGTAAAATAAAATCGCGGAATAAAGTGGTGTGTAAAAATTCGGTGTGTAAAAATTCTCGAAATATAATTTTATATTAAACTGAGTGAATTACAAAAGACGCAAGAATGGGACGCAAACTAGAGGAGCTTCGCGTACAAGAATTGAAAGTGGAGTTGGGGAAGCGGTAAATGCAAACGACAGGTCTAATGAATGTTCTAGTCGAGCGACTTAGACAAGCCTTGATAGAGGAAGAAAAGAATTCTGAGACATTTGTTTTTGCAGAAGAAGCTGAAAAAGAGTCTGTGATGAACATGGAACAGCTTTTGGGTACGTTAATGACCAAAATGGAGCTTGAAGGCCTGAAGATGAAGAATGCTCTTGAGAGCAAAAGCAATCTCTTCATGGAGGAACAAAGAATTCTCTTGAGGAACAAACCCAGTCTTTCTGGAGAAGAAAAGAATCCTCTGCAAGCATGCTTAGAAGAGCAAAAGAATTCTCTCGAACCCGTTCTAGAAGAACAAAAGAATTCTCTGGAAAGCCCGTTGGGATGAACAAAAGAGTTCTTTGCAGAATTGTCTAGAACAAGAGGAACAGAAGAATTTCTTTAAAAATGTATAAATTGAAGGGATCCAGCAGGAAGTGCTGGAAGTTCAACAACAAGTGACGGAAGAGCAACAACAAGTGCCGGAAGTACAACAAACTGTTACGGAGAAGCTTGACAGCTTGAGAGCAGATTCCTGAGAGAATGAAGCATCGACAACCTCGCCATGAAGAACTGAAAGATCCGGTACAGCTAGATTGAAACTCCCAATATTTGATGACAAAATTGGTGACATATTTTCAAGAGACAATTTGAGGCTGCCTCCGAGGTAAATGGATGGAATGATGCTGACAAATGTACAGCTCTGGTTTTTGCACTTCGAGCTCCCGTGTCAGAGCTATTACAAACTATATCGATTGACAGGCAAAGTGATTACACTTCATTAGTGCAGGCGATAGAATTACGTTATGGAGATGAACACATGGAGCAAGTATATCGCTTCCAGCTGCGCAACAGGATTCAAAAGCATGGTGAATCACTACAACAACTGCAGGCTGATGTGGAAAGATTAGTTTATCTTTCATACCCTAGCGTCAGTGCAGAATTCCTTAATGAAGTGGCAACATAAGCATTGTGAACGCTATTGCAGATCAAAATTTACAACAAGCACTAAGGCTAGCAGAAAGAAGTCAACAGCAGAAGCCGCTAGCCTATGCATTAGCGTTATGAATCTGCCAGACAAGATTCTCGGAGTGCAGTACAAGTTAGAGAAATATCGGCGGAGGAACGTACTTGCAACAGATTGCAGGTCATTAGAGAGCACTCCGTAACGTGGTAATCTTCGATGCTGGAATTGTAATAGACCCGGATATCTCCAAAGGGTCTTCGAAAACGCGATAAATGGAACACAAGAAGAGGAGAACAGAAAAGTATGCCAAAGTTGTGGAGCCAGGGAGCAACCTATTCGTGGAGAGACTAGAATGAGACAGCGACCAGTCGCATCAGCTCTCCTGTTGAACAGTCGGAAAACATGTAAAAACCAACTTTGGGGGCAGAAGTTGGTTGGTAGAGTCGGCAGCGCCGAAGTCATCATTCTGGTAGCGCAGTTGCAGAGAAATAATAGCAGTCTCGTTTTATATGGAAGTGTAGGGAAAAATGGCTGCGCAATCCCTATCGACACTGGGCCTTCCAGATCGATTATTAGAGCAGATCTCGTCAAAAACAAGCGGCTTCGCAACACTACCCAATATCTACTAAGAACAGCAACTGGAGCAGCAGCACAAGTTTATGGAGAAATTACTTTGGATGTTCAACTAGGCGAACTACTATTTCCTCAGACTTTCCTGGTGTCAGATGTCATGGATGAATGCATTCTTGGATTAGATTTCATGACCACATATAGAATAAATCTAGATGTCGGCGAACGAATCCTCAAATATGGCAACATAGAAATTCTTATGAGACTAGGAGTACGAGCAGATTATCCTACGAAAATATGGAGGAAGGTCTGTGAAAAAATTACTCCCTCTGCATGCTCCGAGACGCTAGTATGGACAAAGCCTACTGATGACATCGGGACATGCCGATTCTCTCCTACAAATGTAACATCGCACATCATCGTTGGTAAGACTTTAGTGAAAGCAGAAGGCGCAGCATTAATTCCAGTCAGAGTGCTCAACACATCCGAAAATGAGGTACAGCTAAAAGAAGGTGCTATAATTGGAAATTGTGAACCCGTTTATCAGATTGTTAATTTGGAAAATGGTAGTAATATCACGGAGACAAAACCGATACCAGCTACTACCCAACAGGTTCAGAAGCTTCTTTCATTTAGTGCCTTAAGTGAAAAGCAATACAACGATGCCAAAGAGGTGATCGAGGAATTTTCGGAATTATTTGCAATAAATGATAATGATTTCGGCAAAACAAATCTTGTCCAGCATCGAATCGATACAGGAGATTCTAGGCCCGTTCGGCAAACACCACGAAGACTTCCATTAGCCAACAACCAGAAGTTACAGATATGATAAACTCCATGAAGGAACAAGGCATAATAGAGGAATCTAACAGCCCTTGGGCATCGCCAGTTGTTTTGGTCAGGAAAAAGGATGGCAGCACCCGATTCTGCGTAGACTACCGCCAACTAAATAATGTAACCAGAAAGGATACCTACCCATTACCAAGGATTGATGATAAATTGGACACCCTTTCCGGAGCGCAATGGTTTTCCACACGGGACTTGAAGAGTGGTTACTGGCAAGTGGAAATACATCCCGAGGACCGAGAGAAAACTGCCTTCTCAGTTGGAAGTGGCTGATGGCAATTCAAAGTTATGCCATTTCGATTATGTAATGCTCCGAATGTGCTTTACGTGGATTAAACTGGAAAACATGTCTTGTCTAGTTAGATGACATAATAGTAATCGGAAGGACATTCGAAGAACATAAAAACAACTAATGGGAAGTACTTCAAAGACTGAGAGATGCGCAACTGAAGCTCAGTACGAATAAATGCGCTCTATTTAAAACTGAAGTAAAATATTTGGGGCACATAGTTTCATCACGAGGCGTAAGAACTGAACCAGAAAAGATAACAGCTGTCAAAAATTGGCCAATTCCGAACGACAAACATCAATTACGGAGTTTTCTTGCTCTAGCTACCTACTACAAGCGATTCGTAAAAGGTTTTGCAGATATAGCAAGGAGCCTACATCAACTTACAGAAAAAGGAAAGCCGTTTATATGGTCAGATAAATGAAACGGGAGTTTTGAGAGTTTCAAGCAGCATCTCTGTGACAGTCCGGTATGTATTTCACTATCCAATGTTGGGAAAAACTTTTATTTGGGATACGGATGCCAGCAATGTAGGTATCGGAGCAGTGGCTTCACAGGAGAAGGATGGTCAAGAGGTGGCAGTAGCGTAGCACTTTCAAAATCAGAGAGAAATTATTGTGCTACAAGAAAAGAGCTACTTGCTATTGTAAGTTCAACAAAACATTTCCATAAATATCTCTACGGGGAGAAATTTATCCTCCGCACAGACCATGTAGCGCTTAAATGGCTTTTGCAGTTTAAGAACACTGAAGGGCAAGTAGCGAGATGCATAGAGCGACTCCAAGCTTATGACTTTGAAATCCAACACCGAAGAAGACATATCCATGGAAATGCAGACGCCCTTTCACGACGTCCATGCAAACTTGAATGCTAACATTGCGTTCGGGTGGAAGAAAAAGAAACAAGGGCAACTGTACAGCTGATAACGGTGGAACCATCGACGGGTTGGGACAACGAGAGCTTGCGAACAGCACAACGGGAGACCCAGACATATCACCCATTCTTGCTTGGAAAAAAGACATGGAAAGATATCTCGAAGAGGAATGAGAAACTGAAGAAATACTGGGCTCAATGGAATTCTCTTCACGTTGAGTGTGGTGCATTAAGACGCAAGTGGGAAGCAACTGACGGCGAGTCATTTCGAATGCAGACAGTCGTGCCAGCATCCAAAGTCAAAGATGTTCTAGAAGAAATGCACAGTGGATCATCTGGTGGACATTTGGGGGAGAATAAAACAATTTCCAAAATACGAGAACGGTTTTATTGGTTACGTTTGCGAGAGGATGTGGAGGAGTGGTGCTGCAGATGCACTATCTGGGCTTCTTGCAAAGGACCGCCACACAGAAGCAGAGGAGAAATTCACAAGTATAATGTAGGAGCCCCATTGGAAAGGATAGCCATAGATATCGCTGGACTTTTTCCAGAAACAGATAACGGTAACCGTTTTATATTAGTTGCTATTGATTATTTCAGTAAATGGTCTGAAGCTTATACAATCCCTAATCAAGAGACAAACAAGTTGCGGAACAAGTACTAATAAATTTGGTCAGTAGATTTGGTGTACCTCAGGAACTTCATTCGGACCAAGGATGGAACTTCGAATAACGGACTTTCCAGGATATGTGTAAAATGCTGGGAATAAGAAAAACCAGAACAACCCCTCTGCATCCAAAATCTATCTGATGGCATGGTAGAGCGCTTCAACAGAACATTGTTCGAGTATCTAATGAAAGTAGTCCACTGTTATCAACGCGATTGGGATCGTGTTCGTGTTCCTAATGGCATATCGATCAGCTGTTCACATCACGACAGGACAAACTCCAGCTTAGGTCGTATTCGGAAGGGAAATGCGTTTACCAAGCAAACTCAACTTTGGTATACCCAGAGGCGAACAAAAGTTAACAGGCGACTATGTATCGAGGAAACGAGAGCAAAATTAGCAATAAATACCGATCGGATGAAGACCCGTTATGACTTACGTGCTAATTCATCAGGATTTAATGAAGGTGACCTTGTTTGGCTGTACAACCCGAAACGACGTAAGAGGCGTTCTCCAAAATTACAAGAACAGTGGAAAGGACCGTATTCAGTGGTAACTAGAATTAATGACAGCGTATACTGGATTCAGCGTAGTACAAGAGGAAAACGGAAAATCGTTCACCTGGATCTTTTATGCAAATACTACGAGCATCAAGACCGTGGACCACCTGTTGTTCGGGACGAACAATTTTAAAAAGCAGGCAGTGTTACACGCTACAAAGTGACAGAAGCGTCATCTGCTGGAAATACAAACACCTTTAGGTTAGTGACGTCCTAGTAAACTTTGGGTTCGGAGAACGGAATATTCAGGAAGGTTCTAGGATAATTCGTTGAGTATAAATACGGCGCTTCTCACATCCAGGAGGCAGTCTTATTTCAGACAGTGAAATGAACGAAGTAAACTATTGCGATAATTAGAAGTACAGTACTAGCGATAACTATAAAGAGTTGATTTGATAATGGTTTGTAAATGTTATAAAAGTAAATAGTGAAGTTAAATAAAAGAAATAACTTGTTAATGATATCTGAAATATTATGCTTTAAGCAACAAACTAAGGCCACGCTCGTAACTATATTATGTATCTAGGAACACCCCACCCCACACCTCCACTGATCTTGGTATCAATATTATCGCCGGGAAACCCCAACGGGCTCGTTATAGTATACTCTTTATATACAGTAGTTCCATACCAAACCGAACTCATTAGACCCCCCCTGATTTCGTTGAAACTTTCAGAGTTAGTTAAGTATGTATTATAAAATATTTGACCCGTATTTTTTTGTTTAACCTCACATGTTGGATACAGGGGTTGTGATGATCGTCTAGGTGGTGGTCCGATGATTCAGTAAATTTTGCGTAGTATTGTCATTACCAGAGCAGCGCAAAGTCGTTAACTCTTTATGATAGAATCGGTTATTAAAGCTCTAACTCCAAGTAAAAAAAGGGGAGCAACTAAACAGTAGAACTCCTGAATGAAAATGCTAACGACTGTGTTGCCTAAAGACAACTTACGTCACATATGTTTATTGAGGTCAATGAAGAGTGTTATATTAAAAATGATGATGACACCATTTATGCGTGCGACGCTCACTGACATATGTAATATGGATCGACTACATTCATAGAAATACACTACAGAATGTGCGCTCACTTCTATATTGCTGACTCTTTCGGTCTAAACACCAAGTAATGACAGAGAGAACTGAAAACAACAAATAAATACGTGAAATAAATGTTTTTAAATTAATTATTTAGGGTTATTACTGATAAAAAATATTCACACTCATTTTTTCAACTTCCCGCCAATGATTCTTTCAATATTGGCACCAACGTAAGAGCTCTTTTTGACAGACAAAATTCTGCCCACGTGAAATAGAAATTTAGGCAGTCCATATTATATGTCAGTGGCGGCGCCCGACCAAAGATGCATATTGCAGTTTGATGTAGGTCGGTAATTATTTCTTTGGATTTTTGGATGTTTTGTTATTGACGCGTAAAATGTGTGTCAATTGTGTTGTTATTAATTATGTTGTTCTATTTGGGTTTAAGTAATTGCAATAAAATGGGTCATTTGTATATTTGTAATTCTGGTGTTGCGTAATTTAAATATATGTTTATACAGCCCAGCGGGAAAATGATCGTGGATGGAAGTAGGTATACAGGAATTCTTCGAGGAAATCAGTATCACTGAAAAATTTGGGTATATTACCTGCAGAAAAGGTGGGAAACCCGACTTTGAAGTTCAAATCATGTTGGGTCCGGGGTACCTATCTGTATGTACAGGATTCTTTTTTACTCTTTTGGAGTTGATATTTCGTTGATGAGTCATCTGCGCAAACATCGATATAGGTCAAAATTTCAAGTGTTTAGTTCAAGTTGGCTTGAATACGAGTAAAAATTAAAAAGTGCGTGTGATAAAAAAGTGATTTTCTGTAGTAATAGAAATATTTGGTTACTGGTGCGTGTTCAGTGGTCTTACGCTATGTTTTCCTCTTATTTGTTTTTGGAATAAAGATCCTATTAAATAAATTTGTTGCATTCTCTTCTTAATTTTTTTTTTTGTAAATTATCATCCAGTCATGTGAAATATAGATTTAGTTGTTTGAAAGATATTTTTTATTTTCCAAACTTTCCAAATGCTGTTTTCCTGGTATAGCAATAATCGATTAAAAATCGTTTCCTATCCAAAATCCACTCTTTTCTGCTGAACTTGAATCGAATAAAGTCGAAGTGACTTCTAATAGGTGGATTACATAAAAAAAGCTTATTAGATATATTTTAAATTTAGCTATAGTCGTTTCATCCTTTACCCGATTCAAGTTACAAGTACCACCCCTGGATCTGCAAAAATTGATTGGTCGTCAATATTTTCATCGGTTATTATTCATTGAAGTTTTCTTCGAAAATAATTCATTGACGCTTTCAAGAATGACGTTCTCATCGATCATTATTCTTTCAAGTTTTCGTGGATGACATTTCATTAACGTTTTCATTGACCGACGTGTGTAAAACTCATCGAAGTTTCGGTGCAGAAATGGGTTCTTGATGCATGCCAAAGGTGCAATGCGGCTTCGATTAGGCGGTGTTGCATCCATTTCCTGCTGGGATATTACGGAGTGACTAAAATTTTATTGCTTTCACTGTGGACGTGTTTCGTATTTACTGATTACTTGGGATCGGGTTACTCGATTCTTTTGTATGATGATAATTAATGATATTTTTATTGTTTTAGAAACTTAATGAAATTTTTTTTTGTACTATTGCCTTGATACGATTATATCTATTTTTAATTTTTCTTTGAAGGTTGGTGTAATCATTTGTCTGATAAGTGAGCATAATATACTTTCATTCTTTTTATGGATCAGCCCAATCTTGCAATGGTTCGGCGTTTGAATTTCATTACTTTACTCCTCCTTTTCCCATGGTAGGTTGCAAAAAATTGCCATTCTGCCTCAAGATTGAACTCTTTGGTCATCTGACATAATATTATATTGTACCAGGTCATCCTCCAGAGCTATTCGAAAAACGAATAAATTTGTTAATAAAAGTTATCTTGTGACTTGTAGTGTAACGAAATGGTAACAATTTCGATAATTTGTACAATTTTTATCTGTTTACACAAACAACATTCCAAAACATATTTCTATCTATTTACTTTAATTTCAAAACTAGTAATGAAACTTTATTTTATAATATTGGCCCCCCTTATATACCCGGTTATGCATTTGGTGGTTTTTTAATCACAAGAAGATGCATAATTAATAGATAAAATTCAAAGAAAGCTGATTGTATTCAAACTATATTAATCTCGATCCATAGAATCATCACCTGCTACATTTTAAATCAATATTTTCAGAGGGGTCCATATGTAATCTGTCCGGTAATTTTTACTTAAAACTAGAGAAAAGTGGGATAGTTATGTCCCTGTTTGGAGATAAGAACGAAAAGAAAATATTTTGTGAAAAACTCTAAATGTTTATGGCTGAGTCATAAATACAAATTAATAATAAAGGAATTTTATTATAAGTTGATAATTAGATAGGTAAAATTTCAATCTATGTGAAAATAATACTTTTTGATTATTCAATACAAAAAATGGATGATCTGGTACGATATATGAATATCATATGCAGAAGTTGAATGGAACTCTTCTGATTAATTCAGCTCCAAGAAATTCATCTTGATGGATGATTCGATTATTGTGTTGGATAGGCTCTGCTTGATTTTTACTAAAATCAAGATCGATGCTTTTTTCTTTACAATATTTCCATTAAATCTAAAAACGTATGTTTACGCAGAACTTAGGGATTACAGAGGTCTATTCTCAGCTAAACAGACAAGTTTATCAGAGTTTTTTTTATGATAGTGGAATACACAATTAGGTTGAATGATTTTTGTAAACATTTTTAATTTTATGAAGAATAATAAATGTTATGACAACTTTCTGGATTATTGTGTTATGCAATAATTATTATGATATCATTTCAATATAACACCAAATACAAGTACATAGACCAATTTAGATTGCAAAACAGTTAATATAAACGAAAAATTAAAAATATATATAATCGTGTTAAGGGAATAGCAGGAACTCAAAAGAACCACAGTTTTATCTCTGTAAATGACAATAGTGTAACTGTTAAAAAATACTCGTTTTGTACTAAAAATAAAATTATTAAATTTATGAAATAATAAAACAGAACTCTCTTTATAATATTTTTTTATCACATTATTCATTAAGCTTCTAAAAAACAAAAAAAAATAAACATTTTATTTTAGTGAATTCACAATTTTTATATGAAATTTTACAGACACGCTAATAAAAAGAATTGTATCACTTAAACTAAGAGCTGAACAGTGAATATGCGCATATTTTCGATATGATATGTATAAACGTTTCAGTATTTAAAAAGAATATTTTTTAGTGTTTCTCTTCAGGAGGTGTTGAATCTCCAAAATTAATAAAACTGCCGTTTTATTAATAGTTCCTCTTTTTACTTTGCTTGAAAAGTCGCATTTGGCTTATAATTACTTACGCGCAATTCTCCGATCGCGTTGAAACTTTCCACATTCATACAGAAAGAACTAAAAAACCAAATCTGAAAACAAATTTGAGCGCTCTCTTCCACTTTCCGAGACACTTTACTATAAAATTCCAAATACTTGCTCTTATACTACATTACACTTTGAATTAATTTACTCACCTTCGTCTTCCAAGTAGCAACAAGAATGAAATTCATCTTATTGATATTTTGTTTTCTTAAAAGAAAAAATAAACAACCGATTTCAGACAATTCCCGATTTAATCGGATTCTAACTAATTACAAAATTTACTTTTACCTGCTTAAAACGAACTTATGCCTAACAATGTTTCTCTTAGCTAGAAATTTGTTGAAATATTATTCTACTGGTAAAAATGCATTTTCAGCAATGCGTGTTGCTGCGTTAACTGAGTTAACTTGTAAATATCTTCCGAGCATTTGGGCTACCATCATTCCATTTTTTATTAATTCCGAATATTCAATTAATGTGTAGTGTAGCATTTAGTTAGAATGGATTTGGCAGACATTTATTTAAAAAATAACACACACACACACACTCAAACAAGCCACAAGCGCGCGCGGACCGAATCTTGCGTGCTAGCTGGCCTCTCCGTGTGTGCATGTGTGTGTGGTTCTTTAATGAGAAAAAAACGCAATGCTTGGTAGCGCGAATTTTCGGAACGTATGTATATACCCACTAATAAGGTGCATTGCCTTCTTGTTGCTACTTTAAAGAAGCACAAGATGAGTGAATAAATGTGAAAATGTCAAAGTGTTGTGTATTGTAAGATCAAATATTAGGAGAATTGTCGCGTAAGTAAACTTGTTCCAAAAACTGCGGTTCCAATATCTTTAATACTTAACTAATTCTGAAAGTTTCATTAAAATCCGAGGATGTCGGTTCCAAAATTTCAAAATTTTGATCGTTTTGTTATAGAATTGCTAAACATGTATATATCTTGTTACGTTCGATACATATATGATAAGCGACATCCACATACTTCGGCTGAAATGACTAGTTAAGTACGGACAAGAACAACTTTCGGAGAAACGTGTCGCAGAAAATTGCAAACGACATCTATAAAGTAAGTACACAAACATCTTTAGGTCCGGAGAATCGATGTTACGAGAACGGAATGTTAGGTAAGGCTCTAGGATAATTTTTAGAATATAAATACAGCGTTTCTGGGTACCAGGAGGCAGTCTGACCTTAGACAGTGCAGAGAATATAAGTGCAAGCGAATATATAGAAGAAAGCGTTGAATTGCGATAAGTGGAAGTTCATTACTAGTAATAATTCAAATAGAGTTTATTGCTAATTGTTTGTTAATGCAATAACAGTAAACAGTAGAGATAAATAAAAAAGGACTTCTGACTATATTTGAAATATTGTGTTTTCAATAAAGAACACAGGCCACGCTCGTAAGAACTGGGATCACAAGTGAAATAAATTCATGAAAAAAAGTGGTAGCGTTTGACTTAAAACAAGGTTTGATTAATTATGTGAAATTTATTAACATTTTTTTGCTTTACGTGAAAGTTCTGGAAGATAATCTAAAGCAATGGGACGTAAACCGGAGGAGCTTTTCGTAAAGGATTTGGAAGCAATCATTACAAACGGCAGGCTGAAAGAATGTTCAAGTCGAGCGACTTACACAAGCTTTGGAAGACACGGGTCCTGTGACATTTATTTTCGAGGACATTTCGCAAGAGCCTGTTGCTGAAGAAGAATCTGCGATGAGCATGTAACAACTTTAGGATGCTTTAATGAGTAAATTGAAGCTATTAGCCCTGCAGATGAAGAACAAAAGAATTCTCTCGAAACCAATTTATATGAGCAGCAGATAGCTAATGAGGAACAAAAGAATTCTCTGCAAGCATTTGTAAAATCCCATTTAGATCAGCAGAAGAATGGTTGGATGAACTGAAGAAATCTCTAGAAATCCGTATGAATGAACAAAAGAGTTCTCTGTAGAATTGTCTAGAAACTCGCTTAGAGGAACACAAAAGTTTAAAAGATTGAAGGAATCGAGCAGGAAGTAACAGAAGTTCAACAAAAGGTCACAGAGCAGCTTTACAACTTTAAAGCACATGTGGAAAGGATAAATCATCGACAACTTCGGACGAAGGAATTGAAGTATACGGTGCAGGCAGAATGAAACCTGCAATATCTTGTGGACAAAATTCGCGGCAAGAGACAATTCGAGACAGCTTCCGAAATAAATGGATAGAAGGATGCACAAGAAGCTACAGTTGTGGTCAGAGCTATTACACAATATACCGATGAAAGGCAATGGATTTAATGAAGGTGATCTTGTTTGGTTGTACAACCCGAAGCAATATAAGGGACGTTCGCCAAAATGACAACAACACTGGGAAGGGCCGTGTTCAGCGGTAACTGGAATGAATGATGTAGTATACAGGATTCAGCGTGGTACAAGAGATAATCGAAAAATCATCCACCTGGGTCGCTTGCATCAATACTCCGAGCATCAAGACCGTGGTTCACCTGTTGTTCGGAACGAACAATTTTAAGAAGTGGGCGCTGTTACGGGTAATAAGAAAAGGGTAAGCGACATCTACAACATACTTCGCGGAGATACGTATCACAGAAATGAGCAAGCGACATCTATAAAGTAAGAACATAAACAACTTTAGGTTTGGAGAGTCGATGTATCGAAAACGGAATGTTCGGGTAGGTTCTAGGACAATATGTAAAGATTAAATACGGATTTTTTCACTACCAAGAGGCAATTTGATCTTAATCATTATAGCGATATATATATAAATATATATGTACATACGCACGTACAGGTGCGTGCTATAGTTTTCGGATGCTAAAAGCGGTCTGGTAGGGAAAAAAATATGAATGAGCTATTTTCTTACTGTTTAAACCAACATTAAAAATCCACCTGAAAGTAAAATCGTACAAATGATTATAATTCCAAGTATTTCTATTTATCGAAACTAGGTTGGGAACAAAACTATGCAAGCATGTTGATGAAGCAGTTTTTTTAGTGGAGACAATAATAGGCAAACAAACCGGGACACAATCCAATTAGAGGAAATTAACTTCTCCTGGATGAACTTTATGCTAATCAAATGTAATTATGTCATCTTTTCAGTCAAATATATGTTGGCTTCCGTGCGCAATTCAGAGGCGATATAAATCAGAAGCCAACTTGAATCTTTCTTCTTTTTGCATCAATCGCTCAGGGATTGTATATCAACCATCGGAATCGACTGAGATAAAAACATTTATTCTGGGTCTCGGCTGGAATAAATTGCACTAACATAACAACCTTATCTTGGGTATCGACTGATACAAAGATATTTATTCTGGGTCTCCACCGGAAAAAATCTTACTAACAAATTCAGTTTATCTTGGGTATTGACTAAGATAAAAATATTTATTCTTTGTCTATACTGGAATAAATTTCATCAACAAATTCACAATATCTTCGGTATTAACTAAGATAGTGGTACTTATTCTGGGTCTCGACTGGAGTAAATCTAACTAACAAAATTTACTTTATCTTCGGTATCAACTAAGATAAAGATATTTATTCTGGATTCGACTGGAATAAATGTTACTAACAAAAATATAAAATAAGGCCAAATTTAGCTGCATCTGCTTCGATTGCGATCTCTACAGATTCATCAAAGAATCGTAAGGATGGTGCGTCTTTAATTAGTTGTTTGATTTTATTGAGACATTCTATGTAGTAAAGGAAAACTAAAACACTTGTTATTTTTCAAAAAAATAAAGATATATAAGATTAGTTAATACCTAATTCTAACAAAGGCGGATACTGGGCATCGGTTACGATTATATATAAGACGGATTATCTAGCAAAAAAATGACTATATAGAGACCATGCAGGTTAGAGAAATAAAACTAGACCCAGCAAATAAATACCAAAAATATGTTGTTAGGACCTTAAATAACTGTAGTTTAATGTTAGACAACAGATTAAAATTTCAATAAAAAGATTGTATGGCTTACCTAAAATTGAGAAAAACAACGTACCTGTAAGACCAGTACCTGCAACCTTTAAGTATCCTTCCCAGAGGATGTGCAAGTGGTTAAGTAATACATCACCTAACGTAATTGGATTTTATCCTAAATATTCCGTCAAAAATTCTATTGAATTATTTAATAAAATTAAAGATATTGATATCCCACAAAATGATAAATTAGTGTCGTTTGATGTGTCTGTTTCCATCTGTACCAGTGCGTAGGTGTCATAAGTTGTTAATAAATAGAATTCGAATGAAAACCCATAACATAGTACAAGCTAAAGAATATATTGACCTTAGTGATTGAAGTTTTAATCAAAATTATTTTCATTTTAATTGGAAAAATTACATTCAAGAAGATGGTTTGGCTATGGGGTCGGCCTCTTCACTTTTTTATGTTGAATTCTTTAGGTATGGAGACGATGTCTTATGAATATATACGGGCACAGAGCGACAACTCAATTTTTTTTTTAATAATATATTGAATAAACTTGACGATAATATAAAATTCACTTTAGAGTTTGGTAACAAAATAATTTATTTTTAAACTTGACAATAACTATCTCTAACAATTCATTAACTTTTAAAATTTTTAGAAAAGACACATTTTGTGATGTTGTAATCCCGGTAGACTCTGTACATCCATGGTCCTAAGATGTCAAACTTTCATTCTATGATACATAGATTGATATCTATCCAATTATCACCAGATATAATTAAAGATAAAATAAAACGAATACTGTGACATGAAACGCAAGAAAATTCCATATATTAAAGATGACTCACATAAATTAATTAAACCGTTAAATACAATAACGTAATGATAACCAATTTGCTATAACAAAATAATTGGGTAACAATAAGTTAAGGCCTGGGGTTGATGACTTGGAAAAAAATGGAGTTTATAAAATATCCTGTAACGATTGCGACGTCATTTATGTTGGAAAAACCAGACGGCAACTTAAAGTTAGGTTGAAGGAACACATTAACTCCAAAGCCTGTAATGTACATCAGAATTTAATCTGCAATAAGCTTAAAATTTTAGAAAAAAAACAATATTAAACTCTTGCATAGTCTGCCGGCTGGGAAATTGTAAATATGAAATTAAAGAAATTCGAGTAGAATAAGACAAAGGCAGGTTTATGTTAAATGAATAGACTGATTTGAAAAATTCGAGCCCTCTCTTAAGTCCGCTTTTATTAGATTAATACTTTATGTGCGGGAAAGGTAGTTCTACCCGCGCACCTGACTGATGCTAAACGGCGGGACGGGTAGTTCTACTTTTTTAGCAGACTTTACTTTTAAGGCGGGAAAGGTAGAGCTACCCAATTTGTGTATACGAATGTTGTATACCAATCTCTTGGTAAAGGTTCAAACTACATCCATATGTATAAAAAATCCCAATATACGTCCACAGTACCCTTTTGTCTTCGTACCCATTATATAGTAAATAATAAGTTAAAAAGCTAGAATTGATCTAAGACCAATTCTTATGATGAAACCATCAGTACAATAAAAACGTCTAGGACTAATCGTTTTCACAGTATACGTAGACAAACCTAAATTTTTATATGGCAACACCAAGAAGGGGCTGCCCGCTTTAGCCCATTTTTGAAATTATATATACTATTACTATTATTATTACACCGTGTACCAAATTTCAACTCTCTACGTTGACTTGTTCTCAAGCAGTGTGGAAATATACAGGGTGTTTCATAAGTGGTGCACCTAGGTTTGATAGATGAGGTGGAGACAAGCAAACAACTATAAACTCAGGCGGGGGGGGGGGGGGGGGGGGGGATAAGACGTGTGGTTTCGGTGGTAGGGGGTTTAAGATTTTTAGTACTTCTTCCACTTTACACCCTCTAACTTTCTTGATATACACCAATATATACACCAATGAATGTCCTCCTGTCACCTTCTGTCGGAATCTGTAGGACGCCAAACACAAAAAAATAATTGGAAAAAGATCCTAATTTTTCAAATCCTAACGATTTCCCCGCCAAAATGCATGATATACAGGGTGCTGCAAAAGTATGGTTACATTCGCTAAACTTAGGAAGCTGGGACAATGCTAACAAAAATCCTTATAAAGTGTTGCCCCACATTGCGTTGTTTCCGAGTTATGCTGGCAACACTGTTTTGTGTTCCGGAAAGTGTAGACTTTTGAATTTTAATGCATATCTCAAGAAGGAAATGGCGTAGAAAACTGAAATAAATTTTGTTTAACTTAAAATATATTTCACTTTAAGAAAACGTATTGCAAATTCATTCAGTATCGATACTTTCGAAATAAAAAATGTCAAAGTTGGATTTGTGTCTTTTGTTTTACAAATTTCTTACTTTGGGAGCGATTTACTCAAAATTTCTCATATTTTTTTTTTTTAATTATTTGGTAACTTATACGATTCCCTTTCCAACCATATGTAACTCAATGATGTATCTAGAGAGTTTCGTAAAATAATATTCAATAATCTTTCAAGCTGGATTTATACCACAAAAATTCTTCATTTTAGGGTTTATTTGAGTGGCTTTTATTACGGTCACTTGGTGACATAAAACAAGTTTTCTGATGAGTCGTGCTCATTAGCATGTTCAGAGTATGCGAATATTCTAATTTTCTTTCGAGGAAATTTCGCTACGCCTCGCCTATGGTGGAGGGTGGGGGAAAACACCTTTTCTGTGGTGGGAAGGGGTGGTTATCTACCATATGCAAAAAGAATGAAGGAAATCGGTGGGGAGAGTGAGGAGTTATGGAAGAAAGAGTGGAGGCATGTTGGTTAATTTTGCATTATAGACATAGGTAGGGGATAAAGGTGGGTGGTGGGTGGTGGGAGAGGAGGGGTGCGGACGGGTGGTGACATACTTTCCTATAAAGAGAGGAGGGTTGGCTACCATATGCAGAAAGAATGAAGAGAAACGGTCAAGAGGGTGAAGGATAATGGACAAAAGCTTGGAGGCATAGAGATGAATTTACAGGTGTATGTAAACTGTCGATTGGTATGATATGGTGAGGTGGGGGAAAGTCGGGGTGAGGAAGACATCAAGACATGACAGTTGCCTACCATGTACAAAAGGAATGAAGAGAAATGGTCAAGTAGGTGTAGAGTGTAAATCCATGACCACGGTCAAAAAAGTAAACAGAAATCAGAACGAAAAAGAAATTAAAACAAACAAAGTTTGCTCGACCTTAAGAAGAATTTGCAACGCAAGCAATTCTGCTATGCAAGCATAATTCTTAATTGATAAAATATACACAACTGAAGTCATTGCCTTACAATGTCGATAGATTATGACTCAGTTCTGCAATAATCCCCCCCTTTAGAATTATAATGAAATATTGATTCTTTGTTATCGATTAATATAAATAAGCTGCTATTATTGATTAAAATCAGAACTTATCAGATTGTTGAAAGACGTCTTTTAATTTCTCAACTAAAGAGCGGCATACTCTGCCATACCAATATAAAGCGGCATACTCTGCCTCATAAGTACATCGGCATACTCTGTAAAAAGCGGCACATTCTGCCTTAATCAAACAGCGGCAGTCTCTGCCATTGAAAAACAATATCGGCTTCCCCTTTGCCACCAAATGATAATATTGTCACAACGGCTCTTTAGCCATGAATCGTAAGTGCGGCAGCCTTCTGCATATTTAATAAAAGACATATATATAACTCATAGTTCATTTGAATAATCATGGACAGCTTATTAAATACATCGTGCAACAAGCTTTTTACAAGAGTAATGGACAAAAGAGTGGAGTCGTATCGTATAACAGAAAAGCTATCGAAAGAAAAATTTTAACCGAATAATGCTTCTTAAAAGTCCGGATCGTTGCCGTAATGCTAAATTAAAGTCGCGCTAATCACTATATTTAATGGAAAGCCTTTCGCGTAACGGGGGGTCACACCCCCGAACCGCCCTTTTTCGACAAAAGAGTAAAAAACGCACCTATGGTGTGGGGAATAATATAGAATCATATGATCCATTTTTTCGATAAAAGTGTGGTGCGGTGTGGGGAATAATATAGAATCATATGATCTCTTTTTCGATAAAAGAGTAAGAAACGCTAACTTATAGTGTAGGGAATAATAAAGAATCATATGATCCCTTTATCGATAAATGAGTAAGAAACGCTAACTTATGGTGTGGGGAATAATATAAAATCATATGATCCCTTTTTCGATAAAAGAGTAAGGAACGCTAACCTATGCTGTGGGGAATAATATAGAATCATATGATAATATAGAATCATATGATCCTATATATGCACAGACATGTAATTTGAGAAATTTGTTAGAACAAAATTTACTAAATTGGAAAACGAAGTACACAGTTCAAAACTACTCCTTAAGACCATTCATATGATATGTGACATGATATAGTGGATCGCATCCCCTACGAGGGTACCTAACCACTACCCCAAAGGACCCCCCCGGAAAAAAGTGTTCTTCGATAAAATATATGTAGCTACTAATTAGATAAGTAAAACTGCATACTCAGTTTCCCGATCGGACACCCGTATACCGATTTACTATCCAAAAATGATATTTCCCCTCCCCCCTCGGAAGCTATGATTGTAGCTGTTGGTCGTCCAGTGGTGACGGTGAAAACCGTTCCTCGATCGGAATTTACGGAAGTTATGCAGGTATGTTTTTGCATCCAGTACTACAATAGGGAAATTCGAAATTTAGTAGTAGAGCAAAAGTGTAAATGGATATCGATAGAGGAGGGGTAAAACTGTTTTTTAAGATGTTCCGAAAAATTCCACATGCTTATAGGGAGGAGGGGGCCGATTAAGTATATTTGTTCTAGTACAATTTCAAAAAAGGAAATCAGATTTAAAAAGCCCTAATTTTTTCATAAAGTTTAAGTATACACATGACTATGCTGCGAGTACAAATAAGAAAGTTATAGCATATTGAAGTTTGAAATTAATTAAACTCCCCCCGCCCTGAAAAAAAAATTAAAAAAAAACGTGGTACCCTAATGCACCCTGAATTGAATTTCTTTGAGTGTGTAAGAGGAAAATTTTTTCCGATCAAATTTAAAGGGTCAAGAAGGGTCCCCCAATTTTAGAAATTTGTATGGAGCGAAAAAATGTGATTTGCGCCCCCCCCTACGCCTGAAGTCATGAAATTTCTACCACGTATAGCCCCCGTCAGCAGCTTTTATTCAAGCCATCAAACTTCGCGATCCGACATCTCCTCCCCCCGCTATAAAGGTACAAAGTTCGAAATTCACGCCCTCCCCGCCGAAGGTGCCCCCCCCCCCCCCCCTCAACCCAACGGAATTTAGGACCATACTGTGATAAGTGTGAATTCCAAATTTCATTAAAAACTAACGTTTTTTCTAAAGTTTGTTTTTTTATCACATTCCGATGGTTTTCGCCCGCTACACGTACTAGTGACGCGGGAGCGGCACCCCGCACATAAAGTGTTAACATAGTTTTCTCAATTCAATTTGTGCGTTTGCTTTCTAGTAGATCGGAATAAGTTAGACTTAAATTAAATAAATCATTTTATATATATACATATATGTTCTTTTTTTGTGATACATAAAATGTTTTTTTATGTTGTTTTGGTTTGTAAAAAATGGAAGTGTAAAACTTCCAAATCATCCAATTTTCTTAATAAAAAAAAGGAAACACATTTGTTCAAACTGACGAATTCATAATAAATTATAACTTTTCAAAATACAGGAAGCGCTACGTACTAACGTCTACTAAAGCCAAGAAAGTTTATTTTTATATTATTAAGGCAAGCTCAGGAGATATTCCATGAAGCAAAGCACAGCATGGCAGGAAGGAAATAGGGAAAGTATAGTGTGATATGAGGAGAGTGGCGGAGATGACGATGAATGTCGCCCTTAAATTTCCGCAGATTCTATGCCGCAGCAAGAACGGAAGATGGTAAACTGTTCCACATTCGTACAGTTCGGGACAAAAATGCATCACGGAATTATACTGTACGGCCGAAGGTAATTTTATGGGTATAAGAATGTGCGCGATTTGCCTTGCGAGTATGGCATGCAGAAATTATCCCACAAGGGATCAGCCTTGATATTGCATCGGAACATTGATCATGCGTATAGGGATAAAGGATTGAAAGACATCCATCATTATGGCGGTGTTCGAGTGAGTCTATATTACAAGCTGTTGTCAAATCGCCAGTGAGCTTGAAGGCTCTCTTTTAGGCAATACCCAATGAAGGTAAAACTGTGCGACCAGCTCCGGCCCAGATATGGATATTGTAATAAATTCTAGGTCTGGTGCAGGATTTATAGAGGCGAAGTCGAACTTAGCGTTTTCACATGCAGCCCCTATGGCTAACACTAAAGACAAACCTAAATTACATAAGCCGATAGCACAACGATCATTTAAGGTCACGCATACTAACGTTTGTCCATACTTTTCTGGTTCCAAACACAATATTGTTAAGTGCATAAGATTTTCGACCTTAACCCCTAAGGAAAGACTAACTGCTGTAAATTCAATAGGTATGTGTACTAACTGCCTCAAGGCAAAACACCCAATTTCTTCCTGTCCTTCCGGTCAATGCCGATTGTGCTCAAGCAAACACCACACACTGCTTCATAAGCACCAATTGAAATCCCCAATTATGTTAGATCCTAGTGCATCAAGCTTTAGGATGGGAAATTCAGACGTTCCTCCTCAGGTACATGGTCATTCAGCTTTTAACACTTGCGTACCGCAATCAAAGGTGCAAAGTGCGTATATTCTTTTAGCAACAGCCTTAATACATATACCAGATATAGATGGTAAATTAGTGACGTGTAGAGCTCTCCTAGATTCAGCATCGCAACTCCATTTCATTTCAGAGAATGCTGCCCGTCGATTGGGACATATACGCGAGGCAGCAGATACATCCATATCTGGCATAGGGACTACTGAAATTAACTCGCATTACAAAGTTAATATTTCGATTCGATCGCGGTGTCAAGAGTTTTCCCAAGATATAGAAGCGCACATTCTTCCTAGCATTAGCGGTCAACAACCAGATCGTTTCATAAAATTCAAGGCTGGCGCATACCACCACATATTGAGTTAGCTGATCCTAATTTTTAAAAGCCCAACAAAATTGATCTTCTACTTGGCACAGAGCTATTTAGCCAGCTGTTAGATAAAGGTCAAATCAGACTCTCAAATAGCCTTCCCACCTTACAAAATACGCTTTTGGGGTGGATAGTAATGGGGAGGGCACACACTGAGACTTCACCGCCTCACTGCAGCCTTATCACAGGTCCATCGCTGTCTTAATTAGAGCAACAAATCAATCGATTTTGGGAAATAGAAAGACACGATTGCCCTACGACGGTCTTCACGACTGAAGAGCAATTATGCGAACAATACTTTCAGAGCACAGCAAAGCGTACGGCTGCCGGTCAATTCGTTGTCCGCTTGTCTTTTCGCGATAACATATCACAATTAGGAAATTCCAGAGAGGCTGCCATCCGCCGGTTTCTTTCCCTGGACCGTCGAATCTCGCGACAGCCAGAGCTGTATGCGACGTACAAGGAATTCATGGCTGAATATCACCAATTGGGTCACATGTCTTTAATACCATCCAATAAAATTCCGAATCACAATTATTACTTACCGCACCATTGTATTCAAAAATTGGACATTTCAACCACAAAACTTTTTGACGCAAGTGCAAAGAGCAGCTCTGGTATATCATTAAATGATGCGTTAATGGTAGGACCTTCAATCCAGCCGGCCTTATTTTCGATTTTAATCAGGTTTCGAACACATCGTTAAGTGTTCACAGCCGACTGCACAAAAATGTACAGACAAGTGCTAGTTGATCCCAAAGATCGCAAATATCAGCTAATACTTTGGCGCGATGAAATCTCCAATCCTCTTGAGACTTACATGTTAAACACGGTAACATACGGAACTTCATCGGCGTCTTTCTTAGTCACACGCTGCCTTAAGCAGTTGGCTATCAGCGAAAATAACGCGTTTCCACAGGCATGCAAAACACTGGACAACGATTTCTACGTGGACGACTGCATGACTGGCGCTGATTCCTTAAACGAAGTCTTAACGCTTCAGAGGGAACTAGTCTCTTTGCTGAAGAGAGGTAATTTTGAATTGCGAAAATTCTGCGCTAACCACTCCACTCTTCTTAACGATATACCAAAAGAATTTCGAGAAAAATATCTAAATATATGCGGGAATGAGGTCATCAAAACTCTTGGTCTTATTTGGCAGCCCGAGGAACACATCTTCCAAATTAACATTTCCCCACGAAATACAAGTCTCATAATTAAACGCATTATATTATCAGACCTAGCCCGAGGTTTTGATCCTCTGGGATTAATCGGGCCAGTAGTAAGCTGGGGTAAAATATTCTTACAACAACTCTGGAAAATCAAGCTTTCGTGGGACGCCCCAATTCCTCCCGAGTATGCAAATGAATGGAGTGAGTATCGTGAGGAAACTTCTGAATTAAATGGCTTGCGAATTTCGCGCTACCTTTTAGCGCCAGCTGAAGTCATAAGTTAAGTACCCAGATGCACGCCTTTGCTGATAGCAGCGAACGAGCTTACGGCGCTGGCTGCTACCTGCGCAGTGTTGATAAATACGGGCAGATCCGATCACGATTGAATTATGCGCTGCACTTCTGACTTCAGTATTGGTTGATCGTTTAAAAACTTTCTTCATAATACCCGGAGAAAATATATTCTATTATACTGACTCGACAATAGTTTTGGCCTGGCTTTCAGCTCCTTCCCACAACTGGACAACATTCGTGGCCAACCGCATCGCGAAAATTCAAGAGTTAACGCGAAAGGAGCAATGGCGTCATATAGATTCAGTACTAAATCCGGCAGACCTCATTTCTAGAGGAACAACACTAGCAACCATCTGTCGGTCCGGCTTTTGGTATCATGGCCCGGAATTTCTCTCTCATTTAGAAGATGACTGGCCTCCTCAGAGATTCATCCCGAACTCGAACCCGCCCGAACAAAGGGCATCAAAACTGGCTCTCTCTCTGTTTTCGTCAACACTATAGATTTATTGTCTTCTGTGCAACATTGCAACTCATTTCTAAGACTGCAAAGGATATTCGCATACTGCTACTGCTTCGTTAACAATTCCAAATTGCCCAAGCATTCGAGAAATTATGGTCCACTTAGAATTCCAGAATTAGACTGCGCACCCACGGGTATTATTAGAAACGTGCAACGTTTATCCTTCGCACATGAGTTAGAGGCGTTGCCAAATTATCAAATAGTTGAAAAAACAAGCCGCCTTCGAACCTTAGCTCCTTTTCTTGACAGTCAGGGTTTGATTCGTGCAGGAGAACGTCTGAAAAACTCTAACCTGCCATATAATTCAAAGCACCAGATCCTGCTTCCCAAATCCCATAATCTAAGTGAATTATATATGCCCCATTTACACACGAAACCTTTTCATGCTGCGGTCCGAACTCTCTTGACTATTTGCAGGCAAAACTTCTGGCCAGTGAAGGGACAAGCGGTAGCACGGAAAATAGTGAACCGATGCATACGATGTTTTAAAAGAAAGCCTGGAGGGATTGAGCAATTCATGGGAGATTTACCGACGGATAGGATAGGATAGGATAGGATGAACTGGAGGAACTTCGACGCCTCCTCATATCTCCGGAATTCCAACACACTATCCAACATGCATGTCAGAAAGAGCACATAGACTGGAGCATAATTCCTCCCAAGGCTCCTCACTTTGGCGGGCTATGGGAGGCGGCAGTCAAGTCTGCCAAATATCATCTTGTACGTACGACAGCTAACGCCTCTCTGACATACGAAGAAATGAATAGGGTCCTCTTCCAAATAGAGGCTGTATTGAACTCAAGGCCGCTTACACCGTTATCCTCGGACCCCAATGACCTCGAGTCTTTGACAGCAGGACATTTCCTAATAGGAGCTCCGCTAACAGCAATTCCTCAGCCAGACACAAGCGAAGTCAGTACCAACCAGCTTACTCGATTTCAGCGACTACAGCAAGTACAACAAATCTTTTGGCGGCGCTGGTCGGAGGAATATTTAACCTCACTCCAACAGCGCTACAAATGGTCAGCTGGGCAGCATACCTTCCCCCTCGGAACGGTAGTGCTCGTGAAAAATGAGAACCTTCCCACATTGAAGTGGCTTCTAGGACGTGTTACCAAACTGTTTCCCGGAATGGATGGTGTGACTCGCGTCGCCGAAATTAGGACCAAATCAGGATATTTTCGACGACCTACCGTAAAGCTATGTCCTTTGCCTATAGAGGAGAATTTGAAAATGCTTAGAATTTTCAAGGCTGCCGGGATGTTCAATAATAGCAGTAACAAAATTTATCACCAGATGACATCTACATAAAAAGGCGCAGCACAATATTAATGTACATGCACAAACGCAATTGTTTCACTTCTCAGCTGCTGGGTGTGAATGACCGCTTATCTCACTGCGATCAGCAGACAGTAATAGCTAGTTTTAGTTACTGAGTTATCAGCAGCAGTTCAATCCGGTTACGCGCTATTCCTGATTATAAAGTTATAAGTTAAATAAAGTTATTTTGAATTAACCATTCGTCTTTTTAATAGATTTACATTTTTATTTATAACCGTACTAACATTACCCTTCAAACAGGCCTTTTTTAAAAAAGTGTAAATTATGCTCAAATATCGAGCCAAATGGGCAATTCCTTCATATGGTTGCCATACAAAAAATTTGGTACGTGGTGTTTCCATAACAATGATGAAAAACATTTTAAAAATAGACTAAATCGGGTTACGCCGTCTTGGTGTTGCCATACGAAACATTGGATTTTTACTATATACTTGGAAGCTGCCTGAGAAGGCGTCGAGGTAAAAAACTCATATTTTGTTCATGGCGTTTTCATAAAAATGGTAAATTCTGGTTCAAAATTCGAGCGAATCGGGCAACCCTTTCTTGGTGTTGCCATACAAAACTTTAGTTTTTCACTTTATATTTGGAGACTGCCTTACGCATCGAGTTAGAGATCTGAAATGTTGTACATAGGCCTGTTTCACAAAACGGGGAAATTTCAGTTCGAAAATCGGGCAACTACTTCGCAGGGTTGCCATACACAATTTTTTCTCGTTTTAATAAATATTTGGGCACTCTTTGAGAACGCGTCGAAGTAGAGAGCAAAATTCTCCCACACAAATGAATGTATGCATTAACACGCATCCATGCACACACACGCACACACATACACAGTGAATACCTAGAGTACGGAATCGGGCGATCGAGTCAGATAATAACTTAAATATTGTTACACGCTACTAAGTGACACAATCGACATCTGTTGGAAATAGAAACACCTTTAGGTTAGTGACATCCTAGCAAACTTTGGGTTCGGAGAACAAAATATTCAGGAAGGTTCTTGGATAATTCGCTGAGTATAAATACGGCGCTTCTCACATCCAGGAGGCAGGCTGATTTGATAATTGTTTGTAAATGTTATAAAAGTAAATAGTGGAGTTAAATAAAAGAAAGAACTTGTTAATGATATCTGAAATATTGTGTTTTAAATAACGAACTAAGGCCAGGCTCGTAACAACTGGTGTAAGAAGTAAATTAAAATCGCGGAATAGAGTGGTGGCATTTGTGTTTGAAATTCAAAGAGTGATTAATTTGGGAGATTGTGTGTAAAAATTCCGAAAGATAATTTTATATTAAACTGTGAGTGAATTACAAAAGACGCAAGAATGGGACGCAAACTAGAGGAGCTTCGCGTACAAGAATTGAAAGTGGAGTTGGGGAAGCGGTAAATGCAAACGACAGGTCTAAAGAATGTTCTGGTTGAGCGACTTAGACAAGCCTTGATAGAGGAAGAAAAGAATCCTGAGACATTTGTTTTTGCAGAAGAAGCTGAAAAAGAGCCTGTGATGAACATGAAACAGCTTTTGGGTACTTTAATGACCAAAATGGAGCTTGAAGGCCTGAAGATGAAGAATGCTTTTGAGGAGCAAAAGCAATCTCTCATGGAGGAACAAAAGAATTCTCTTGAGGAACAAAAGCAGTCTTTCTTGGAGGAACAAAAGAATCCTCTGCAAGCATGCTTAGAAGAGCAAAAGAATTCTCTCGAAACCCGTTCAGAAGAACAAAAGAATTCTCTGGAAGCCCGTTGGGATGAACAAAAGAGTTCTATGGAGAATTGTCTAGAGACCTGTTTGGAGAAACAGAAGAATTTTCTTAAAAATGTAAAAATTGAAGGAATCCAGCAGGAAGTGCTGGAAGTTCAACAACAAGTGTCGGAAGAGCAACAACAAGTGCCGGAAGTACAACAAACTGTTACGGAGAAGCTTGACAGCTTGAGAGCAGATTCCGAGAGAATGAAGCATCGACAACCTCGCCATGCAGGAACTGAAAGATCCAGTACAGCTAGATTGAAACTTCCAATATTTGATGGACAAAATTGGTGACATATTTTCAAGAGACAATTTGAGGCTGCCTCCGAGGTAAATGGATGGAATGATGCTGACAAAGGTACAGCTCTGGTTTTTGCACTTCGAGCTCCCGTGTCAGAGCTATTACAAACTATATCGATTGACAGGCAAAGTGATTACACTTCATTAGTGCAGGCGATAGAATTACGTTATGGAGATGAATACATGGAGCAAGTATATCGCTTCCAGCTGCGCAACAGGATTCAAAAGCATGGTGAATCACTACAACAACTGCAGGCTGATGTGGAAAGATTAGTTTATCTTTCATACCCTAGCGTCAGTGCAGAATTCCTTAATGAAGTGGCAACATAAGCATTTGTTAACGCTATTGCAGATCAAAATTTACAACAAGCACTAAGGCTAGCAGGAAAGAAGTCAACAGCAGAAGCGCTAGCCTATGCATTAGCGTATGAATCTGCCAGACAAGATTCCCGGAGTGCAGTACAAGTTAGAGAAATATCGGCGGAGGAACGTACTTGCAACAGATTGCAGTCATTAGAGAGCACTCCGTAACGTGGTATTCTTCGATGCTGGAATTGTAATAGACCCGGATATCTCCAAAGGGAAATCGGAAAACGCCGATAAATGGAATCACAAGAAGAGGAGAACAGAAAAGTATGCCAAAGTTGTGGAGCCAGGGAGCAACCTATTCGTGGAGAGACTAGAAATGAAACAGCGACCAGTCGCATCAGCTCTCCTGTTGAACAGTCGGAAAACATGTAAAAACCAACTTTGGGGGCAGAAGTTGGTTGGTAGAGTGGGCAGCGCCGAAGTCATCATTCAGGTAGCGCAGTTGCAGAGAAATAATAGCAGTCTCGTTTTATATGGAAGTGTAGGGAAAAATGGCTGCGCAATCCCTATCGACACTGGGGCTTCCAGATCGATTATTTGAGCAGATCTCGTCAAAAACAGCTGGCTTCATAACACTACCCAATATCTACTAAGAACAGCAACTGGAGCAGCAGCACAAGTTTATGGAGAAATTACTTTGGATGTTCAACTAGGCGAACTACTATTTCCTCACACATTCCTGGTGTCAGATATCATGGATGAATGCATTCTTGGATTAGATTTCATGACCACATATAGAATAAATCTAGATGTCGGCGAACGAATCCTCAAATATGGCAACATAGAAATTCTTATGAGACTAGGAGTACGAGCAGATTATCCTTCGAAAATAGGGAGGAAGTTCTGTGAAAAAATTACTCTCTCTGCATGCTCCGAGACGCTAGTATGGACAAAGCCTACTGATGACATCGGGACATGCCAATTCTCTCCTACAAATGTAACATCGCACATCATCGTTGGTAAGACTTTAGTGAAAGCAGAAGGCGCAGCATTAATTCCAGTCAGAGTGCTCAACACATCCGAAAATGAGGTACAGCTAAAAGAAGGTGCTATAATTGGAAATTGTGAACCCGTTTATCAGATTGTTAATTTGGAAAATGGTAGTAATATCACGGAGACAAAACCGATACCAGCTACTACCCAACAGGGTCAGAAGCTTCTTTCATTTAGTGCCTGAAGTGAAAAGCAATACAACGATGCCAAAGAGGTCATCGAGGAATTTTCGGAATTATTTGCAATAAATGATAATGATTTCGGCAAAACAAATCTTGTCCAGCATCGAATCGATACAGGAGATTCTAGGCCCGTTCGGCAAACACCACGAAGACTTCCATTAGCCAAACAACCAGAAGTTGCAGATATGATAAACTCCATGAAGGAACAAGGCATAATAGAGGAATCTAACAGCCCTTGGGCATTGCCAGTTGTTTTGGTCAGGAAAAAGGATGGCAGCTCCCGATTCTGCGTAGACTACCGCCAACTAAATAACGTAACCAGAACGGATACCTACCCATTACCAAGGATTGATGATAAATTGGACACCCTTTCCGGAGCGCAATGGTTTTCCACACTGGACTTGAAGAGTGATTACTGGCAAGTGGAAATACATACCGAGGACCGAGAGAAAACTGCCTTCTCAGTTGGAAGTGGCTGATGGCAATTCAGAGTTATGCCATTGCGATTATGTAATGCTCCGAATGTGTTTTACGTGGATTAACCTGGAAAACAGGTCTTGTCTAGTTAGATGACATAATAGTAATCGGAAGGACATTCGAGGAACATAAAAACAACTAATGGGACGTACTTCAAAGACTGAGAGATGCGCAACTGAAGCTCAGTACGAATAAATGCGCTCTATTTAAAACTGAAGTAAAATATTTGGGGCACATAGTTTCATCACGAGGCGTAAGAACTGAACCAGAAAAGATAACAGCTGTCAAAAATTGGCCAATTCCGAACGACAAACATCAATTACGGAGTTTTCTTGCTCTAGCTACCTACTACAAGCGATTCGTAAAAGGTTTTGCAGATATAGCAAGGAGCCTACATCAACTTACTGAAAAAGGAAAGCCGTTTATATGGTCAGATAAATGAAACGGGAGTTTTGAGAGTTTCAAGCAGCATCTCTGTGACAGTCCGGTATGTATTTCACTATCCAATGTTGGGAAAAACTTTTATTTGGGACACGGATGCCAGCAATGTAGGTATCGGAGCAGTGGCTTCACAGGAGAAGGATGGTCAAGAGGTGGCAGTAGCGTATTATAGCAAAGCACTTTCAAAATCAGAGAGAAATTATTGTGCTGCAAGAAAAGAGCTACTTGCTATTGTAAGTTCAACAAAACATTTCCATAAATATCTCTACGGGGAGAAATTTATCCTCCGCACAGACCATGTAGCGCTTAAATGGCTTTTGCAGTTTAAGAACACTGAAGGGCAAGTAGCGAGATGGATAGAGCGACTCCAAGCTTATGACTTTGAAATCCAACACCGAAGAAGACATATCCATGGAAATGCAGACGCCCTTTCACGACGTCCATGCAAACTTGAATGCAAACATTGCGTTCGGGTGGAAGAAAAAGAAACAAGGGCAACTGTACAGCTGATAACGGTGGAACCATCGACGGGTTGGGACAACGAGAGCTTGCGAACAGCACAACGGGAGACCCAGACATATCACCCATTCTTGCATGGAAAAAAGACATGGAAAGACCACAATGGAAAGATATATCGAAGAGGAGTGAGAAACTGAAGAAATACTGGTCTCAATGGAATTCTCTTCACGTTGAGTGTGGTGCATTAAGACGCAAGTGGGAAGCAACTGACGGTGAGTCATTTCGAATGCAGACAGTCGTGCCAGCATCCAAAGTCAAAGATGTTCTAGAAGAAATGCACAGTGGATCATCTGGTGGACATTTGGGGGAGAATAAAACAATTTCCAAAATACGAGAACGGTTTTATTGGTTACGTTTGCGAGAGGATGTGGAGGAGTGGTGCTGCAGATGCACTATCTGGGCTTCTTGCAAAGGACCGCCACACAGAAGCAGAGGAGAAATTCACAAGTATAATGTAGGAGCCCCATTGGAAAGGATAGCCATAGATATCGCTGGACTTTTTCCAGAAACAGATAACGGTAACCGTTTTATATTAGTTGCTATTGATTATTTCAGTAAATGGTCTGAAACTTATGCAATCCCTAATCAAGGGACAAACAAGTTGCGGAACAAGTACTAATAAATTTGGTCAGTAGATTTGGTGTACCTCAGGAACTTCATTCAGACCAACGATGGAACTTCGAATAACGGACTTTCCAGGATATGTGTAAAATGCTGGGAATAAGAAAAACCAGAACAACCCCTCTGCATCCAAAATCTGATGGCATGGTAGAGCGCTTCAACAAAACATTGTTCGAGTATCTAATGAAAGTAGTCCACTGTTATCAACGCGATTGGGATCGTGTTCGTGTTCCTAATGGCATATCGATCAGCTGTTCACATCACGACAGGACAAACTCCAGCTAAGGTCGTATTCGGAAGGGAAATGCGTTTACCAAGCAAACTCAACTTTGGTACACCCAGAGGCGAACAAAAGTTACCAGGCGACTATGTATCGAGGAAACGAGAGCAAAATTAGCAATAAATACCGATCGGATGAAGACCCGTTATGACTTACGTGCTAATTCAGCAGGATTTAATGAAGGTGACCTTGTTTGGCTGTACAACCCGAAACGACGTAAGAGACGTTCTCCAAAATTACAACAACAGTGGAAAGGACCGTATTCAGTGGTAACTAGAATTAATGACAGCGTATACTGGATTCAGCGTAGTACAAGAGGAAAACGGAAAATCGTTCACCTGGATCTTTTATGCAAATACTACGAGCATCAAGACCGTGGACCACCTGTTGTTCGGGACGAGCAATTTTAAAAAGCAGGCAGTGTTACACGCTACAAAGTGACAGAAGCGTCATCTGCTGGAAATACAAACACCTTTAGGTTACTAACGTCCTAGTAAACTTTGGGTTCGGAGAACGGAATATTCAGGAAGGTTCTAGGATAATTCGTTGAGTATAAATACGGCGCTTCTCACATCCAGGAGGCAGTCTATTTCAGACAGTGAAATGAACGAAGTAAACTATTGCGATAATTAGAAGTACAGTACTAGCGATAACTATAAAGAGTTGATTTGATAATGGTTTGTAAATGTTATAAAAGTAAATAGTGAAGTTAAATAAAAGAAATAACTTGTTAATGATATCTGAAATATTATGCTTTAAGCAACAAACTAAGGCCACGCTCGTAACTATATTATGTATCTAGGAACACCCCACCCCACACCTCCACTGATCTTGGTATCAATATTATCGCCGGGAAACCCCAACGGGCTCGTTATAGTATACTCTTTATATACAGTAGTTCCATACCAAACTGAACTCATTAGACCCCCCTGATTTCGTTGAAACTTTCAGAGTTAGTTAAGTATGTATTATAAAATATTTGACCCGTATTTTTTTGTTTAACCTCACATTTTGGATACAGGGTTGTGATGATCGTCTAGGTGGTGGTCCGATGATTCAGTAAATTTTGCGTAGTATTGTCATTACCAGAGCAGCGCAAAGTCGTTAACTCTTTATGATAGAATCGGTTATTAAAGCTCTAACTCCAAGTAAAAAAAGGGGAGCAACTAAACAGTAGAACTCCTGAATGAAAATGCTAACGACTGTGTTGCCTAAAGACAACTTACGTCACATATGTTTATTGATGTCATTGAAGAGTGTTATATTAAAAATGATGATGACACCATTTATGCGTGCGACGCCCACTGACATATGTAATATGGATCGACTACATTCATAGAAATACACTACAGAATGTGCGCTCACTTCTATATTGCTGACTCTTTCGGTCTAAACACCAAGTAATGACAGAGAGAACTGAAAACAACAAATACACACGTGAAATAAATGTTTTTAAATTAATTATTTAGGGTTATTACTGATAAAAAATATTCACACTCATTTTTTCAACTTTCCGCCAATGATTCTTTCAATATTGGCACCAACGTAAGAACTCTTTTTGACAGACAAAATTCTGCCCACGTGAAATAGAAATTTAGGCAGTCCATATTATATGTCAGTGGCGGCGCCCGACCAAAGATGCATATTGCAGTTTGATGTAGGTCGGTAATTATTTCTTTGGATTTTGGGATGTTTTGTTATTGACGCGTAAATGTGTGTCAATTGTGTTGTTATTAATTATGTTGTTCTATTTGGTTTTAAGTAATTGCAATAAAATGGGTCATTTGTATATTTGTAATTCTGGTGTTGCGTAATTTAAATATATGTTGATACAGCCCAGCGGGAAAATGATCGTGGATGGAAGTAAGTATACAGGAATTCTTCGAGGAAATCAGATTCACTGAAAAATTTGGGTATATTACCTGCAGAAAAGGTGGGAAACCCGACTTTGAAGTTCAAATCATGTTGGGTCCGGGGTACCTATCTGTATGTACAGGATTCTTTTTTACTCTTTTGGAGTTGATATTTCGTTGATGAGTCATCTGCGCAAACATCGATACAGGTCAAAATTTCATGTGTTTAGTTCAAGTTGGCTTGAATACGAGTAAAAATTAAAAAGTGCGTGTGATAAAAAAGTGATTTGCTGTAGTAATAGAAATATTTGGTTACTGGTGCGTGTTCAGTGGTCTTACGCTATGTTTTCCTCTTATTTGTTTTAGCAATAAAGATCCTATTAAATAAATTTGTTGCATTCTCTTTTTAATTTTTTTTTTTTGTAAATTATCATCCAGTCATGTGAAATATAGATTTAGTTGTTTGAAAGATATTTTTTATTTCCAAACTTCCAAATGCTGTTTTCCTGGTATAGCAATAATCGATTAAAAATCGTTTCCTATCCAAAATCCATTCTTTTCTGCTGAACTTGAATCGAATAAAGTCGAAGTGACTTCTAATAGGTGGATTACATAAAAAAAGCTTATTAGATATATTTTAAATTTAGCTATAGTCGTTTCATCTTTACCCGATTCAAGTTACAAGTACCACCCCTGGATCTGCAAAAATTGATTGGTCGTCAATATTTTCATCGGTTATTATTCATTGAAGTTTTCTTCGAAAATAATTCATTGACGCTTTCAAGAATGACGTTCTCATCGATCATTATTCTTTCAAATTTTCGTAGATGACATTTCATTAACGTTTTCATTGACCGACGTGTGTAAAACTCATCGAAGTTTCGGTGCAGAAATGGGTCCTTGATGCATGCCAAAGGTGCAATGCGGCTTCGATTAGGCGGTGTTGCATCGATTTCCTGCTGGGATATTACGGAGTGACTAAAATTTTATTGCTTTCACTGCGGACGTGTTTTCGTATTTACTGATTAGTTGGGATCGGGTTACTCGATTCTTTTGTATGATGATAATTAATGATATTTTTATTGTTTTTAGAAACTTAATGAAATTTTTTTTTGTACTATTGCCTTGATACGATTATATCTATTTTTAATTTTTCTTTGAAGGCTGGTGTAATCATTTGTTGATAAGTGAGCATAATATACTTTCATTCTTTTTATGGATCAGCCCAATCTTGCAAATGGTTCGGCGTTTGAATTTCATTACTTTACTCCTCCTTTTCCCATGGTAGGTTGCAAAAAATTGCCATTCTGCCTCAAGATTGAACTCTTTGGTCATCTGACATAATATTATATTGTACCAGGTCATCCTCCAGAGCTATTCGAAAAACGAATAAATTTGTTAATAAAAGTTATCTTGTGACTTGTAGTGTAACGAAATGGTAACAATTCGATAATTTGTACAATTTTTATTCTCTTTACACAAACAACATTCCCAAAACATATTTCTATCTATTTACTTTAATTTCAAAACTAGTAATGAAACTTTATTTTATAATATTGCCCTTATATACCCGGTTATGGATTTGGTGGTTTTTTAATCACAAGAAGATGCATAATTAATAGATAAAATTCAAAGAAAGCTGATTGTATTCAAACTATATTAATCTCGATCCATAGAATCATCACCTGCTACATTTTAAATCAATATTTTCAGAGGGGCATATGTATCTGTCCGGTAATTTTTACTTAAAACTAGAGAAAGTGGGATAGTTATGTCCCTGTTTGAGATAAGAACGAAAAGAAAATATTTTGTGAAAAACTCTAAATGTTTATGGCTGAGTCATAAATACAAATAATAATAAAGGAATTTTATTATAAGTTGATAATTAGATAGGTAAAATTTAAATCTATGTGAAAATAATACTTTTTGATTATTCAATACCAAAAATGGATGATCTGGTACGATATATGAATATCATATGCAGAAGTTGAATGGAACTCTTCTGATTAATTCAGCTCCAAGAAATTCATCTTGATGGATGATTCGATTATTGTGTTGGATAGGCTCTGCTTGATTTTTACTAAATCAAGATCGATGCTTTTTTCTTTACAATATTTCCATTAAATCTAAAAACGTATGTTTACGCAGAACTTAGGGATTACAGCTAAACAAACAAGTTTATCAGAGTTTTTTTTATGATAGTGGAATACACAATTAGGTTGAATGATTTTTGTAAACATTTTTAATTTTATGAAGAATAATAAATGTTATGACAACTTTCTGGATTATTGTGTTATGCAATAATTATTATGATATCATTTCAATATAACACCAAATACAAGTACATAGACCAATTTAGATTGCAAAACATTTAATATAAACGAAAAATTAAAAATATATATAATCGTGTTAAGGGAATAGCAGGAACTCAAAAGAACCACAGTTTTATCTCTGTAAATGACAATAGTGTAACTGTTAAAAAATACTCGTTTTGTACTAAAAATAAAATTATTAAATTTATGAAATAATAAAACAGAACTCTCTTTATAATATTTTTTTATCACATTATTCATTAAGCATCTAAAAAACAAAAAAAAAATAAACATTTCATTTTAGTGAATTCACAATTTTTTATATGAAATTTTACAGACACGCTAATAAAAAGAATTGTATCATTTAAACTAAGAGCTGAACAGTGAATATGTGCATATTTTCGATATGATATGTATAAACGTTTGAGTATTTAAAAAGAATATTTTTTAGTGTTTCTCTTCAGGAGGGGTTGAATCTCCAAAATTAATAAAACTGCCGTTTTTTTTAATATTTCCTCTTTTTTACTTTTCTTGAAAAGTCGCATTTGGCTTATAATTACTTACGCGACAATTCTCCGATCGCGTTGAAACTTTCCACATTCATACAGAAAGAACTAAAAAACCAAATCTGAAAACAAATTTGAGCGCTCTCTTCTACTTTCCGAGACACTTTACTATAAAATTCCAAATACTTGCTCTTATACTACATTACACTTTGAATTAATTTACTCACCTTCGTCTTCCAAGTAGCAACAAGAATGAAATTCATCTTATTGATATTTTGTTTTCTTAAAAGAAAAAATAAACAACCGATTTCAGAAAATTCCCGATTTAATCGGATTCTAACTAATTACAAAATTTACTTTTACCTGCTTAAAACGAACTTATGCCTAACAATGTTTCTCTTAGCTAGAAATTTGTTGAAATATTATTCTACTGGTAAAAATGCATTTTCAGCAATGCGTGTTGCTGCGTTAACTGAGTTAACTTATAAATATCTTCCGAGCATTTGGGCTACCATCATTCCATTTTTTATTAATTCCGAATATTCAATTAATGTGTAGTGTAGCATTTAGTTAGAATGGATTTGGCAGACATTTATTTAAAAAAAAAACACACACACACTCAAACAAGCCCACAAGCGCGCGCGGACCGAATCTTGCGTGCTAGCTGGCCTCTCCGTGTGTGAGTAATGTGTGTGCATGTGTGTGTGGTTCTTTAATGAGAAAAAAAAACGCAATGCTGGTAGCGCGAATTTTCGGAACGTATGTATATACCCACTAATAAGGTGCATTGCCTTCTTGTTGCTACTTTAAAGAAGCACAAGATGAGTAAATAAATGTGAAAATGTCAAAGTGTTGTGTATTGTAAGATCAAATATTAGGAGAATTGTCGCGTAAGTAAACTTGTTCCAATATCTTTAATACTTAACTAATTCTGAAAGTTTCATTAAAATCCGAGGATGTCGGGTCCAAAATTTCAAAATTTTGATCGTTTTGTTATAGAATTGCTAAACATGTATATACCTTGTTACGTTCGATACATATATGATAAGCGACATCCACATACTTCGGCTGAAATGACTAGTTAAGTACGGACAAGAACAACTTTCGGAGAAACGTGTCGCAGCAAATTGCAAACGACATCTATAAAGTAAGTACACAAACATCTTTAGGTCCGGAGAATCGATGTTACGAGAACGGAATGTTAGGTAAGGCTCTAGGATAATTTTTAGAATATAAATACAGCGTTTCTGGGTACCAGGAGGCAGTCTGACCTTAGACAGTGCAGAGAATATAAGTGCAAGCGAATATATAGAAGAAAGCGTTGAATTGCGATAAGTGGAAGTGCATTACTAGTAATAATTCAAATAGAGTTTATTGCTAATTGTTTGTTAATGAAATAACAGTAAACAGTAGAGATAAATAAAAAAGGACTTCTGACTATATTTGAAATATTGTGTTTTCAATAAAGAACACAGGCCACGCTCGTAAGAACTGGGATCACAAGTGAAATAAATTCATGAAAAAAAGTGGTAGGGTTTGACTTGAAACAAGGTTTGATTAATTATGTGAAATTTATTAACATTTTTTTGCTTTACGTGAAAGTTCTGGAAGATAATCTAAAGCAATGGGACGTAAACTGGAGGAGCTTTTCGTAAAGGATTTGGAAGCGATCATTACAAACGGCAGGCTGAAAGAATGTTCAAGTCGAGCGACTTATACAAGCTTTGGAAGACACGAGTCCTGTGGCATTTATTTTCGAGGACATTTCGCAAGAGCCTGTTGCTGAAGAAGAATCTGCGATGAGCATGTAACAACTTTAGGATGCTTTAATGAGTAAATTGAAGCTATTAGCCCTGCAGATGAAGAACAAAAGAATTCTCTCGAAACCAATTTATATGAGCAGCAGATAGCTAATGAGGAACAAAAGAATTCTCTGCAAGCATTTGTAAAATCCCATTTAGATCAGCAGAAGAATGGTTGGATGAACTGAAGAAATCTCTAGAAATCCGTATGAATGAACAAAAGAGTTCTCTGTAGAATTGTCTAGAAACTCGCTTAGAGGAACACAAAAGTTTAAAAGATTGAAGGAATTGAGCAGGAAGTACCGGAAGTTCAACAAAAGGTCACAGAGCAGCTTTACAACTTTAAAGCACATGTGGAAAGGATAAATCATCGACAACTTCGGCACGAAGGAATTGAAGTATACGGTGCAGGCAGAATGAAACCTGCAATATCTTGTGGACAAAATTCGCGGCAAGAGACAATTCGAGACAGCTTCCGAAATAAATGGATAGAAGGATGCACAAGAAGCTACAGTTGTGGTCAGAGCTATTACACAATATACCGATGAAAGGCAATGGATTTAATGAAGGTGATCTTGTTTGGTTGTACAACCCGAAGCAATATAAGGGACGTTCGCCAAAATGACAACAATACTGGGAAGGGCCGTGTTCAGCGGTAACTGGAATGAATGATGTAGTATACAGGATTCAGCGTGGTACAAGAGATAATCGAAAAATCATCCAACTGGGTCGCTTGCATCAATACTCCGAGCATCAAGACCATGGTTCACCTGTTGTTCGGAACGAACAATTTTAAGAAGGGGGCGCTGTTACGGGTAATAAGAAAAGGGCAAGCGACATCTACAACATACTTCGCGGAGATACGTATGACAGAAATGAGCAAGCGACATCTATAAAGTAAGAACATAAATAACTTTAGGTTTGGAGAGTCGATGTTTCGAAAACGGAATGTTCGGGTAGGTTCTAGGACAAAATGTAAAGATTAAATACAGATTTTTTCACTACCAAGAGGCAATTTGATCTTATACATTATAGCGATATATATATATAAATATATATGTATATACGCACGTACAGGTGCATGCTATAGTTTTCGGATGCTAAAAGCGGTCTGGTAGGGGAAAAAATATGAATAAGTTATTTTCTTACTGTTTAAACCAACATTAAAAATCCACCTGAAAGTAAAATCGTACAAAAGATTATAATTCCAAGTTTTTCTATTTCTCGAAACTAGGTTGGGAACAAAACTATGCAAGCAGGTTGATGAAGCAGTTTTTTAGTGGAGACAATAATAGGCACATTATGGCTACCTTCCACATAAACAAACCGGGACATAATCCAATTAGAGGAAATTAACTTCTCATGGATGAACTTTATGCTAATCAAATGTAATTAGATTAAGTCATATTTTCAGTTAAATGTATGTTGGCTTCCGTGCGCAATTCAGAGGCAATATAAATCAGAAGCCAACTTGAATCTTTCTTCTTTTTGCATCAATCGCTAAAGGATTGTATATCAACCATCGGAATCGACTGAGATAAAAATATTTATTCTGGGTCTCGACTGGAATAAATTGCACTAACATTACAACCTTATCTTGGGTATCGACTGATATAAAGATATTTATTCTGGGTTTCGACCGGAAAAAATCTTACTAACAAATTCAGTTTATCTTGGGTATTGACTAAGATAAAAGTATTTATTCTTTGTCTATACTGGAATAAATTTCACCAACAAATTCACAATATCTTCGGTATTGACTAAGATAGTGGTACTTATTATGGGTCTCGACTGGAGTAAATCTAACTAACAAATTTTACTTTATCTTCGGTATCAACTAAGATAAAGATATTTATTCTGGATTCGACTGGAATAAATCTTACTAACAAAAATATAAAATAAAACCAAATTTAGCTGCATCTGCTTCTATTGCGTTCTCTACAGATTCATCAAAGAATCGTAAGGATGGTGCGTCTTTAATTAGTTGTTTGATTTTATTGAGACATTCTATGTAGTAAAAGAAAACTAACACACTTGTTATTTAAAAAAAAAGATATATAAAATTAGCTAATACCTAATTCTAACAAAGGCGGATACTGGGCATCGGTTACGATTATATATAAGATGTATTATCTAGCAAAAAAATGACTGTATATATACCATGCAGGTTAGAGAAATAAAATTAGACCCAGCAAATAAATACCAAAAATATGTGGTTAGAACCTTAAATAACTGTAGTTTATTGTTAGACAACAGATTAAAATTTCAACAAAAGATTGTATGGCTTACCTAAAATTGAGAAAAGACAACGTACCTGTAAGACCAGTACCTGCAACCTTTAAGTATCCTTCCCAGAGGATGTGCAAGTGGTTAAGTAATACATCACCTAATGGTGATGTGATGTAATTAGATTTTATCCTAAATATTCCGTCAAAAATTCTATTGAATTATTTAACAAAATTAAAGATATTGATATCCCACAAAATGATAAATTAGTGTCGTTTGATGTGTCTGTTTCCATCTGTACCAGTGCGTAGGTGTCATAAGTTGTTAATAAATAGAATTCGAATGAAAACCCATAACATAGTACAAGCTAAAGAATATATTGACCTTAGTGATTGAAGTTTTAATCAAAATTATTTGCATTTTAATTGGAAAAATTACATTCAAGAAGATGGTTTGGCTATGGGGTCGGCCTCTTCACTTTTTTATGTTGAATTCTTTAGGTATGGAGACGATGTCTTATGAATATATAGGGGCACAGAGCGACAACTCAATTTTTTTTTTTAATAATATATTGAATAAACTTGACGATAATATAAAATTCACTTTAGAGTTTGGTAACAAAATAATTTATTTTTAAACTTGACAATAGCTATCTCTAACAATTCATTAACTTTTAAAATTTTTAGAAAAGACACAATTTGTGATGTTGTAATCCCGGTAGACTCTGTACATCCATGGTCCTAAGATGTCAACCTTTCATTCTATGATACATAGATTGATATCTATCCCATTATCACCAGATAATACTAAAGATAAAATAAAACGAATACTGTGACATGAAACGCAAGAAAATTCCATATATTAAAGATGACTCACATAAATTAATTAAACCGTTAAATACAATAACGTAATGATAACCAATTTGCTACAACAAAATTATTGGGTAACAATAAGTTAAGGCCTGGGGTTGATGACTTGGAAAAAATGGAGTTTATAAAATATCCTGTAATGATTGCGACGTCATTTATGTTGGAAAAACCAGACGGCAACTTAAAGTTAGGTTGAAAGAACACATTAACTCCAAAGCCTGTAATGTACATCAGAATTTAATGTGCAATAAGCTTAAAATTTTAGAAAAAAACAGTATTAAACTCTTGCATAGTCTACCGGCTGGGAAATTGTAAATATGAAATTAAAGAAATTCGAGTAGTATAAGACAAAGGCAGGTTTATGTGAAATGAATAGACTGATTTGAAAAATTCGAGCCCTCTCTTAAGTCCGCTTTTATTAGATTAACATTTTATGTGCGGGGAAGGTAGTTCTACCGGCGCGCCTGACTGATGCTAAACGGCGGGACGGGTAGTTCAACCTTTTTAGCAGACTTTACTTTTAAGGCGGGAAAGGTAGAGCTACCCAATTTGTGTATACGAATGTTGTATACCAATCTCTTGGTAAAGGTCCAAACTACATCTACATGTATAAAAAATCCCAATATACTTCCACTGTACCCTTTTGTCTTCGTACCCATTATGTAGTAAATAATAAGTAAAAAAGCTAGAATTGATCTAAGACCAATTCTTATGATGAAACCATCAGTACAATAAAAACGTCTAGGACTAATCGTTTTCACAGTATACGTAGACAAACCTAAATTTTTATATGGCAACACCAAGAAGGGATTGCCCGATTTAGCCCATTTTTGAAATTATATTTACTACTACTATTCTTATTACACCATATACCAAATTTCAACTCTCTACGTTGACGCGTTCTCAAGCAGTGTGGAAATATACAGGGTGTTTCATAATTGGTACACCTAGGCTTGATAGATGAGGTGGAGACAAGCAAAAAATTATAAACTCAGGGGTTGGGGGTAAGACGTGTCGTTTCGGTGGTAGAGGGTTTAAGATTTTTAGTACTTCTTCCACTTTACGCCCTCTAACTTTCTTGATATACACCAATATATACACCAATGAATGTCCTCCTGTCACCTTCTGTCGGAATCTGTAGGACGCCAAACGCAAAAAAATAATTGGAAAAAAGATCCTAATTTTACAAATCCTAACGATTTCCCCGCCAAAATGCATGATATACAGGGTGTTGCAAAAGTATGGTTACATTCGCTAAACTTAGGAAGCTGGGACAAAGCTAAGAAAAAATCCACATTGCGTTGTTTCCGAGTTATGCTGGCAACACTCAAGAAGGAAATAAATTTTGTTTAATTTAAAATATCTTTCACTTTAAGAAAACATATTGCATATTCATTCAGAATCGATACTTTCGAAATAAAAAATGTCAAAGTGGGATTTGTGTCTTTTGTTTTACAAATTTCTTACTCTGGGAGCGATTTACTCAAAATTTCTCATATTTTTTTTTTTTTAATTATTTGGTAGCTTATACGATTCCCTTTCCAACCATATATAACTCAATGATGTATCTAGAGAGTTTCATAAAATAATATTCAATAATATTTCAAGCTGGATTTATACCACAAAAATTCTTCATTTTAGGGTTTATTTGAGTGGCTTTTATTACGATCACTTGGTGACATAAAACAAGTTTTCTGATGAGTCGTGCTCATTAGCCTATTCAGAGTATACGAATATTCTCATTTGCTTTCGAGGAAATTTCGCTACGCATCGCCTATGGTGGAGGGTGGGGGAAAACACGTTTTCTGTGGTGGGAAGGGGGAGTTATCTACCATATGCAAAAAGAATGAAGGAAATCGGTGGGGATAGTGAGGAGTTATGGAAGAAAGAGTGGAGGCATGTTGGTTAATTTTTCATTATGGACATAGGTAGGGGATAAAGGTGGGAGGTGGGTGGTGGGAGAGGAGGGTTGCGGACGGGTGGTGACACACTTTCCTGTAAAGAGAGCAGGGTTGGCTACTATATGCAGAAAGAATGAAGAGAAACGGTCAAGAGGTGAAGGATAATGGACAAAAGCTTGGAGGCATAGAGATGAATTTACAGTTGTATGTAAACTGTCGATTGGTATGATATGGTGAGGTGGGGGAAAGTAGGGGTGGGGAAGACATGAAGACATGACATTTGTCTAGCATGCACAAAATGAATGAAGAGAAATGGTCAAGTATGTGTAGAGTGTAAAGCCATGACCACGGTCAACAAAAGTAAACAGAAATCAGAACGAAAAAGAAATTAAAATAAACAAAGTTTGCTCGACCTCAAGAAGAATTTGCAACGCAAGCAATTCTGCTATGCAAGCATAATTCTTCATTGATAAAATATACACAACTGAAATCATTGCTTTACAATATCGATAGATTATGAGGCAGTTCTGCAATAATCTCCCCTTTAGAATTATAATGAAATATTGATTCTTTGTTATCGATTAATATAAATAAGCTGCTATTATTGAATAAAATCAGAACTTATCAGATTGTTGAAAGACCCCTTTTAATTTCTCAACTAAAGAGCGGCATACTCTGCCATACCAATATAAAGCGGCGTACTCTGCCTCATAAGTACATCGGCATACTCTGTAAAAAGCGGCACATTCCGCCTTAATCAAACAGCTGCAGTCTCTGCCATTGAAAAACAATATCGGCTTCCCCTTTGCCGCCAAATGATAATATTGTCACAGCGCGTCTTTAGCCATAAATCGTAAGTGCGGCAGCCTTCTGCCTATTTAATAAAATATCTCATAGTTCATTTGAATAATCATGGACAGCTTATTAATTACATCGTCCAACAAGCTTTTTACAAGAGTAATGGACAAAAGAGTGGAGTCGTCTCGTATAACAGAAAAGCTATCGAAAGAAAAATTTTAACCGAATAATGCTTCTTAAAAGTCCGGATCGTTGCCGTAATGCTAAATTAAAGTCGCGCTAATCACTATATTTAATGGAAAGCCTTTCGCGTAACGGGCGGTTACACCCCGAACCCCCCTTTTCAACAAAAGATTAAAACCGCACCTACGGTGTGGGGATTAATAGAGAATCATATGATCCCTTTTTTCGATAAAAGAGTTAGAAACTCTAACCTGTGGTGTGGGGAATAATATAGAATCATATGATCTCTTTTTCGATAAAAGAGTAAGATACGCTATCTTATAGTGTGGGGAATTATATAGAATCATATGATCCCTTTATCGATAAATGAGTAACAAACGCTAACCTATGGTGTGGGGAATAATATAAAATCATATGATAATATAGAATCATATGATCCTATATGTGTACAGACATGTAATTTGAGAAATTTGTTAGAACAAAGTTTACTAAATTGGAAAACGAAGTACACAGTTCAAAACTACTCCTTAAGACCTTTCATATGATATGCCACATGATATAGTGGATCTCATCCAATTGGAGGGTACCTAACCACTACCCCAAAGGACCGCTCGGAAAAACAGTGTTCTTCGATAAAATATAGCTACTAATTATATAAGTAAAACTGCATACTCAGTTTCTCGATCGGACAACCCTATACCGATTTAATATCGAAAAATGATATTTCCCCTCCCCCTCGGAAGCTATGATTGTAGCTGTTGGTCGTCCAGTGGTAACGGTGAAAACCGTTCCTCGATCGGAATTTACGGAAGTTATGCAGGTATGTTTTTGCATCTAGTACTACAATAAGGAAATTCGAAATTTAGTAGTAGAGCAAAAGTGTAAATGGGGATCGATAGAGGAGGGGTAAAACTGTTTTCTAAGATGTTCCGAAAAATTCCACATGCTTATAGGGAGGAGGGGGCTGATTAAGTATATTTGTTCTAGTACAATTTCAAAAAAGGAAATCAGATTTAAAAAGCCCTAATTTTTTCATAAAGTTTAAGTATACACATGACTATGCTGCGAGGACAAATAAGAAAGTTATAGCATATTGAATTTGGAAATTTACTTAACTCCCCCCATCCCGAAAAAAAAATTAAAAAAAAACGTGGTACCCTAATGCACCCGGAATTTAATTTCTTTGAGTGTGTAAGAGGAAAATTTTTTCCGATCAAATTTAAAGGGTCAAAAAGGGTCCCCCAATTTTAGAAATTTGTATGGAGCGTAAAAATGTAATTTTCGCCCCCCCCCCACACCTGGAGTCATGAAATTTCTGCCACGTATAGCCCCCGTCAGCAGCTTTTATTCAAGCCATCAAACTTCCCGATCCGACAATTCCTCCCCCCGCTATAGCGGTACAAAGTTCGAAATTCACGCCATCCCCGCCGAGGGTGACCCCCCCCCCCCCCCCCCTCCCAACCCAACGGAATTTAGGACCATGCTGTGATAAGTGTGAATTCCAAATTTCATTAAAAACTAACGTTTTTTCTAAAGTTTGTTTTTTTATCACATTCCGATGGTTTTCGCCCGCTACACGTACTAGTGACGCGGGAGCGGCACCCCGCACATAAAGTGTTAACATAGTTTTCTCAATTCAATTTGTGGTTTTGCTTTTTGTATTAATTAGTTCTCTGATGATGATCTAGTAGATCGAAACGCGTTAGACTTATAGTAAATAAATCATTTTATATACATATATATCCTTTTTTTGTGTTTTAGATTTCTTTTGTGAAAATGAGATTTCACCAAGTAACGGGGGCGGGATCCACGATTCTCGTGAGGGGGGGCGCAATTTTGGTTAAAAAACGGTATAAACTGGAAATAGATCAAACGTTCGAAGACACTCGCAATCACTCGCAAATGCAAACGCACAAAGTTTATCATTTAAATGATACCTGTAGAACAAGTAAGTGAGTGGCTATCACTCGGAACGAAGAAAGTTGCTCAACGTTCAACTTTTGCCCTTCGCGAATGTCAAACCAGCCGTTAAATTTTTTATTTTGTTTTGGTTTGTAAATAATGGAAGTGTAAAACTTCCAAATCATCCAATTTTCTTAATAAAAATAAGGAAACACATTTGTTTCAAACTGACGAATTCATAATAAATTATAACTTTTCAAAATACAGGAAGCGCTACGTACTAACGTCTACTAAAGTCAAGAAAGTTTATTTTTATATTATTAAGGCAAGCTCAGGAGATATTCTATGAAGCAAAGCACAGCAGGAAGGAAATAGGGAAAGGATAGTGTGATATGAGGAGAGTGGCGGAGATGACGATGAATGTCGCCCTTAAATTTCCGCAGATTCTATGCCCTAGCAAGAACGGAAGATTGTAAACTGTTCCACATTCGTACAGTTCGGGACAAGAAAGAATCACGGAATTATACTGTACGGCCGAAGGTAATATTATGGGTATAAGAATGTGCGCGATTTGCCGTGCGAGAATGGCATGCAGAAATTATCCTACAAGAGATCAGCCTTGATATTGCATCGGAACATTGATCATGCGTATAGGGATAAAGGAGTGAAAGACATCCATCATTGTGGCGGTGTTCGAGTGAGTATATATTATAAGCTGTTGTCAAATCGCCAGTGAGCTTGAAGGCTCTCTTTTAGGCAATACCCAATGAAGGTAAGACTGTACGAGCAGCCCCGGCCCAGATATGGATATTGTAATAAATTCTAGGTCTGGTGCAGGATTTATAGAGGAGGGCTGAAATATTTCCTACACCTTTTAAGAAATCCAAGATATTTCGATGCTTCTTTGGCAATAGAGAAGATGTGATCTGTCCACCTTAACCTATTGGAAAATTTAATGCCAAGAATGGATAATGATGGTGTATCGCAAATCAGTGCTCCATTAAAAGAAATGGGATTGGAAAGTTAAGATCATGCTTCAAAAAGATGGGACAGGATATGAGCGAGAATATCATGAAGGTCGTTATTCATTGATCTAATCATGAAATCTCGTCTGACAGATGTGGCATTCTTCTGGAGTCCCCAAGAGTTTCAAAGGAGTAGGCGAACTCAAGGCTACTGTCATAGGCAAAGCAATGGATGGGATTGATAGTAAGGGAAAGTAGATCTTTAGTACATATTAAGAAGATAGAAGGAAAGACAACAAAGCACTGGGGCATATCGGCATTTATCGAGTGAGGCTCTGGTGAAACCCCATCTGGTACAACCGGTATTATGCGATCAGGTAAACAGCTTTCAATCTATAATTGAAGAGATCAAGTGTTTTAAGTTTAACTAAAACGGCTGGACCTTTTAAATATCTGGAGCAACTATTTTGTAGTGACCAAAATTGTAAAGACTACGGTTCGAATGTTCGGTAAGAAAAATCAGCAAGTCTCCAGATGAGCGCCCAGTCCGGAAGCCATAACGACGATCGTTGATCAAAGATGAGGCACAGCTTTTAATTAACAGCGGTGGGAAGCCATCAGGACTTATGGCTCTGGAGACATTGAATCCCTTAAATACCTTGAACACATCTCTCTTACGGATGTGTACTGGCTGGTATATAGATAGAATTTGAAGCGAATCTACCAGTCAAAATGTTAGCTTGATCCAGCAAGTCAGCAACCACTTCACCATTAATAAGTAGTCAAGGTATAGGGGAACTGCGGAAGTTGTTCCTGATGTTTTTGAACAGAGACCAGAAACCTTTGCTGCCTTTGCGGCTTGCCAAGGTTCTTTGTCGCGCACTCTGGTCAAAAAGATTTTTTTTCTCTTGATAATGGACTTACAGGTGCTCCTTGCGGTTTTGTAGACTTGTTTAAGTTCTGGACGTGGATGCAGTTGATAGGCGCGACAAGCAGATTCTTTCACTTTTATTACTTGGTTGAACTTATTGTTAAATCAAAAGCGATTTTCCGTTGTTGAGACCTGCTGTAAGAATAAGAAATGTATTCATGCGTGCCAAGACTAAGTATGTCACTAAGTTGTAATGTGCATTCATCAACATTCTTCGAAGAAAAACAGACCGAACAATCTATTCCTCTAAGATGCTGATTGAGAATTTCCCAATCAGTATTTATATTTTTTCTATTTAACATTTTAGCAAAATATTCTGCTATTGCATTTTACGAAATAAGAAAACATTTTTTTTTAATTATTTTCTTGCTTTAATGAAATAGCCCACTTCAACAATATACAATGATTTGTTTGCCGTTGTGAAGTTTCGTTGAATCTCTCCAATTACGAGTTGTAATTGTTTCTTTAAATATTTGCTTAGATAATATTCTAACGAGCCGTCTTTACATCAAAGACTCATCAACGAAACGTTGGTAGCTACTTTCAGTTAAAACAAATCTCCCATCCCTTTAAGCCGAATAAAATCGGCTTCAAATTGAACGTTTCCAGAAATTTTAATGTTTTATACAAAAGTTCAGTAGAAAAATTCAGAACATCTATTGCCCCCCCCCCCCCAATCTAGCTGGATCCGCCACTACCAAGTGCCAACGAAAAATCTGTTTATTAAATTGAATTCTATGTGGTGCTGCTCCCATTTCAAAATTCTATTCTTTTTTAGTAGTTCCCGTAACGGCTGCATCGTCTCAGAAAGGTTTGGGATATAATATCTTACGCAATTTACGAAAGCTAATAATTTCTGAAATTCTTCTTATTGGATTGTGGTTTCAAGTGGGAATTTCTTCGAAGCGATCAGGATCACAAGAGACCACGTTTTTTTGATGATTTATTCTAAGACTTTATAATTGACACACTTTATATAGAACTTTATCCATGCTGCACTTTAACTTTAGTTCAACCGCGCGTTTGAAAACTTCATTTAAAATTTCATCATGCTTCCCTTCGTTTTCCGCGGCAATGAGGATACTTAATTTAACTGATAATTATATTTTTCTTAAAATATTTTGACTATGTATGTGTGACTATGTATCTATATATGTAAAATAAAATTGAAAACTCCATTTCGTCCTTTCGACAGAAATATTCTTATATGTAAGTATGTATGTATATCCTTCAGTATGTTTCAAGAGAAGAACGTTATTAAGCTATGTTTTCCAATGTAATCTAAATAATATAAAACACACTCACCCACATACACAAATAATAAAATAATAAAAAGTAATCCCTTTTCTGTTACAGTAATTGCAGAGTATCCAACTATAGACGACTACAACATTGATCACCCCAACATATCTCAACAACCTTACTTTGACTTTGGAATGCCAAGGAATATTACAGCAAGAGTTGGGCAAACTGCCTACCTTAACTGCAGGGTCAAGCAATTGGGAGATAAGTCCGTAAGTGTAAAATCTCAGCTTAGTTTTATTACATTCTTTAACAAAAAAAATTATTGTGTAACTGGTGACTGATGTTGCTGCCAATCTCTAGTGAATTATTCCTCCCCAAAGTCTCTATGGTGATTATTTTGCCCTTTCCTGATTTCTCATGTTTATGTTTTTTCTTTCTCTCTCCCATTATTTCTAAGGAGGAGGGCATAGGCTATACATGTGCATATGTAATAATGAATTTACATAACTTTTATATAGTAATTCAAAGTGGTCCATTTACTTCTATTGCATAACCATTTCCATGATTTTTATCGTTTTTTGGCTACTTCTAAGTATATCCTCTTCCCTGAGAGTGAATGCGTTTGTTTATTTTGACTTTTTCAGGTATCCTGGATAAGAAAACGAGATCTACACATTCTAACAGCTGGAATTCTTACTTACACATCAGACGAACGTTTTCAGGTATTATACTGTAGGGAATTTAGCATATATGTATGTATATTCAAACATATAAACATATCTATAATCTGGAAACGCACAAAAAAAGATCTCATGAAATATTTATTTTTCATTCTTGATTTTGGAAAAACTGCACACACACACACACACACACATATATATATATATATATATATATATATATATATATACATATACATATATATATATATATCTATGCACAAACATAAACATGTAGGTTATACGGACAGAAGGCTCTACCGACTGGACCCTCCAGGTAAAATATTCACAACCTAGAGATAGTGGAATTTACGAGTGCCAAGTTAATACAGAGCCAAAGATGTCAATGGCGTTTCGACTTAATGTCATAGGTAAGTACCCAACTCCATTTCTTATTTTTGTTTTTTGTTTTTTAGTATGCAGTTTAGGTAGATCGTAGATAGATACTTTTAATTTTACTTAACCTAAAATCTGTTCTATGTCAATAGGCATTATTTGTGTTGATTTAAAGGAAAATTAAAAATAAAATTAATTGCAAATCTACTGAAAGAAATTGAGTTGAAAAATAAAGCAACACAAAAAAAAATAACACATGTACACAAGTTGACAGAATATAAGAATATAAATTTTATAAATTTTGATTACTTTTATGTAACAGAAATGGTGTAATTCTCGGGGGGGGGGGGGGGGTTCATTCAAGGATTAAATTAACGGACAACAAATTTCTTATCACACAACACAATCTGACGGAACATGTTCTATTTGTCTTGTTTCATTTTACAATCCTTGAAATGAATTGGAGACATTAAATTAAATTTTATCTCTTACATATACAAATTAGAAAATATGTGTGTATGGATCTGGGTACCAATATATATCACATGCTGACAAAAGTACAAAAAATACAAAATTCCATATCTGTCATTTAAGTAACACTTTATAAAAACTGATAACAGGAGCATCCCTTTTCTGAGCAGCTGGTCTACCTCCACATTAAGTATCTAAGATGTAACAGAGGAACTACTAAAAAGAATGCAATCAGCAGTAGAGATAAAAAAAACAAAAAACCAAAACAAAAATAAAATATATATATACAAAGGAAAGGGTGTGAAAGTGCACACTTGTACTTGACTTGGGTATATTTTTTAATACGTACGGGAATGTCGTCGGTTGGCCTATCCTGTTAGTCGGCCATCTGCGAATTTTTGAGTTTTGACCACTAGCACCACCAATGATCGAGCGCGGAAAAGTTCTCTCAGTGGTAGCGAACTTTTCGTGACATTGCAGATTTGGAGCATGAACGCAAAGTATGTGGTGTGCACTCAGTGGTTAGGAATTCAAAAAAAGTTTTTTTTAGCAGAAGTGAATACGGCTAGAAAGTGAGGAGAAAATATGCAATCATCAAGGTAAGCATTGTGAATGTATTGTGTGACTCATGCTTGAAAATAAACCAAGTGGAAAGCTCAATCCTGAAACATGTTTGGTTGTGGTGTCATGTGATGCGACAATGGTGTTTGTCGTCAAGTTTGGGCACTTTGTGTAGTCAGGGTTGGCCCACTATGATCTTGTGCTTCGATATTGCCCAAAACACGTCCAGAACCTATTCCGACGAAGTCCGCCAATAAAACACGAGCTAAAGCCAAAAAATTGCAGAAAAGTTTTCTTACAAGAGAGAAGTGCATTTGAAGTGCGTCAATATAATGACATTTTCCGGAAATGCGATTTCGAATAATGTTCATTCAATTAATTTTTCCAAATTATTTTCAATCATTTCAGTACATTTTTCGTTGACTGGATAGCCTAGACAACACTGGCCAACCTTGAAAGCATTTCACTTTTTTTTTAAATGCCAATATTTTTTTCATTGTTCACCCAATCAATTTACCATACTCAGCAAAAATGCTCCTTTTTCCCAGACCTTTCCAATAATATCCTTGGATTAACAAAATTCTTTCGTAAACGGAATTTATGGGCAAAAGTCAAAAGGGTGTCCAGCCCTGACGACACTCCCATACAGACATAGCAAATAATTGTTGAAATGTTGAATTTTATATTTTCTTCATATTTACTATGCTCCTAAAATGAGACATCGTAAAATGTTAAAAGTCATGATCAATGACTTTTTACTAGCCTCTGTGCTGCCAGCAGAAACTTGCTTGGAATTTAAGAGAAGGAGGAAAATAGTTGCTGGTCAGCTCAACTTCAGTCAATCAGCTTGTGTATTTTTTCTGGAAGTAGGAGGGGGCTCCCACGAATTTTCAAGTTTTCAAGTTTTCGTAACGGATGGATCAAAACCATCGAGAATACTTCACAAGCCATGAAACAGAATTCCATATGTGCGCGTTGGGATTCCGTTCTTTAAACTGTTCTATATTGAAACTTATGGAAAAGTGCCAAACATTGATTTTGTACATGCTATAGAGCTTAATCTGGTATCCATACAGGAAAATAGTCTTCTAGTAATTTACGGCTTGGTATTTTACCTTCCCAAAAGTTACACTTACTATGTACCTTACTTAACAAAATAATAAAAGAGTTTTGATTACAAAGTAACCTTACCAGTTTTACACAAGAACATTGCAAATATTTTAGAATGTTAGGACTCCGTTGGGGCTCACATGCGGTAGTGAGGGTGTCTGTTTCATGGCTTGTGAAGTATTCTAGGCGGTATTGGGTGGATACATAATTAGAAAGATCATGCAGGCTTGTATCTGTACCTATATCAGCGGGGGGCGCACTACTGTGTAATGTGGGTTCAATTTTTGATGATAGTCTTTATGCTAACTTGAGTGTTTTTTGTTTGTTCTTGGATCTCTTGAATATGCTATGGCACAAATTTTATGGAAAAAATTATCCCAATATATAAAAAGGCCAGATACAACCTTTTCATTACAACTTATCTTCTTCTAATGAAGTTCTTTGTTTATTTTTCTAACAGTAATATTAGCATCTGAAGGAGCTTTTCTTTATTATCCCTTAATATTCAACACTTTCAAAATTTATGTGGTAGCTACTCTTCATTCAAGTACAGTTGCTGAAGTTGTTTATATTCTGAAAATATTTCTAAATCAGCTTTAAGTATTCTTTTGTTGAATTCTGATAATATTTAAGATTGTCAACGACTATTTTTTGAAAATATGCGATTTCATCATAATAAATGACGTTTCGGGCTCAAATCTATTTTAGAGAAAGCCGAACTGAATGACATACATATGGTAAATGAGTTTTTGCGTGAGAAGAAATGCAATTGAATGCCACTTGGTAACTTGTGGCAATTGTAATTTATCAATTAAATTTCTCTTTTGGTTATATCTATTATGAGCCAATATAATCGAATTTTATTAGTACAGACGTGGTATAAGCAGGTATAAAATTTAAATGATATGGCCTTCATGAATTGTCAATTAACAGCGATGTCAAATGCTAATCACTTCGATAGTCTCAATTTCAATCAAAGTGAAGAGTGGACATTATTTTTGTTTTCCGACTAGAGCACGTATTAATTTTACTCGAAGTGATTTTGACAAAACTGCTGTTTTTGTTAGATATTATTAGCTGGGTGTTGTTATTTTAGGGTTCCGTACCACAATGAAATGACGGACACTTATTTCAATTATAATCTGTTTTGACCGATTTTGTTTACCTACAAGGAAATTAATTTCGTTAAGCTATGTAATTTCTTCAATAAACTTAAAAATTGTCCAAAATGCACTAAAATAAAAACACATATCTCAAAAGCGCTCATAAAAATTAATACATTCTGCGAAGGTTTTAATATGAACACTGTCTTTGAACACTTTGATGACTCCAAGAGCTCCTATTACCGTAATATAATGTTTGCAACACTTTCAAAAGACAGTCAAGGGGCCAATGCGACAATAATTAAAGTTACATGATATGCAGATTTGCAATTGTGGGCATTCTAAATTGTCCTGCATTCAATACGAAATTATTCTTTAATTTAGTGCAATTTGGTTTATTTCTTATATGAATAAAATGCCATTATATCAAAATACTTATCCCTTTTTACTAGACTATAAAGGGCTGAAACAACATAAAATAGTTTTTAAAATTCCTACACCAATTAATTGAAATGATGCAGAGTCATTTTTGAATAGTACTGATTTAATACAAATAATCGGACGAATTTTATGGACTATCAAAATTATGTGAGTAAAATAATTTCGACAGATTTATGTCAGGATTATCAGGATCGTTTTATACCATAAAAGCGTTAGTAATTCATCACCGCATTCGACCTTTCTCAAAATTATTCAATTTCAACAGCACTTCTAGATGGAAAACAATCTTTTCAGTGTGGTTTTTCTGGTGAATCCAATTCCGCTTATTTTATTTTATTTCATCGTTCTCCTAGTAGGAACGTGTTTACCATTTGTTTTATTTGATACTCAATTTTGCATCCGAATTTTCGGGATTCGATAAAAACTTCTGTTTAGAAAAGATAGTGCACCATTATAATTTCGCTATTCTAATTCTATGTCTCGAAACCATAAATTAGCACTGATGTAATATTAGATATACACTGGCCAGGTTTTATTCTTACTGAAATTTTACTAGAATTTCATATTTGAGACATCAGTTGATAACAGTCCATGATTTGTTTATTAGTAAAGTTATGGGCAGATTTAGTAGGAGCAGTTCCAGCTGTTAACTCCATAATACTATCTAGCGTAATTTCTGTGAACTTCAGAGTTGGATTAAGTCTTAGCGCAGCTGGATGTTGATTGAGCCATCATCCTAATTTAAATACATATTGCTCCTCCTTCATTTCTTCAATGTACATTTTTTCCTTTTTTTTTCTGAATATATTTTTATAAATCCACTTAAATTAAGTAATGCGCATTCCACTTGAAATCTTAAAAAGATCCTGAAAGTCAAATGAAAAAAAAAACAAAATGTCACCATTATGTAACATAATATTATTTTCTAAATTTTCCCCACTATCCCTAACGCTTCTAAATGGAAATTACTCAGTTATCTACATATGTATATCTACACCTATATAAAATGCTGATGTGATGAAATATAACATTGTCTTAAGTTTTCTTCTAACAAACTACCCCATTCTCTCTTCATCACTGTTTCTTATCTTTGGTACATCGAAGTGTTAAATAAAAAAAAAAGGAAGTAAGCACATAAATATATGAAAAATATGAGCTAAGCTGACGGCCTGGTAGAACCTAAACTCAGCACGATTTTCATGAACTATTCTTATGGGGAAGTCCGGAATTATAGATTAATTCCTATCGACTTACCCTTTGGGGCTATAAAGTCATGCTCATTTCTGGTAATTAGAAACACCCGGGAGAAGTTTGTGGTTATGAGCTATTAACGTTTCAATGGAGTTTGGTCAGGACTCGCCCACGGTTATGGGGGATGGGATGGATTGCATTGCAGATGGTGTATTTAGATAGTTTTCTTACTAACTATTGCTTTTTGTAATAGGCATAAATATATACATAGAGAGAAATTTATTATCCTTCGCCACAAAAGAAAATAACCAAAATTTATGCTTACTAAACACTGAAACACAATTTTTCCTTTATATTCTGCTTTTTTTTCACCGAAAACAGCTACATCTGTAGAGGCAAAAGCTATAATTGTTGGACCAGCAGATTTATATGTAAAGGCGGGCAGTGCCATTACCTTAACGTGTCTTGTAAAGCAAATTCCAGCTGATATTGGACCAATTCATTGGTATCGGGGTACCTACGTTATCACACCATTTGATATCCACCCGAATGATGTAACTCTCGACTTATCCCGTAGGATATCCATGGAATCACAATTAGGAGACACACTGAAATCAAGGTTGGTTCGTTGTAACACAATGAATGCTATTTAATATTTCTATGTATTCTTATTATAATCATCGTACCTTTTAAATGTCCTATTGATCTTGTATGTATGTGGGTATGTGTGTTTGTGTGCGTGTTTTGTCTGTTTTTTACAGATTAAGAATTGTTAATGCAGAGACATCAGATTCCGGGAATTACACTTGTCTGCCGACAACAGCGGATGGAGCCAGTGCAATGGTTCACGTGATTAATGGTAACTTTTGCCTGCTATTCAAAATATTTTTAACGTTGGCATATAATAGGAAAAAAGAAAAACAAAAATCAAATTTAGACGTACTCACTGAAGATTTGTATATTTCGTAAAAAGAATAAAAAAAATATTTATTTTTTTCTCTATATGTATATATTTTTTTTGTATTTAGGTGAGCATCCTGCCGCCATGCAACGAGGTGCTGCCTGTCCAATTTTTGATTCGTCCTTAGCTCATATCATTTATTTAGTTGAAATATTATTATTAATTGTCTTTTTTGTCTTATGATAAAATGTGAATTTGTTATTGTTTTCAGAGTTTAATCAACAAATTTTATAAGGAAAATTACAAGCAATTTGTATTATTTCTTTAATACATAAATGAAACTGTCTGAGATTAAGAAATTTTTATAAAAACGAAAAACAACAAAAAAAAAGAGAGAGAAAAGTTAAACAGAACTGTAAATTATAAAAAAAAAAAAAAAAAAAACAGACTTCAATAAAAATTATTTTAAGAGGAATCTTTTATGAGTTTTTTTTAACAACACGCACTGATTCCAACTTTATTCCTAAAAGGTTGTATCAAGAAGAAAGACTCGATATAATCCAAAAAAGTGTTGGGCTACTAAAAGGAAAGTATTTAAGCATCTACGTCTACATTTACAATAATATAATGCAACTACCAAACTACTTATGTATAAACTTGATAGAATCAAAGGCATTCCAAACAAGCATAAGCAATGTGATGTATTGAACATTATATGTGTATTTAAGGAATATAATATGCATAGATACATGAACTACAAATACAATTAGAATAAACTGCTGAGCTGAATATTAATTGAGGGTAGTGCAATAAATTAAATAGGTACAGTAGCAAACAAAATTATGAGAAACACTTAGATTCCGGAACATCCTCCCACCTGGTTTATAGCGCGCCTCATTGTTCCTCCTTTTGTGCGCAGTGATACCACACGCACCAAACCATCGTTTTCAGGATGTGTTGTCACTACTCGTCCCATCAGACATTTAGAGGGAGGAATTTTGTCTTCATGGATGATTACCAGTTCGCCTACTTCCAGGGAATCTGCTTCTATTCGCCATTTAGGACGTTCCTGAAGCGCTGAAAGATACTCTATCCGCCAGCGTTTCCAAAAACCTTGTAGCGTGACTTGAAGGTGGTGCGATCTACCTATTCGCGTGATCTTGGCTTTAGTGTAATCTGGTTCTGGAAGGGTAGTAGACGGCTCGCCGATTAAGAAGTGGCTTGGTGTCAAAGCGTCAAGATTGTCTGGGCTGGAATTGAGATGACCATATATGGGAGTTCAGTACTGCTTCGATTTGAGCCAGCAAAGTTGACAACGCTTCAAATGTGAGGATAGTTTCCCCGATGACTCGACGGAGGTTCCACTTGTCAGACTTAACACCCGCCTCCCAAATGCTACCAAAATGTGGAGCTCCTGGTGGGATAAAAGACCATTCTATTTTGTGTTGAGCTAAAAAAATAGAAATGGGTTTCATTAGTTAGACTAGATAAAGCTAAATTATGTAATTCATTGATAGGCCATTTTCCACCCACAAAGTTGGTTCCATTGTCCGAGATAATCTTGGCTGGAATTCCTCGACGAGACATCAATCGTCGCAAGGCTGCCACAAATACATCTGCACTCAGACTACTCACTAGTTCTAGGTGAAGACCCTTCGTAACTAAACACACGAATAGCGAGATGTATGCTTTAAAAGGTCTAACTCCTCTACCTGATTTGGTGCACACCACTACAGGTCCAGCGTAGTCGATTCCAACTTTGTAGAATGCCCGTGATATAGTGACCCGTTCTTTCGGAAGATTTCCCATAAGTTGCGTTGTCTTAGCCGCCCGTTGCCTAAAGCAAACTACACAGGTTTGTGTTACCTTCTTTGCAATCTCACGAACGCCCAGAATCCAATACTATTTTCTGCTGATGCCTACTAGCAACGAAGGTCCAGGATGCAAATGTATTTCATGCAGGTCTCGTAAGATGATTTCACTCAATGGATGAGATTTGGGTAGAATAATTGGGTGCTTAGCATTGAAATTGCAAGATGAATTTTCAAGTCGACCTCCTACCCTTAAAATTTCAAATTCATCGAGAAATGGAGTCAGGCCTTTGATATGGCTCCTTGATTAGACTTCCCGCGAATTTTTAAGACCTTCGATTTCCTCTGAAAAGGCTACTTGCTGGATGCATTTAAAACAAAACTTCGCTGCGTCATGAAGCTCACGAGCTGTTATCGTTGTTGATATTCTTTCGGCCTTTGATACTTTGGAATTCCATGAAAATCGAAAACAATGGGCCATATCACTCGATTTAACTTATTGAACGATGAGAATATTTTTACCAAATTTGGATTTCCTTCATTGACTTCTTGAACACCACACACAATGTTTGACTTCCTTTGGTGCTTGTGCGCAGCTTCATTATTATCTGGGGCGGGGTCTGTAGGCCAGGCACTTGATGGTTGTGATAACCATTCGGGTCCATTCCACAAAAAACTTAGGTTCGGCAAATCTACTGCTGATACACCTCTAGTCACCAGATATGCTGGATTACTTTGAGACTGTACATGTCCCCATTGAGACCGAGGAATTAAGTCAAGAATTTCTGCTGTTCTGTTCCCCACATACGTTTTCCATCGTCGAGGAAGGTCGGATAACCATGTCAAGACTATAGTCAAATCCGTCCAGGCATGTATTTCAACCTTATCTAAATTCATTGCCTCCTATACCTTTTTCATTAAACGTGCGAGGAGTACAGCACCACATAACTCTAGCCTTGGCAAGGATACTTGTTTTAAAAGGGCTACTCTGGTCTTCGACGAAACAATACGTGTTATGATTGTACCACTGTCATCTAAAAATCTGCAATATACGACCGCTCAAGCAACTTCACTAGCATCCGTGAGGCCATGAAAATGGATATCGTTTGGTGAGAAATACACTCGTCTGGGTATTTTGATTTTCATAACTACTGGTAGCTGCTCCTTAAATGATTCCCATTTCCGAACTAGCTCATCTGGAAGTTGATCGTCCCAATCACACTTTAATAGCCATAGCTGTTGCAACAGCATTTTTATGGATATAACGAGAGGAGCAAGCCATCTTAAATGATGGAAGATTTTTGAGCTTTCCGACAAGATAATCCCACCTGAAGCCAATGTAGATAAACTAAATGAAAATGTATCTTCCGATGGATTCCATTGGATGCCAAGCACTTTAACCATGTCATCTCTGTCACTGATTTGTATAGGTTTTCGCAGACCTTGGTCTTCTACTAACAAATCTGAGGAGTTGGAACACCATTTAGTGAGATTGAAGCCGCTGGAGTGTAGAATGTGCTTTAATTCAGCCTTAAGTTTTACAGCTTCGGAAAGGCATTGACTTCCCCTCAACAGATCGTCTACATAAAAGTCACTCCTGATTACTGCGGAAGCCATTGAAAGTCTGTCTTTGTTATCATATGCAATTTTTTGCTAAAAATGGTGCGCAGGAGGTACCGTATGTCACTGTTTTTAATCTGTAATGCCTTAGAGGTTGTGATGGATTCTCTCGCCATAGGATACGCTGGAAATCTCTGTCCTTAGATGTTATCTCAATTTGCCGATACATCTTTTCAATATCAGCAGAAAATGCGATGAGATGTTTACGAAAATTCATGAGAATGGTAGGTAGATCGCGCTGGACTACTGGTCCTACTAACGGTTTTTCGTTAAGTGATATACCTGATGAGCTTTTGCAGGAACCATCAAAGACGACGCGAATTTTAGAGTCTGGCTCGTTCTTGAAGACAGCATGATGTGGGAGGTAAAAGAAGCTCTTAGAATCAATCTCTCGTTCTTCATTTGGAATTAATTCCATGTGACCCAAATTTTCATAATCGTCCATAAATTTAGAATATTGAATTTTGAATGCATCATTTTTCATAAATTTCCGTTCTATTGTATATTCTGGCTTAGTGGCAGAGTGCATAGAGTCAACCAAAGGTCTTGTTTCTTCTTTGAAAGGTAAGGAAACACTGTAGCGACCTTCCTTGTTCCTAGAGATATAAGTACGAAAATGTCGCTCACACTGCTCTTCTTCTTGGGTCAATGGAGAAATGTAGTATGGGAGTTTCTCTGTTTCCCAAAATCGCCTTAATGACTTGTCCAGATCGACTAATGTGGTGTGAAAATTTGTGACTTGTGAGTTTAAGCTAGATGAACAACCAAATACGACTCATCCGAAAATTGTTTCTTGAGCTATGAGGTGACCATACTGATCAAATTTCTTCATACTTTGGAGGATTTCAAAGAAATGATCGGCTCCAATGATGATATCTATTGACGATGCCTTATTAAATGCTGGATCGGCGAGATCAATGCCCTCTATTTGTTTCCAGTCTGCAATGGAAAATGTTCTAGCTGGTATTAAGCCAGTCAACTGATTAATTATGAAAGCCTGGACTCTCAGATTAGCCTTATTGCATCGAGAAAGAATGTTTAATGATGCCTTTCCCTTAGTTGTTCCAACACAGGAAGATTGTAGCCCTGTAATCGCAAAGCGTGCATTTTCTCTCCTCAAATTTAATCGTTGAACATATGTTTCCGAAATCAAAGACACTTGTGACCAGGAATCTAATAGTATTCTGCATTGTTGGGGTCTTCCCAGATTATCAATAACCTACAACTACAACGGTGGGGAGTATGGACATTGCCTTTGTGTGATTATCGCTTCGATTCGGACTCTTCACATGAGTATTGCAAGTTGAACTCTCACACTGTGGAATGGTTGCATTAACTGAAGCAATGGGCTTTGCAGTTGAAGTTTCACCTGGGACAGTTTCTAAAGATTGTGGTTGTGTTGATTCAATTGCTTCATGACCATGCTCAGCTACCCGTGACTGACTTGGCGACGAATGAAGTAATGGATGGTGATTTCCCTTACATTGATTGCAACGAATTTTTGAGCGACAATCTCGCACTGAATGCCCTGATCCTAAGCATTTGAAACACAGCGATTTATTTGCTACAAAATCTCTTCTAGTTTTCGGTAATCCGGATTTAAACTGTTCGCATTTGTAGAGTGGATGATTCATATAACATTTTTGACATATAACTTCTTTCCTTTCAATGGGCGCAGCATGTAAAGATTTAACACACGAAGACCTACGTTTGGCGATAGCCCCACATGCTTCTAATGCATCACATCTTTTCGACACAAAATTTAAGAAATCTTCGAAAGATGCAAACTCCTTATCTGATATTTCTTGAGACCAAAGTTCCCTTGACTCGGAATCTATTTTCAATAGGCCAATGTGAATTAACCAAGGGTCCCTTTTCTGCGCCTCATAACCCAATGCTTTAAGACCACGTACTACTTCATCAAAGGTATCACATAAGTTCCTCAATGACTTAACTGCCGGTTGATTGATCACATTAACATCAGGAAATGTTTTAATAGGTGAAGTTGTGGTGTGAAACTTTTTGCTGAAATTAGCCTTAAGTCGCTCCCAGGCCTCAGTGTAATTAGTACCACTCACTGTTAAGTGTCTCATTACATTCGCTGCATTTCCTCTCAACAAGCCTTTGAGATATTGTAGTTTCTGAGATCCTGTGAGGGAAGAAATGGTATGTATTGTGGCTTCGAACAAATCTTGGACGGATATCCATTCCTTGTTGTTGCCACAAAATATAGGAATGTTGAACTTGGGTAAGCAAGTTGTACTTGTTCCTCCTTTCTAGTGACTGGGATCTAATGATTGAAAAAAGATTGCTGTTGCGCGAAAAATTGATTCATAGTAGAACTTAGGTGATCGCAAGCAACATTGTTATCATTATAAGGAATTGGAGTGCGTGAATTTATAGCACGAGTAAACAGTGACTTAATGTCAAAATATTTTCATTCATATTCCTCCATTTCGGACAGAGTTTGATTGTCGATAGTTAATAAACTGTCCTCAATAGACTGAAATTCGTCCCAAACCTCATCAACTTTCTCTAGTCGGATGCTAATGTCTTCCAAAAGGGTGTTTTGATTTAAGCCCTATGCAAATGTTTTCATACGAGTTAATATTCCCTTTACACGCCCCCCTTTTCTGTATTAGTTCAGCTTTATCTGCCATGATTAACCAAAATAATAGGGACTAAAGTTCAAAAGATGGCTGAGCAACAAATTTCTTTAACTCGCACAAATATTTCTTCGTTACTCACGGAATAAAAGCTTAGAGTTCCCTATTTAGTTCAATACACAATTTAATTCACGTTTCGCACAATAAATTTGTTCAGTTTTATTATTTAAATTATCAAGTCTGAAGAAAAAAAAAATTATTATTTACTAAGCAGGGTAATTTCATACAGCTGTATATAAATGTCACTCCGCACATAAATGATGCCAACCAAATTTTACCATTAGGTACTATCTAATGGTAAATGACTATAAGTATTTTTTAAATGATGTCACAATAAATTTCAAGACTGCACAATTCATATATAGGTTTTTCAGGTCAACTTAACGTTTTTTCAGATCAACTTAACGTTTATTCAAACCAAAATAACGTTTTTTCATTTCAAATTAAAGATTTTTTATTTCAACTTAAATATTTTTCATTTCAAATTAACGTTTTTAAATTGAAATTGGTTTTTTCAAGAATATAACGTTTTTAAATTGAAATTGGTTTTTTCAAGAATATATCTATGAACACTTGCCAAAATAAAAAATCATCTTAGTATTCTGATTACTTTTGTTTTATTGCATGGCTCAATTCTTAATTATTTTTTTAATGTTACTAATTAAAGGAATAAATATCATTTAAACAATAAATATCATCAAGGTAATTATCGAACGTAAGTTTAAAAAAGTTAAAAATTATAATTTAATTGGACCCTTTAAATTTCAATCAGCAAAAAAATGAACAATACCATATTATCTAATAATGAATTGAGTGACAGTTCCTCTAATGATTCTATTCCGTTGGCTCATTATCGCAGAATTATGGAAGTAAGAGAGGATTCAGATAATAGTGGTGATGAAAATAACCCGAATTTAGTTGTTCGTCAGAGAAGACAACGTAATTTAGCAACCAATAATAAAATAAGCTTGAAAAAAAAAGAATTATTAATAAAATTTTATGAAGAAGGTAAGAGAATAGGTGAATCAGCAGAACTGGCTGGTATTAATAAAAATACGGCTACATCTATATTACGTCGGTACAAAAATGATGGGGGTGTGGTTTTGACCAGAAATCGTGGTGGTAAAAGGCAATTGAAGTTAACTACGGAAATTTTAAATATAATTGAAGAAATAGTACAACGTAATCCGGCCATTACTATAAAAAATATTAAGATTAAAGTATTTGAAAGCAAAAATGTAAACCTTAGCACAACAACCATCTTTAATGCTTTGAAATATTTAAAGATAACGCTAAAACTAGCTACTTTTAACATTGATCGTTTTAACTCGGAAAGTACCATAGAACAGCGTAATAATTATGCTATGCACTTTTCGCAAAACGCCCCACAGCAACGTGAGAAAATTATATTTATTGATGAATCTGGATTCAACTGTCACCTTCGGAGAGCTAAAGCTCGCTCAAAGAAGAATACTGCAGCTCATGTCATAGTTCCAACCATAAGAGGACGAAATGTGTCGCTCATTGCAGCCATCAATTTACATGGCATAATACATAAAAAAATAATATCAAACTCAACTGTAAATGCAAACATTTTTCAGGTGTTTTTAGATGAGTTATTCAATAAATTGGCAGAAGCTAATATCACTAATGCTTGGTTAGTTGTTGACAATGCAAAAATACACAAGACTAGTGTAATAAAAGATAAGGTTAGAGAGACCACACACCAACTAATGTTCCTTTCCCCATACTCCCCAATGCTTAATCCAATAGAGAAAGTTTTCTCGAAAACTAAATTGGCTGCAAGAAATTTGTTGGCTGATTCGGAAAATAGTTTAAATTTAGTTGATGTAATTAAAGAATCTTTGGCAAGTGTGACCTCTGCCGATTGCAATAATTATTACATGGACATGACAATGAAATTACCAATGGCTGTAGCAGGACACCCATTGTATTGATTCATTTAAATTCATTTTTTTTAACTTCAAATTTAGTTTTTTAAATTCAACTTTATTATACAGTATGTTCCAAAAATAACGCAACAGTGAAACATAAGGTATTTTTATTAAGTTGAGTATACTATTTTTTCAATTTAAAAACGTTAATTTGAAATGAAAAATATTTAAGTTGAAATAAAAAATCGTTAATTTGAAATGAAAAATCTTTAATTTGAAATGAAAAAACGTTATTTTGGTTTGAATAAACGTTAAGTTGACCTGAAAAACCTATATATGTCACCATTCAAGTTCAATTTTATGAAAAACATATTACATACCGATATTGTCTCTTTATGAATTCCTCCAAGGGTGCAGCAAGAAGAAAGACTGGATATAATCCAAAAAAGTGTCAGGCTACTAAAACGCAAAGTATATAAGCATCTACATCTACATTTACAACAACATAATGCAACTCCCAAACTACTATGTATAAAATTGATAGAATCAGAGGCATTCCATACATGCATAAAAAATGTGATATATTGAACATTATATGGGTATTGAAGGAATATAATATGCATAGATACATTAACTACAAATACAATTAGAATAAACTGCAAAGCTGAATATTAATTGAGGGAAACAAGTGCAATAAATTAAATAGGTACAGTAGCAAACAAAATTATGAGAAAAACTTAGATGTCGGAACAAATATTATTTATCAAATAATTGGAATAATAAGTACAGTATCTACCCCCTCTGAAGTGATACTCGAGAATATCGCAGAAGATTGATTACCTTGTTTTTTGTTCCAGTGTAGGAGAGCATTCACACTCGTGAAGGTATATATATTTTTTGTTTTTGTTTTTGAGAGTTGAAGCTCGATTTAGTTTTTAAGGATCCGTACACAAATAGGAACAACGGGAACCCTATTACTAAAACTCGCTGTGCGTCCATCACCAAGTTGTATCTCATGACCCGTAATAGGTATACAGTCGAAATTTTCACAGACTGTGTATTTCTACAGCCGCTATAATAACAAATAATAAAAATAAAATAAAATAAAAAATTAAAAGGGGGGCCCCATACAAGAAAACGTGATTTGTTCGGGCGTTTTTTCATTCTTATTATTATCTGTCTGTCACCTCATCTCATTTCATTAACCGAAACAGGTAGACAGTTGAAATTTTCACGGAGTGTGTATTTTTATTGCCGCTATAACAACAAATAAGAACTTGTCTTACTTCTTACTTGTGTAGCGCCTAATAAATACTATTTGAAAATGAAAATAATAAAAATAAGACAAAATTAAAGGGGCCCAATACAAGAAAGTGATATTTTCGGCATTTTTTCAACGTTTTATTCTCATTCATTATTATTATCATAAGAAGGATTTTTTTTTCAAATATCAGCATTATTATTGTTTTTTTCAAATGACAGCATTATTTCTTCACACTCTCATTTGAAAAATAAATAAAAGTAGGTACATGCTGTTAAATTTTGTACGATGGTACGGAACCCCTCCCTGAGCGATAGACTTATTTAAAAATTCTTCAAATCATTTTTATCTCCTACTCTAATAGTAAACATACCCTGAATAGATTGCTCGCTTTGACATTTACTACGATAGTGCAAAAAAAGTATACTTTTATAAAATTCACGAATAATTATGAAAACAACTCTTTAGTTATCGCTAGTACTGTACGTCTAATTATCACAATCGAAATAGTTTACTTCGTTCACTTCCCTGTCTGAAATATTACTCGCCTCCTGGATGTGAGCAGCGACGTATGTATACTCTACAAAATATCCTAGAACATTCCTGAATATTCTGTTCTTGGAACCCAAAGTTTACTAGGATGTCACTAACCTAAAGTAGTTTCCATTTCGAACAGAAGTAGCTTGTATCACTTTGTTGCACCTAACACTACCCCCTTCTTAAAACTGTTCGTCCCGAGCAACAGGAGGTCCACGGTCTTGATGCTCGCAGTATTGTCACAAACGATCCAGGTGAACAATTTTCCGTTTACCTCTGGTACCACGCTAAGTTCTGTATACTTTCTCATTAATGGTAATCACTATTGAATACGGTCCTTCCCCAGTATTGTTGTAATTTTGGGGAACGTCTCTTACGTCGTTTCTGGTTGTACAGCCAAACAAGGTCACCTTCAAGGTCACCTTCATTGCTTCTAATTTCGCTCTAGTGATCTTGTGCACATCGCCTAATCGTTAACTGACAACCTTTGTTCGCTTTTGGGTATACCAAAACTGTGGTCGGATAGGCGCATATCCTTTCCAAATATGATATTTGCTGCGCTTTGTCCGGTCATATTGTAATCAGCTGATATATAAGCCATTAGAAATATAGGAATATGTCCGATACCAATAGCGCTGATTATAGTTGACTCCCTCCCTCATATGTTCGATTAATGTGTTGTTAAAGCAATCTTCCATGCTTTTATTTTCCTTGCGCTTCTTATCATCTTCATTATCATTGCTTTTGATTCCTTTGCAATCAATTTTCTTGCATTTTTATCACCACTTTCATCCTTGTCATTGCCGCCTTTGTGCTTCTTATAATTATCATCGTCAGAGCCCTTGTATTTACTTTTTCCGATCTTCATTATACCGTTATACATAATTTTTCTTTATTTTTGTGAAGTTCGTTTCAACTCAATATTCGTTATTTAATTAAAAAGCTTTCCAACTATTTCGATATTTGTGCCAAGCGGGATGTTATGGTCGTAGCATATTGCATGCAGGCAATAACATTTACTAGTGTAGTCACTTCGTATGCATTTAAATGGAATAAAAGATACTTTTATAACGTAATGAGACGATAGATTTCTTATTCATTTATTCATTCTAGTGAATGTTGACTAGGTGCGCTGGGTTACTTTTTTCCAGGTCAATGTATCAATAGGGACACGGAAAATAATTTGCTACCCTCAGTGTCATATGGGTGGATGGGGTAATGGTAGTGAAGGCGGAACATCTGCGCCTTCACGTATGTAATGGTAAGTGGTGTAAACGTCCCTTCAGGACCGGATGTTGTTGCGACGGCTTTTTTTTTTCACGATATCTATTTGTATATGGCAGTTGAGGCCTCGTAGCCTTCGTAGAGCCTCCCCATACTCTCCGCCAATAGCCGAGGCGATCCACCGAGTGATCTGTCAGCTCATGCTGGCAATGTGGACTTCACGCCCGATCCAATCAATCAACATAGTTCCATAACAAGTTGACGCCCAACGTGGGGCCTATAATACTATATATTGTTATCTATCTTCGTTTCACTATGCCCGTCGGTATATAGATCTGTTCATCAGCGGATTCTTCTGGCTGTGTTATGACGCAATTTCACCTCCGATAAGGTCAGGTGGTATAGAAGTGCGATTCCTCACGAAACCTGATAGCGGTGGTTAGACACACGTGGGCGGCACAGAATTCTCCTGGCGTTTTCACCTGGCCGAGCGGGACACCAGGATGATATGGTTATCTGTATGCACGTGCGGTTTACGAGGGTTATATAGTCTAAGTCGTACGTTAATTTTCCTTCTCGATGCCCCACCGGAAACTGTCTCGGGAGACTTATGTCACTTTTAGTCCCTTTTTGCTTCTTAGGTTAAGACTTCTTTTTCGCTCTTCTTCAGAAAAACTACAGCAATTCACTTTTATTTGATTTCTTGTATTCTTTCCTTTATTAAAAAAAAAAACTTTTTACTCCTCTCCACTTTCCTTCCTTATACAAAAAAAAACTTCTTACAGAAAAAAAAATCTAGGCAGAGCCGAAGCTTGGTACTCTCAAACAACAACTTTTTAAAAAAAATTCAATCCCGCTTTTTTCTATGTCACACATACATCTCAAAAAAAACCAAAAACAACTTTTTTTAATTACGTTATTTACTTCACTAACTAACTATATCTGCCTTTTCGTCTAACATTTCGACTTATTGGTATAGTTCGACTATAAATTCTATTTTTAACTAACTTGTAACATTTGTCTTAACATCTAATTCCATGAATCTCTATACCTAGTAAATTACATTATTTATTTCAGGCACTTTATTCCTGAGGTTAGAAATGCCTGTTCTCAAGACCATCAAAATCTTTCTTTTATCATTCTCTGCCTGTAGGGTTAGAACTGTCAGTTCGTCCTTTTCTTTGCTGGTTGGGTTGGAAGAATTCTGTTCGCGTTTTAACTCCCTGATGTCAATGAAGGCCTCTACATGTAAGGCGATCTCATGACCTTTGTACAATTTGAACCTACAACACGTGCTAAAGCGCAGTATGGAATTCGGGTATTGGTAAAATGGTTGTGGATTCCATAAAGATAGCATTTTATAGCTGGTAAGAAGTCAACGCAAGCTTTTGCGTGGAGAAAACTAAGTGATAGCTGTTGAAACCACAATTAATGACAATTATATTTATTAAATTTTTTTTTTTTTTTTTTTAATGAGAAGTGATTATTATTTATAATGGATACAGATCGTTATATTGACAAGACAACAAAATCAGAGATATGAACTTTTACCAGCATTTCTATGATCCGCACATTAAAATATTCAGTAAACTGCGCGGTGGCTTACAAACGCCATCTATCCTATAATAGAGAACATTTACCAGTGAGCTCCGTGCTGGGCTAGTAAAGAGCTCAGCAAAAATTTCTTTTTGCTTGGCATTCCACAAGCAGTAAAATTTATATGGCAATGTCACTTTTCACTAGAGTTTCGTACTATGCTTAGAATGAAAATTGTTTAAGGAAACCGATTGATAGTACTCGAGAGCACGAAATGTTATAATCTCGAATAGATGTTCCCGATTATTGTCGACACATGTTTTCGTATTTGTAAAAATATTCGGGGTTGCAATTCGGTACGTGTCGAACTAATTTATTGGTTTCGAACTTTCTATATCTGTAACGCTCATGTGCTTCATGTATTTTTAAGTTTAATCAACGTTGAGATTGTTTATTAACTTTGACTTTATATATCTGTCAAATTTTGAATCACAAGCTTAACAAAACTATTTTCTAATTTTGGATTCCTATATCGGTCAAGTATTTATTTACATTTATTTCTAACACCATTATGATGTCAGGCAATTCTACCTCGAATCCAACGGTCCGAATTATTTCTTTTTATCTCTACTCGTAACGTTAGTTCGCGTCAAAATATTACCTTTTATTTTTATTGTTATAATTTAATAAAAGTAAAGATGCCCCTTTTGCTTCATCCCCACACATGTCAAAAATTTCTCCACTCTTTTTTCTTTCTTTGTTATTCGATTTCTGTCTGAGATAGGTAGTTGGAAATTGCTCATTCGACGAATTATTGTAATTACCCGCCTAAACACAGGTCCAGCACAGGGCTCGGTGTTGCTACGTGTGTATTGCCCTTTATTAAATCGGCTTACGCAGTTTATTTCTTAACGAGCTAGATGTCGCGCGGAATTGTAGAAATTGATTTGGGTTCAATGCCTATCTCTGTGTGGTACCTGGCTGAAATGTCAAGCATTTATTAGGAATACGGTCCTGTAGCTTTTTTGTTTGTCTTTTGTCTCGCTTAATATAATTCTTGCATTTCTTTGTTCGTGCGTTCTGCTTTTGTATCTTACCGAACTTGGCTTGTTTGTTGCTGCCAATTCGCCTTCCGCCACAAGCTTCCAGTGGTGATAACAAGCATGAGATTCGCTCTTCGGAAAAGCGTAAGAAGAAACTTGCATCACTGGAAACTGATCGTGAGTTTTCCAACCAAATGGCCCAACTTGCTACTATAGCCGGAAAGGAACAACAAAAGGCTCAGGAAAGTTCTTACAATAATCCAAGCTAGAACTTTTAAATTTCGAGAATTTTTCACGATTCCAGGTATTCTCTCCCCTTGGGGCGTATAGGGTCGCAAACTATAAGAAAATTATCTCAAGATCCCCTTGCTATTCTTTGTTGAGATCCCGAACAGGACGCAGCCTCACCAGGAGTTTTTCCTTCCGCAATTTGTGCTCAAAAAGCTGCTGAATACCCATTGTTAACAATTGGTGGTCGCGCAAAGGCCTACGCGGGTAAGTCAATTTGTAACACTACCCCCTATCGTAAGCTTGAAGCTCCGTCCAAGCTTGCATACCCCTGGTATGACTATTTTATCGGGAGGGTATATGGACATCTAAGTCAGCAAAGACCGTCTAATGAAGGTTGACCCAGAAGAGGTTAGTGAGGAATCATCTACTCATTACCGGTAGAGATGAGTTATACGAGGATCAGGAAATAATGAAGAGAGATAGGAAAGTTGAAACCTTCTAACGAAGGCTAACTCAGAAGGAGTTAGTGGAAAGTCATCTGCTCATTTAAGACAGAGATGGGTTCTACTAGGATCGTGTTCTTTTAAATTTTTATCCAGCCACCACGTATTATGGAAATAATGAAGAAGATAGGAAAGTTGAAACCTACTAACGAAGGCTAACTCAAAAGGAGTTGGTGGAAAGTCATCTGCTCATTTAAGGCAGAGATGGGTTCTACTAGGAACGTGTCCTTTTAAATTTTTATCCAGCCACCACGTATTATGGAAATAATGAAGAGGGATAGGAAAGTTGAAACCTTCTAACGAAGGCTAACTCAGAAGGAGTTAGTGGAAAGTCGTCTGCTCATTTAAGGCAGAGATGGGTTCTACTAGGATCGTGTCCTTTTAAATTTTTATCCAGCCACCACGTATTATGGAAATAATGAAGAGAGATAGGAAAGTTGCAACCTTCTAACGAAGGCTAACTCAGAAGGAGTTAGTGGAAAGTCATCTGCTCATTTAAGGCAGAGATGGGTTCTACTAGGATGGTGTCCTTTTAAATTTTTATCCAGCCACCACGTATTATGGAAATAATGAAGAGACGCCCCTAAGACTTTGTAGGATTTGATCTGTGCATGGAGAGTCAGAGATACATCCCGGAAGTCACGCCCATCCTTGACCAGAGCTCGATATCGGTCTCGGTATCGAAAACCAAAGGTGCACTCGCAGCCCAGCAACGCAAAAAATCTGGTCTACCAGCACACCTCTGAACCTCAACACCAGTCGGAGAAGCCTCTGCAGCCAGTTATCTCACCAACTGATTGCAGGAACCTCTTCCGCACGGGTCATCTCCCTCTGACCGCAGATCAACATTCATTCGAGGGTGTGACCCAAAGTCCCCCAGCAGGGGTTAAAATTTCGCAGGCAGTCTTTAATGTGGAATTCCTACGGGCGCGCGTTCTACGTAGGGTGCCATGTGGGAGGGGTTTTGACTCATTGTCAAGCGAGGGAGTGTGAAAGAGTGGACTAATTTACAAGAGGTATACCGGCCGCTAGGTTGGGTAGGTCCTAAGCGGCCCCTTGGTATCCTGTAGTTACCAGTTAAGCTGGCTGGATGCCTTATTAGGGCTACCAGGAAACGTATTAGTAGTTATATGGAGTCGGTCGACGTGGACGGTTCGCATCTTTCCACCGTGACACTTTTTTATCTTGAACACAACTTCGGTTACAGCGTCGGTGATCTCGTATGGCCCATCCCAGTCGCACTGCAATTTTGGACACCGCCCAATTACGCGTTGTGGGAAATACAACCAAACAAGTTGACCTACTTGAAAGCTGGGTTTCTTCGTTCGCAAGTCATAGTACGTTTTCATACGCCGGCTCGCATTGTTCAGCATGGCTCGATTATTGTCGTGAACCATGTTCACTGTCGTGGTCAGATTGTCCAGGTACTCGCTAATCGACATAACTTCGGTAGGTGGACTTCCCAAGACCATTTCCAGTGGCAAACGAAGCTCTCGACCAAAAAGGAGTTTAGCCGGGGTTTGTTTAGTGCTATCCTGTACACTTGTGCGATACGTTAGTAGTAGGTAAGGCACATACTGGTCCCATTCCCTTTGGTGCGAATTCGAAAATTTCGCTAGGTAGTCGAGAATTGTTCGGGTTAATATTTCGACTAAACTGTCTGACTGTGTGTGTAGAGTTGTTGTGCGCGTTTTCTCGACCCCGAACTTCTGCATTACTGCCTGGAGGACGGCGTTTTAAAAACTTCTGCCTTGGTCTGAATGGAGCTGCAGTGGGGCCCCATGTCGGCTGAATACGGCTGAGATGAGTGCATCCGATACAGTCTCGGCTGTCTGATCAGGTACTGGAATTGCTTCGGGCCACTTAGTGAAATAGTCCATCTGACTACTAGGTAGCGGTTACCTTTATTGGTCTTTGGAAGTGGTCCCGAAATGTCCACAGCAGCTCTTTCGAAAGGTGCGCCAATATTGCATACCAGTGGAGGAGCTCGCTGCCTTGGCCGCGGCCTTTTCCGTTCTTGACACTGTAGACATCCAGCACGCCAGTCCTTTACATCAGTACTACTACCCACCCAATAATATTTTTGTCGAAGCTTGCCTAGAGTCTTGTCAATGCTGAAGTGTCCACCACCTAGAGAATCGTGTATTTGATTGAGGACAATTTTTCGAAGAGATTTTGGGACTATGATTTGCTTTATAGTCTCAATCCCTTGACTGATTAGTCTGACGACGATGCTATTTTCCAGTCTCAGAACCGACCGCATTGACCAATACGCTTTAATGTCCGGGCTGAAGTTTTTGATGCTGTCTTTATCTGGGCGCTGACCCGTAGTCAGCCAACTGCGAATTTGTCGTAATGTGAGGTCATCCTCTTGGTGTTGAGCTATATCCTCTTGCGCGGTAACTAGACGAATAGTGATGATGTCTTTCTCTTCGAGCCGCTGACAATATTGACATTCAGTCGCTGAGCGAGGACGACGCGACATTGCATCTGCGTTACTGTGACTTTTACCTGGACGGTGCATGATTTCAAACTCGTAGGCCTGCATGTGTTCTATCCATCTTGCTACTTGTCCTTCGGGACACCGAAAGTTCATCAACCATCTCAGAGATTCATGGTTTGTTCGGATTATGAAATTTTCCCCAGTAAGTAGGGCTGAAAATGTGAGCAGGCTTTGACTATCGTAACCAGTTCTTTCCTGCTGACACAGTAGTTTCGCTCCGGGCGACTGAATGTCCTTAACTTGCGAGAGAATAGCTCCCAAGCGTGTTGACTGGCGTCTGTGTCCAAGATAAAAGGTAAGTTTTCGTCAGGCTGAGAAAGTATAGGCGCAGTGGTTAAGCGGTCTTTCAGCTCATCGAACGCTTCTTGACAAGCATCTGACCAGATGAACTTTCGACCTTTTTCCGTAAGCTCCGTTAATGGTTTCGCTATAGCCGAGAAATTTTTCACAATCGGCCGGTAGTACGCACACAACCCGAGAAATGACTGTATATCTCTTCGTGTTTGCGGTTTGGGCCTACCCTTAACAGCGTTAGTTTTGTCGGATCTGTCGACAGTCCAGAGTCGCTGATAATGTGTCCGAGGAACTTCTCTTCTCTCTGACAAAACTGACACTTCTTCGGTGAAACTTTTGGATTTGCTACTCTTAATTGGGCTAAGACAAGGCGGAGATTTTCTACCATTTGTTCGAACGTGAAGCCATGTACGACAACATCGTCCAAATATACTAGGCAAGCCAGAGGTGGAATTCCTTGGAGGACGTTTCCATGAGGCTCTGAAAGGTTGCATAGGCATTGGTTAGTCCAAATGGCATAACTGAAAACCCCATAGTCGACTGCCTATAGTGAACGCGGTCTTTTCCCGGTTTTCTTCTTCCACTTCTGCTTGCCGACTGTAAATCAAATGTCGAAAACCAAGTTAACCCGGCAAGTGCATCTAGAGTCAGATCGATTCTTGGCAGCCGATATGAATCCTTTTTGGTGACCTCGTTTAGTCGCCTGTAGTCGACGCAAAATTTGGTCGAGCCATCCCTTTTCTTCACCAGCACGACTGGAGAAGTCCAAGGGCTACTTGATGGATTGATAACGCCATGGGTTTTCATCTCGTGCACTAGATTTTCCGCTTCCTGACGTTTGGCTAGTGGAAGTCGCCTTGTAGGCTGTTTAATCGGTTTGTTGCTGCATACGTCGATCTGATGCCGCATTATTGTGGTTCGACCGAGGTCGTTTTTTGTTCGCGCAAAGACATCTTGATGTTCCATGAGTAGCTTTTCCAGTATTATTTTCTGTTGGTTATCAATGTGCACAGTTGTGGGTTCCAGCAGTGGGTATAATTTCGGTGGTATACTGTCGAAGCTAGGTGCAACTCTCCCTGACGAACTGACAATGTCTGCAGCCACTTCCACATCTGCTAGAGAGGTGTTAGCTTTGATTTCGACCGGGTTGTCTGTTAGGTTAGTCACCCGCACAAGTACACTTCCACTATTTGAGTGGCAGACCGCTGGCTCCATCCAAAGAGAAGGTGGAACACTCTTTGGAGATAACATAACAGATTTTTGCTCTCCCACTATTGGATTGAAGAGTGCTATGAAACAGGACGACTCAGCTGGTATTGTGCAGTTCTGTATTGTTCTAACAAAAATATCACTGTCTTCCTCTACTATTTGGACGACCTCATGGGCGATCTGAATAAAGTGTTTCTCCAGATTAATTGAACAGCGGTGCCCCGCGGGAAAGTCCATTCCGATAATGCAGTCAGCAAAGACTTCTGCGATATAAAACGTATGTCTTGTCGTAAAGATGTGAATAGTTGCGCTCAGCTCAATTACTCCGACTACCATGCTGATTCCTCCCGTGACGTTTCGGATCCGCGTGCAGGATGGGCTCAGGCTTTAACGACGCTGCAACCGGTTCAGTATTCTTCTGTTAAGTATGAAATGCGTAGTTCCGGTGTCCACAATCATGTGGCACACAAGTCCTTCAATTTCTTCTTTTATCTGTATGGTACTACAGATTGTACCTTGGCCCACGGTTATTATAGGTGGAGGTGGTAACCTCAAAGCTGATGGTCTCGTGGTGTCCAGCGTTTCTACGTTGTCTTGCGTTATCAGTGTCGCAGGGATTGGAGTACGATTTGCTGGTGTATTGTGTATGATTGATGTGTGGGTATTTGGTGTAAAATTGTTTGTTTGTGTGTTGGTGGGAGGTGGACGGTGTATTAGTGTGCTAGTGCAGAGTGTGTGGTCCGTTAAGGCGTTAGTGGGAAGAGGACGGTTGATTAGGGTTTTAGGGGCAAGTGGGAGGTTTGTTAATTTGTTAGTGGGAAGGGGACAGTTTATTAGGGTGTTAGTGGGAAATGAATGGTTTGTTAAGGTGTTAGTGGGAAGAGGACGGTTGAGTAGGGTGTTAGTGGGAAGTGAATGGTTTCTTAAGGTGTTAGTGGGAAATGAATGGTTTGTTAAGGTGTTATTGGGAAGTGAATGGTTTGTTAAGGTGTTAGGTTAGGTTAGGTAAGACGGGTGCCGCTGGACAACCAGCCAGCCTCACTTAGACCTCCAACGGGTCCATTGTGCCGTGGATTTATCCTGCTTTCCTTGTGAAACTCAGGATATATCCAAGACTTTTAGCCTAGATCCATCCTGCCTCACTCAGAAAACTCACGATGTCTGTGAACTTTATAATTTTAAGCTCCCCCAGACTTGAAAAGAAGTAGCTACCTAGTAGCCTACCTCTTTTATTCATCAGAGCGGGGCCTTCGCAAAGCACATGCTTGTCGGATTCAATTTCCTCCGAGTCCCTACAAATCCCGCAGAAATCGTTCTCCACCATTCCCCCTATGGCCCAATGACCCGCCATGACCCCTACTAGATTCCTGGTATTTGTTCTGCTGCTGTTAAGCAGTTCCCTTGTCCTTTTCCTGTCATATGCAGGCCACAATTGCCTCCCAATACGACAGGTATCCCTGCTGGTCCCTCGGAGGCCTGTCTTTGAATAGACTTCCCTGATGATTTCCTCTTTTAAAACTCCGATTGGGATCCTCACGTTAGCTACAGATGCGGAGCTATCCAATTCGGAGCTCTTTTTGGCCAACTCATCAGCCATCTCGTTGCCTGAGATATCCTTATGGCCAGGTACCCAGCTTAGGGTCACCTTGTGCCTTACAGTCAATTCCTCAAGCCTGGTTTTGCATAACTGCAGCAATTTTGATTTTACCAGCCCAGCATCGAGCGCGCTGATGGCTGCCTGGCTATCAGTATATATGCCGATTTACCGTGCGTGTTTTCTGCATATGGATACCAATGTTGCCGCCTGATAAATCGCTGTGAGCTCTGCATGAAAAACACTGCATTTGTCAGTCAGTCTATAAGACTCGTGCCACTGGAGATCTCTAGAGTTCATTCCAGCCCCTGTGCCCGCACTCGTCTTGGAGCCATCCGTAAATATAGAAATATCGGATGTAACGACCCCCTCCTTCCCCTCCCAGTCACTCCTGGTGGGTATCGTTGCGTTGATACCCCCACCAAAAATCAGGATGGGTACTTGATAGTCTGTTTCTACCTTGCACTCACTACAGTCTACCTTCTGGAGTATATTGGAGTGCCCAAAAACCCTCTCCTTCCATCAGCCCCCGCTCGGAGCCTGACAGCACTAGTTGCCGCCACACCCTTGCAATAAAGGTCCAGCGTCAATAGGTCAAGCATGAGCTCCAATGCCGCCGTGGGCGTGGTGCACAGACACCCAGTTATACCCATACAGGCGGCTCTCTGGATTTTTGACAGCACATCAAGGTTACAGTTCCTCGTCAGTGCCGTCCACGAGACCGTAGAGCCGTAGCATAGGATGGGCCGAAGTATGGCTGTGTACATCCAGTGTACCACCCTGGGTTTTAATCCCCAGTTTCCGCCAAATATTCTCTTGCACGTGTAGAAGGCCACACTGGCCTTCTTCACGCGTTCTTGTAGATTAGCCTTCCAGTTCAATTTGGAATCGAGGACGACACCCAAATACTTCCCTTCACTGGAGATAGTAAGCTCCTCTCCTCCCAGCATTGGAAGTCTGAAATCTTGCACCCGCCTCCTTCTAGTAAAAAGAATTAGTTTCGTCTTCGAGGGGTTCACCCTCAATCCACTATTATTGGCCCAGCTATCCAGCTTATGCAGCGCGCACTCGAGCTTTTCGCTAATAGTAGAGATAAATTTGCCAGTTACCAGGATGCATATGTCACCCGCTTTGGCAACTAACTTGAAGATCTCTCTCTCTAACTTGATGAGGATTTCATCCATTACCAGTAGCCACAGGAGTGGTGATAGCACTCCCCCTGTGGTGTACCTCTATAGACTGCTCTTCTGACAATAGCGTCACCTGAGCAGGAGCTGATCTTTCTACTGAGAAGAATTGAGTTGCTCCAGTCAGTCGAGTGCGTGGAGTCAATCCGATCGGATGTTGCCTCGTGTTGTTGATCTAATCGATTAATCTAAACATAGCTAATGAATTAATTTAAAACAAGTTGTAGTGTTGTGTTAAACAATTTCCATATAAATCGTTAACTATAATTTTTTAAAATTCGACGCGATCGTTCAATAAATAAATTATCAAAATTAAATTTTATCCGCCAAGTGAAGGGCTCTTCTATGCATGCCCTATCAACATTCTATAAGCCAGCAGCACGGTAACGTTTCCTTTCCTTCGCTTCATCTGTGATCAGTGCAAATGCATTAGCACTTGTCACTGATCAGCAATCCGGGTGCACTCAGCTGTGGTCATTGAACTGCACGGTCTGAGGTATTGAAAGCAGCAATAGGCATAACACTATTGTTGTTTTTTTTTACCTCGCTGTGTCGTTGACTGCTGCTGGTGGCGCCCAAATATTTGTGTTGTTGTGTGTCGCTTTTTTTCTTTTTTGCTTTTTTGTTTTTGCCTTCAGCATGCAGAATTTTATTTTAGATTTCTGCAACATTCGCGGATTAAGAGCAAATCGGTTTTCGGTTGTACTGCCACCTTAACTCAAAAAATCCGGCAATTTTTGCGCTAAGTGAAACCAAGGTCGTTTCTGATGCTGATATTAATCAGTATCACGTCCCTGGTTACAGCTTCGTGCCTCTTTTTTCTCAGCATAGAGGGATCGCAGTATATATTCGGAATGATGTGGCCTTTACTATTCTTCAAGATTTTCCTTCTGCTAATCCAGAGTTTAATTATATCTGGATTAGGTTCAAACTTCACAAGCACATCATATACTTCTGTTTCCTTTATCGCAGCCCAAATATGTCTGATGACGACACGGTATTCGTATTTGACAATATCTCCAACAATATTGATCATTTGCTTTCTGTTTCCCCCTCTTCCGAAATCGTCCTGGCAGGCGATTTTAATGTTCATAATATACCGTGGCTCAGACATTCTTCTACCACAAGTCCTGCGGGCCGTTTCGTTGAACTCTTCTGTGAATCATTTAATTTGCAACAGCTAGTGGATGCACCAACGCGAATTCCTGATGCAGCTGGAGATAAAGCTAATTTACTCGACTTGTTTCTAACATCTCATCCTGACAAATATTCCATTTCAGTCGGTTCCCCTCTTGGAAATTCAGACCATTGTTTAATCACGGCTCAATTTACCACCTCAAACCTGTGCCGACCAACTGCTCCACCTACAAGTAGGCTTCTTTGGCACTATAAGAATGCTGATTGGGAAAGTCTCAATAAGTATCTTAAAGAAATTGATTGGTCGGTCTGTTTTGCTTCGAGGGATGTTGATGAATGCACATTACAATTTAGTAACATACTAAATCTTGGCATGCGTGAATACATTCCGTATTCTTACAGCAGGTCTCAACAACAGCATGATCGCTCCTGGTTTAACGATAAGTGCAACCAAGCTATAAAAGCGAAAGAGTCTGCTTTTCGCGCCTATCAATTGCATCCATGTCCGGAAATGAAACAAGTCTACAAGACTGCACGGAACACCTGCAAGTCCATTATCCAGAGAGAAAAATTTCTTTTTGACCAGAATATTAGACAAAGAATCTTGACAAGCCGCAAAGGTAGCAAAGGTTTCTGGTCCCTGGTCAAAACCATCAGGAACAATTTCACCAGTTCCTCTATACCTTCACTACTTAATAATGGTGAAGTGATTGTTGACTCCCTGGATAAAGCTAATATTTTAGCTGCTAGATTCGCTTCAAATTCTCGTCTTCCACCAACTTCACAAACACCTGTTTTGCATCGCCCGTGTGAATGTGTACAAGAGCCAATACACCTTCGTACGAGGGATGTGGTCAGGGTCCTTAAGGGGATCAACGTCTCCAAAGCCGCAGGTCCTGATGGTTTTTCGCCCCTGTTAATTAAAAGCTGCGCCTCATCCTTGGCTAAACCTCTGCGCAAACTCTTCTACTTGTCTTATTCGACAGGAAAATTTCCAACTGCTTGGAAGCTAGCTCACGTTCAGCCTATTCCTAAGAAAGGAGAGGGTAGCGATCCCTCAAATTATCGACCAATTGCCATCACTTCGATTCTTTCAAAGGTTTTTGAATCTATCATTAACTCAAAATTAATGAAGTATCTAGAAACTAATCATCTCATCAACGATCGCCAATATGGCTTCCGAGCTGGACGCTCATCTGGAGACTTGCTGACCTTTCTTACGGAACGTTGGAATCGTAGTCTTCACAATTTTGGTGAGTCTAAAATCGTTGCCCTAGATATTTCAAAAGCCTTTGATAGAGTCTGGCATCCAGCCCTTTTAGCCAAACTCAAAGCACTTGGTCTCTCCCCTCCTCTTGTATTATGGATTGAAAGTTTCCTATCTAGTCGCGAAATACGTGTTTTATTAGATGGCGTTACGTCTGAACCGCATCCCATAAATGCCGGTGTACCTCAAGGCTCTGTTATCTCTCCAACTCTCTTTTTAATTTTCATTAATGATCTGCTTTCCCTTACTTTCAATCCCATCCATAGTTTCGCAGATGACAGTACTCTTGATTTCGCTTACTCCTTTGACACTCTTGCAGAATCCAGGGGGAATGCTGCATGTGTTAAACGAGATTGCATGACTAGATCATTGAATAACGATCTTGCCAATATCCTCGCTTGGGGCAAAGCGAATCGCGTCGAATTCAATGCATCAAAGTCCCAAAGCTGTCTTATCTCATTAAAACAAGATCATAACTTAACCACACCCGTTTCTTTTGATGGAGCATTCATTTCTGATTCACCGTCACTAAGCATTCTTGGCATTAATATTTCCAGTAAGTTAAACTGGACAGATCACATCTTCTCTGTTGCCAAAGAAGCATCGAAATGTCTTGGATTTCTGAAAAGGTGTAAGAAATATTTCAGCCCGTCAAATCTAGCGCTCCTCTACAAGTCCTACATTAGACCTAGAATGGAATACAACTCCCATATATGGGCCGGGGCTGGTCGCACAGCCTTAGCTTCATTGGATATTGTCCAAAAGAGAGCCTTCAAGCTCATTGGCGATTTGGCAATAACTTGTCATATCGACTCACTCGAGCACCGCCGCAATGTTGGATGCCTTTCGCTCCTTTATCGCTATATGCATGGTCAATGTTCTGATGAAATATCTAGTCTAATACCTTGTAGAATGATTCCTGCACGCAATACTCGCGCTGCAAACCGCGCACATCCTTTAACCCTTCAAATTACTTTCGGCCGTACAGTAAAATTCAGAGATGCTTTTTATCCGAACAGTGCGAATGTGGAACAGCTTACCATCTTCTGTTTTTCCTCCGGCATACAATCTGCGGAAGTTTAAGGGCGACATACATCGGCACCTCCGCCACTTTCCTCATATCCCCTAATCCTTTCCCTATCTCCTTCCTGCCATGCTGTGCTTTGCATCATAGGGTATCCCCTGAGCTTGGCTTAATAATATATAAAAAAAAAAAAAACATAGACACTTATCAACACCCACCCTTCTCAGTCCATGAAATATAACCTCCGTATTCACGTTATTGAAATCCCCCTCAATATCCAGGAAAGCACCTAGAGTGTACTCTCAACAACAGACACCACTGCATGTAGTGCCGACTCTACCGATTTCCCTTTTGTATAGGCATGCTGACTACCACTGCCGCCCTGCCAAACATTTCATATATACACCTCTATCAATCTCTCCAAGACCTTAAGCATAAAGGAGGAGAGGCTGATAGGTCTAAAGGCTTTTGCCTCGATATGGCCTGTTCTGCCTGCCTTCGAAATGAAGATTACCCTCACTTCCTGCCAGGCCCTGGTCAAGAAACAGAGCCTCAGGCAGCTCTTATAAATTATGTACCTTAGTGCTTTCTGAAGCATAATGGGTCTTAGTCCATCCACCCCATACGCCTTAAGGGGATTAAAAGAATGGACCACCCATTTCGTCGCTTTTTCATTAACTATGGAGCTGATCAATCACCTCCTCCTTTCCATCCTGTAGGTGCCGTTCTGATGAACTCGCCACCGACGGACCTATCTCCCCACTGCCCGGAAAGTGGGCGTCAAGAAGAACATTTAGCAGCTCCTCGTTTGTGGTTGTCCAGACTCCGTTCTCCCCTTTTATGAAGGACGGAGTACTATGGTCCCTTAGCAAGCACCTTCCGAAGTCTGGACGCTTCTGTATTAGACTCTATTGACTGGCAGAAGCTCCTCCATGAAGATTTCTTTGGCAGCCTTAGCGCCTTCTTGAATGATTTTGGGGCGTCCTTAAAGCAGGACCAGCCTACCTGATCTCCGCTGCGCTTGGCTGCATTAAACAACCTACGCGATTTTTCTCTAAGCTTACCCAGTTCCGCATTCCACCATGGTGGCCTTGATTTTCCACTGGATCTGTTTATGGGGCAGGCTTCCAGGAATGCTACGTTTAACGCCTCGGTGACAGTATCGACCGCATCTTCCACTCCTGACTCTGTGATGAGTCTTTCGGGTGGTGAACGCAGCCTATCACTGACTACATCACTGAACCGGTCCCAATTTGTCCTACGAACATTCCTAAAGCCTCAACAGGTCGCGCAGCAAATACAACCTCGAAGAGTATCCAAACGTGGTCTGACAAATACGCTTGGTCAGACACTCTATAGTTGCGAACCACGAAGTTCTCCGAACAGGTTACTAGGGTTAGGTCGAAGACCTCACTCCTGTTTACTGTTCTGAAAGTTGGCGTATTGCCTCTATTACACACTACGATCTTGGTCTCTAACAAATAATTAAAAAGAGACTCACCTCCCGGGTTTATGTCCGTGCTACCCCAAATGATATCATGGGCGTTAGCATCACACCCTAGTAGAAGATTGATGTTCTTCGCTTCAGCAGCCTCGCTCACCAATCTGATTGCTCTGGAGGGGGCTGCTGGCTCCTCATACGGCATGTATGCCAAGCCCATCCAGCATTTGTGGGCCCCGCCTATAGCCCTACAACCACAAGATCCTTAGAGCTGAAATTAGATAACATTAGTGCCTGAAGGTTTTTCCTAATAAGTATACATGTTCTTACCTTGTCTGACTCTTGACTATAAATAGTCTGAATCCTCTGAGGCCTAGCCCCGAAACTTGGTCCCACGGACCCACGCTCCTGGATAAGCGCCACATCTGTGCCCTCCTTATTTAGGAGCAGCATTAGGTTGGCTGATGTAACCTTACTATGATGAAGGTTGAGTTGCACCACCTTCATCCACAGTAGCTACGTCCTCCTCTCCGCAGGTTTTATTTCTCCTAAAGAGCCTGAGAAATACTTCTCCCGCAGCAAAATGGAGCATAGCCTGCCTCTTCCTTATGACGGGTATCGTATCTGCGTCCACCAAGATCACGAATCCTCTACCCCCATCTCTTGGCTCCTCTACCGCAACAATCTCACACTCCCTCATCGGGACGTCAGGATTTTGTGCCTGTAGGACCTTTAGGATATTGCTCCTGTCGATGTCCACGTTGTTAAGGTGTTAGTGGGAAGTAAATGGTTTATTAAGGTGTTAGTGGAAACTGAGTGGTTTGTGATGGTGTTAATGGGAAGAGGACGGTTGATTAGGGTGTTAGTGGATGGCGTATTGATGGTAGGTGTGTGAGTAATTAGTGTCTTGTATCCGGGATGTTAGTGATTGGTGTATTTGTTTTGGGTGAATCGTTTTCTATAAACCTACGAGGACGTGCTGGCGACTGGAACTGGGAGCGTGTGGGAGGTATGCTGGTCTCTGCTCCCCGAGATCAGCTGACCTGCGTTTAAAGTTCCTGTTAAGTTAGATGAAGTGATATTCCTGGTATATTCTCTGCTTCCGGATAGCTGCTGTGTTTGTGTTAGCTGCAAGTTAGACGGTGAGTCGTTTCGTATTGCAAGAGTAGATTTAGGTGTTGTATTATTCCTCCCTTCTTCGATAGGTATTCGCAGAATGTTGATTGCTCTGTTAGTAGGGCGACCTTCAACCAGGTCGAATACTACTCTGTTGCCAGGAGCTATTTCGGTTTCCACGATAAACCCGTACCTTCTTCGAAAGTCACACCGGCGGATGATGCCTGTGATGCTTTGGGCTAACAGATTTGGTTTCGAGGAGATGCTGGCAGATGTAGGAGCTGTTGAGTTTGGCTGAGCTAGCTGCGGCTCCTTCACGCTAGCTCATTCGCGTTTCCCGATGACATCTGTGCTGAATTCCGTCCCAATTGTTCTCTTCTGACGTCCGGCGGCTCTCGTGGTGATGGTCTATTGTTACTAGCTGCGACTGCAACTCGTATATTGCGTCTCGCCGCTCTGTTTACTCGATGATTTGCTTCCATCCGAAAGGCGGTTTGTACTGCATATTGCAGAGTAGGTGGGTTAAAATCTCGAACTCTTTCTTGGACATCTAAATTAAAAATTCCGTCTAGCAAATGTTCCAAAACGAACTGATCCCTTGCATCGTCCGGACAATATGCGAACTTGAGCCTAGTCAGCCGTAAAAGATCAGTGGCAAATTCTGAAAAGCTATCCCCATTCTTCTCGACTCTGGTGCTAAGCTGTACGTGACTTACTAATTGCTTATACTCCGCACCAAACTGTATAGAGTGCACTTTCCTCGCTTTGCTATAAGACCTCCTGGCCTCTTGATTCAGTGGTCTCATAGAATCCCAAAGCCATGCCCCGCAGAGAGGCAGCTAAGTAAAGTGCTTTGGTCTCGTCGTCCCAACCGTTTGTTTCCATGATCGCTTCGAAGTGCAACTCGTAGTGATTCCACTGAGCCTTGCCGTCGTACTCCGTCGGTGAAAGCATCGGCTTTCTAATGGGCTTGTCACTAACTGTATGCTGCGGTCGAGGAGGTAGTGACAAAGACGGCTCTATTGATGGCTTAGGCTCCGCAAGATTCGAACAGGAGCATGCTTCCGTATTTTTCTCTGGCTATTTCTGCCCGCCATTGCTCGGAGCTTCTGTTCAAAATTTAGCTGACGACGGTGTAGATTGACCACTCGGAGACGGAGGGCCAGTTGACTTGTCAGTCAATGGTACATTTTGTTGAACCTCAGTGTCATCCATTACTCTATGCGCGAACGCAGATGCGCTGAGGACTGACATTTCGGACATATGCCTCTGGAGTATACTTAACTCTTCTTGGAAAGACGTATGCTGTCCCTTTAGAGCTTTCACCTCATTGCTGACTTCTTCAATTGTGTGTGATTGTGCACTAAATTTATTGCTCAACTCTTCGAGCTTCTGCAGGATTTTGTCGAGCGAATCCTCTGCCATTCTGCTCGATTCTCGTTAGGGCCCCCTCGACACCAAAATGAGACGAAATTTCGCGTGTGGAAATACCATTTCGTCCCTTTTTGCACTGCGAGAATTATGAGGAACTTACTCGTTATCGAGAGTCGAAACTTAAGTCGAAACCTGCCCGAAGTAAAAAACAATGCTCAAGGTACGTGCTTGTTTATGAAATTTCGTCTATCGCTCTCGGTATCGCAGATATAGAGGATATTTCGTGCGTCGTATAAGGCCGAAAGGATCTATCTAAATATCCGAAAGGCTTCTCGCTCTTTGATCTGGAGAGTTCCACCAACCGGTAGCTTTTCCCAATTTGGAAGGCTTATTACCGCTCCCGGTAGATGCAAGCTATTTTCCAACCTTCCGTAAAAGAAATATGATAACAAGATTACAACTAAAGTTTGTAATTCATTTCGAAAGTTAAAACTCGAACAAACAAAAATGAAAATACAATTGACGTACATACAGATTTGTATGTAATCACTTTTGTGTGAATCATTCATACCTCGTTATGAATGAAGTAAAATAAAAGCGCATCAGATTACAGCGCATCAGATTACAGCGCAAGCAGAAAATAAATTACGTATGTACAGTGCACCAAATTTCTCATGGCAACAAAGAACGTTACTCACTTGAGGTCACCATTTCTTTTATAATGGGTGAGAAAATTATCGAATGTAGGTAGCTTTAAGAAATTAATGTAAATAGCTTACTTAGCAATAATTAGCGATTATAAATTAGGTAGCATTAAGAAAGAAATCAAGAATAAAGTTTTGACCATTGACTGGTAAAGTACAAGTGTTATTCTTCAGAACGTAGCGGCAATTAGCCAGGCGTTCTCCATCCTAAAGATATATAGGCATCTTAGCCAGGTATTTTCTCCATAAAGATATTGAGGCACTCCAGCCAAATATCAAGTAAGGATTGAAGCATTCAGCCAGATCCATAGGTAACTTTCATTTCTTTGCCTTTCATGAATATTGAGGCGACACGCCATATATTCGGAATTGTAATTAAGTAATATAATCATGCATAGAATATTGGACATCGGCGAATACGCCAACTCATCGGCAACCAGCGTAAAGGCAAACAAAACAGAAGAACTTAATTAACTTTTTAATGGTCCAAGATCTACGTCTGCTAAGGCACGTCGAGCTATGAAAGTTCATAGGCCGAACTACGCGAAATACCTGTAAAAACTCCCCCTGGGCACCAATTATAGACCTCTTAAGTTTGAAGTTTTATTGACGGCCGTAGTTAGGCACCAAAAGCCGAAGTATGCCTTAAGGATATTCGCTATGGATAAGATGGAAATCGCGAGGGTTTCAAAAGAAAATATTGTATGCAACACAACCCTCGGTGTTAACGTTTCCCTTATCACGTGTTGTATTTATTGTATTTGTATTTCGCTCTTACCTTTTTTCGAACGGGGACAGGGACTTTTCATTAGTAATACACTCTCAACTATTTTTATTACGTACATACTCTCTCTACTATATTTTTATTTTTGTAGTACACTCCTCAACTACATTTTATTATTTTTGTATTGATTTCAAACCATTTTAATTCGTAAGCTACGTTAATTTTTTTAACACTAAGTTAATTGGTCAAACTGAATTAATTTGTAAAAAAAACAAGTTTTTGTTGTCAAACCAATTTATTTACTTTACCCGTATTATTTTTCGCTTCAAAATTGTCTGTAATCATTTTTTCTTCAAATCAAATACGACCAAGGATTTATTTTTTTTCTCTTCCGACGGACCGTACCCACTCAGATTTTAAAAACGAACTCTCTTTTTGATCACATTCATTGCGATCAAGAGCCATCGTTCAGGGTAGAAAAATGCATCGTTTGCATTTCTACCCTGAGAAAAATTTTCATTCGTTCCGGACTTGATTTAACATGTCCAGAATATTTTCGATGGACGGCGGTTTGTCGAAATGTAATTCTATCCTTTAATAAACATCAGCCACCGTCCAGTCGGTTGAAAATCGCGGCGCTCGTATACATGTAATGTATTTGTGCTGCGCGACTTTTTTATCGTGAATTTTCAGCGTAATATTTGTGGGAAAAATATGTGAAGGAGCTGCTGACGCTGCTTTCTTCGTGTATTTTTCTGATAACCCAACCAAGTTTTTAAGCATGGTTAGCTTATGAAAATTTTCTAAATGCATTTATCATGCTAGATGGGACTGTCTTTGTGTATATGTGTGTATACACAACACACGCACATTAAATGAAATCCAAAAGCAGATATATTTGAACTGCTTCTAATTCGTTTTTCGAAGGTTCAATCTATTGTTTTAGTATTTCTAAATTTCCGTTAAGAATTTAATCCAATTATTGAGTTCTGCATTAAAGTTTATCAATGCACGTAGTTAACTAAGCAGAATTATTAGAAATATTTCTCAGCCTTTTGTTCGAAGTTGACTCAACTTATTGATCGTGGGTGTTATCAAGACGACCTATATTAAGAGTATCTCATTTGTTATAAACTGCATAAAGGCAGAATGTCGAGAAACAAAAATTCGCACCCGTTCAAATTGTTAAAGTAATTCTTCAAAAATATAAGAAATATAAAAGTTATATTAAAATGTAATTATAGTAAGGAGGCAAAATGTCGGAAACATTTCTCACTCCTTTGGCAAAACAAAAATGTTTTGGATTTGTTGTCGAATTTACTTAGGATGTAGAGAATGGAAGTGAAATCTTCCTCGACCTTTAGTTAACGAAATTGTAACCTTGTTATTTCTAACTTATTCGAAGTATAAAAACTGAAGATGAGCTCATGGTCAACCCTTAGTAAGAATTCCAATTCTGTTGCTTCCAATTTTCTTCTCTTAGAATAAGAAATGAAAATAAAAGCTTTCTTGACCTTTAGTTAAAGCAAAGACAAAAGAAAGATTGAACTTATTGAAATTTATTTAGAATTTTAGCCAATTTTTAGCAATTCATAACTCATCGACGAGGAGTACCGAAAATTTATCTTGTGTAAGTTCAGTTATCCACGACCAGGTATACGAACGTCTTCCCGAAAGTGCTTGCAATTCACGAATCTTATCGGGCCAATGTAAGAAATATTTTGTGATTTTGAAGCGCGTCGACCCGCAATTATAACAAAAACTCAGAATTCGTTTGTTAGTTTTCCGTATCCTTCGTTATCCAATACTGGCATCTTACTACCATATTCTATTTAAGGAACGACTTACAAGCAAGTATAGGGCGTATAGCAGCTATTCTTATGTCTTTGGCCCGTTGATCAGATCGTATAAGAAAAATATATCACCCGTGCTGTGCTCTATTATCGTTAATTAGCAAATATGAAAACAATATTAAAAATAATTAGTACTTGTTCAATCGTAGATTATCAGATATAGAAATATCGCTGGTAACACTTCAAGTTTGATTTTCAAATCTAGAAACTCTTTTCGTTAAAACTAAATCAAATATAGGAAATATTTCCGGTAAACTTCAAATTCGATCTTCCAATATAGAAAAGCCTTTCGTCGCAACTTTGTACTTATGGATTATCAACTATAGAAAATATTTCTAGTAAAATTTTAAATTTGCTTATCCAATATAGAAAATATTTCTGTTAAACTGTGAATTTGATTTCCAAATCTAGAGAGTGTTTTCGTTGAAACTTTAATTTCGTTGATTATCAGATATAGAAATATTCCCGTTATAGCTTTACGTTTGATTAACAAGTGTAGAAATTATTTCTGTCAAATTGTGAATTTTCTTTCCAAATGTGGGAATTCTCTTTGTTCAAACTTTAAGTTCGTGGATTATCAGATTTAGAAATATTGCTGGTAACACTTCAATTCGATTTCGAAATATAGAAAATCTTTTGGTTCAAAGTGTAGAAGATATTTCCGCAGAAACCTTAACTTGTTGATTATCAGATGTTGAAAATATTTCTGACAAAATCTTAAGTCTGATTTTCAAATATAGAGACTATTCGTTAAAACAAAATCAAATATTTTCGGTAAACTTCGTATCTGATCTTCAAATATAGAAAATATTTCTGTTAAATATCCTGTGTACCCATTACATACCGCAAAATGGTAGGGCTATCTCGCGCCTATTATTAAAAATCCAAATCGCTTATTACCAATTATTGAAGTCAATTTAGGAATTGTAATAAGGGTGTCGAAACTGACAAAGCCCCGATTACCCAATGCAAAAGAAAAACACACAAAACCAAATCAAAGATTATTTCGTGTTTTATAATGGCCCTGTATCCGGTTAAATTTATTTATTAGTATGATTTCCAGCTGAATTGAAGGTTATTCTGTTCAAATTGTATAAATGATTTCATACCTAAAATGAGCTACAGTTCATTTTCTTAACGGCCCCGTACCCCGGTGAATCTATTTAAAAAAACAAAAAATTGCGTACTCTTCCAACTCGCAAAGCAAGGGCGAAAGGACACAGAAAAGAGAAGACAAATAAAAACAAAATCTTCCCATTTAATGGGAAGAGGACGGTTGATTAGGGTGTTAGTGGATGGCATATTGATGGTAGGTGTGTGAGTAATTAGTGTTTTGGTATCCGTGATGTTAGTGATTGGTGTATTTGTTTTGGGTGAATCGTTTTCTATAAACCTACGCCTGGTTTCGGGTATAAGGTTATGGATTAGGGTAGGGTAGGTTATAATATGACCGAAGACGTGCTGGCGACTGGAACTGGGAGCGTGTGGGAGGTATGCTGGTCTCTGCTCCCCGAGATCAGCTGACCTGCGTTTAAAGTTCCTGTTAAGTTAGATGAAGTGATATTCCTGGTATATTCTCAGCTTCCGGATAGCTGCTGTATTTGTGTTGGCTGCTAGTTAGACGGTGAGTCGTTTCGTATTGCAAGAGTAGATTTAGGTCTTGTATTACTCCTCCCTTCTTCGATAGGTATTCGCAGAATGTTGATTGCTCTGTTAGTAGGGCGACCTTCAACCAGGTCGAATACTACTCTGTTGCCAGGAGCTATTTCGGTTTCCACGATAAACCCGTACCTTCTTCGAAAGTCACACCGGCGGATGATGCCTGTGATGCTTTGGGCTAACAGATTTGGTTTCGAGCAGATGCTGGCAGATGTAGGAGCTGTTGAGTTTGGCTGAGCTAGCTGCGGCTCCTTCACGCTAGCTCATTCGTGTTTCCCGATGACATCTGTGCTGAATTCCGTCCCAATTGTTCTCTTCTGACGTCCGGCGGCTCTCGTGGTGATGGTCTATTGTTACTAGCTGCGACTGCAACTCGTATATTGCGTCTCACCGCTCTGGTTACTCGATGATTTGCTTCCATCCGAAAGGCGGTTTGTACTGCATATTGCAGAGTAGGTGGGTTAACATCTCGAACTCTTTCTTGGACATCTAAATTAAAAATTCCGTCTAGCAAATGTTCCAAAACGAACTGATCCCTTGCATCGTCCGGACAATATGCGAACTTGAGCCTAGTCAGCCGTAAAAGATTAGTGGCAAATTCTGAAAAGCTATCCCCATTCTTCTGGACTCTGGTGCTAAGCTGTACGTGACTTACTGATTGCTTATACTCCGCACCAAACTGTATAGAGTGCACTTTCCTCGCTTTGCTATAAAACCTCCTGGCCTCTTGATTCAGTGTCTCATAGAAGCCCAAATCCATGCCCCGCAGAGAGGCAGCTAAGTAAAGTGCTTTGGTCTCGTCGTCCCAACCGTTTGTTTCCGCGATCGCTTCGAAGTGCAACTCGTAGTGATTCCACTGAGCCTTGCCGTCGTACTCCGTCGGTGAAAGCATCGGCTTTCTAATGGGCTTGTCACTAACTGTATGCTGCGTTCGAGGAGGTAGTGACAAAGACGGCTCTGTTGATGGCTTAGGCTCCGCAAGATTCGAACAGGAGCATGCTTCCGTATTTGTCTCTGGTGATTTCTGCCCGCAATTGCTCGGAGCTTCTGTTCAAAATTTAGCTGACGACGGTGTAGATTGACCACTCGGAGACGGAGGGCCAGTTGACTTGTCAGTCAATGGTACATTTTGTTGAACCTCAGTGTCATCCATTACTCTATGCGCGAACGCAGATGCGCTGAGGACTGACATTTCGGACATATGCCTCTGGAGTATACTTAACTCTTCTTGGAAAGACGTATGCTATCCCTTTAGAGCTTTCACCTCATTGCTGACTTCTTCAATTGTGTGTGATTGTGCACTAAATTTATTGCTCAACTCTTCGAGCTTCTGCAGGATTTTGTCGAGCGAATCCTCTGCCATTCTGCTCGATTCTCGTTAGGGCCCCCTCGACACCAAAATGAGACGAAATTTCGCGTGTGGAAATACTATTTCGTCCCTTTTTGCACTGCGAGAATTATGAGGAACTTACTCGTTATCGAGAGTCGAAACTTAAGTCGAAACCTGCCCGAAGTAAAAAACAATGCTCAAGGTACGTGCTTGTTTATGAAATTTCGTCTATCGCTCTCGGTATCGCAGATATAGAGGATATTTCGTGCGTCGTATAAGGCCGAAAGGGTCTATCTAAATGTCCGAAAGGCTTCTCGCTCTTTGATCAGGAGAGTTCCACCAACCGGTAGCTTTTCCCAATTTGGAAGGCTTATTACCGCTCCCCGGTAGATGCAAGCTATTTTCCAACCTTCCGCGGAAGAGAAGTGTAATGCATATCTGTAATCATGCATCATTAAAGCATGTAATTGCATGTAAATCAAATGCACATCTCCGTAAAAGAAATATGATAACAAGATTACAACTAAAGTTTGTAATTCATTTCGAAAGTTAAAACTCGAACAAACAAAAATGTAAATACAATTGACATACATACAGATTTGTATGTAATCACTTTTGTGTGAATCATTCATACCTCGTTATGAATGAAGTAAAATAAAAGCGCATCAGATTACAGCGCATCAGATTACAGCGCAAGCAGAAAATAAATTACGTATGTACAGTGCACCAAATTTCTCAATGGCAACAAAGAACGTTACTCACTTGAGGTCACCATTTCTTTTATAATGGGTGAGAAAATTATCGAATGTAGGTAGCTTTAAGAAATTAATGTAAATAGCTTACTTAGCAATAATTAGCGATTATAAATTAGGTAGCATTAAGAAAGAAATCAAGAATAAAGTTTTGACCATTGACTGGTAAAGTACAAGTGTTATTCTTCAGAACGTAGCGGCAATTAGCCAGGCGTTCTCCATCCTAAAGATATATTGGCATCTTAGCCAGGTATTTTCTCCATAAAGATATTGAGGCACTCCAGCCAAATATCAAGTAAGGATTGAGGCATTCAGCCAGATCCATAGGTAACTTTCATTTCTTTGCCTTTCATGAATATTGAGGCGACACGCCATATATTCGGAATTGCAATTAAGTAATATAATCATGCATAGAATATTGGACATCGGCGAATACGCCAACCCATCGGCAACCAGCGTAAAGGCAAACAAAACAGAAGAACTTAATTAACTTTTTAATGGTCCAAGATCTACGTCTGCTAAGGCACGTCGAGCTATGAAAGTTCATAGGCCGAACTACGCGAAATACCTGTAAAAACTTCCCCTGGGCACCAATTATAGACCTCCTAAGTTTGAAGTTTTATTGACGGCCGTAGTTAGGCACCAAAAGCCGAAGTATGCCTTAAGGATATTCGCTATGGATAAGATGGAAATCGCGAGGGTTTCAAAAGAAAATATTGTATGCAACACAACCCTCGGTGTTAACGTTTCCCTTATCACGTGTTGTATTTATTGTATTTGTATTTCGCTCTTACCTTTTTTCGAACGGGGACAGGGACTTTTCATTAGTAATACACTCTCAACTATTTTTATTAGTAATACTCTCTCTACTATATTTTTATTTTTGTAGTACACTCTCAACTACATTTTTATTATTTCTGTATTGATTTCAAACCATTTTAATTCGTAAGCTACGTTTATTTTTTTTAACACTAAGTTAATTGGTCAAACTGAATTAATTTGTAAAAAAAAACAAGTTTTTGTTGTGAAACCAATTTAGTTACTTTACCCGTATTATTTTTCGCTTCAAAAATTGTCTGTAATCATTTTTTCTTCAAATCAAACACGACCAAAGATTTATTTTTTTCTTTTCCGACGACCGTACCACTCAGATTTTAAAAACGAACTCTCTTTTTGATCACATTCATTGCGATCAATAGCCATCGTTCAGGGTAGAAAAATGCATCGTTTGCATTTCTACCCTGAGAAAAATTTTCATTCGTTCCGGACTTGATTAAACATGTCCAGAATATTTTCGATGGACGGCGGTTTGTCGAAATGTAATTCTATCCTTTAATAAACATCAGCCACCGTCCAGACGTTTGAAAATCGCGGCGCTCGTATACATGTAATGTATTTGTGCTGCGCGACTTTTTTATCGTGAATTTTCAGCGTAATATTTGTGGGAAAAATATGTGAAGGAACTGCTGACGCTGCTTTCTTCGTGTATTTTTCTGATAACCCAACCAAGTTTTTAAGCATGGTTAGCTTATGAAAATTTTCTAAATGCATTTATCATGCTAGATGGGACTGTCTTTGTGTATATGTGTGTATACACAACACACGCACATTAAATGAAATCCAAAAGCAGATATATTTGAACTGCTTCTAATTCGTTTTTCGAAGGTTCAATCTATTGTTTTAGTATTTCTAAATTTTCCGTTAAGAATTTAATCCAATTATTGAATTCAGCATTAAAGTTTATCAATGCACGTAGTTAACTAAGCAGAATTATTAGAAATATTTCTCAGCCTTTTGTTCGAAGTTGACTCAACTTATTGATCGTGGGTGTTATCAAGACGACCTATATTAAGAGTATCTCATTTGTTATAAACTGCATAAAGGCAGAATGTCGAGAAACAAAAATTCGCACCCGTTCGTAAAAATTGTTAAAGTAATTCTTCAAAAATATAAGAAATATAAAAGTTATATTAAAATGTAATTATAGTAAGGAGGCAAAATGTCGGAAACATTTCTCACTCCTTTGGCAAAACAAAAATGTTTTGGATTTGTTGTCGAATTTACTTAGGATGTAGAGAATGGAAGTAAGATCTTCCTCGACCTTTAGTTAACGAAATTGTAACCTTGTTATTTCCAACTTATTCGAAGTATAAAAACTGAAGATGAGCTCATGCTCAACCCTTAGTAAGAATTCCAATTCTGTTGCTTCCAATTTTCTTCTCTTAGAATAAGAAATGAAAATAAAAGCTTTCTTGACCTTTAGTTAAAGCAAAGACAAAAGAAAGATTGAACTTATTGAAATTTATTTAGAATTTTAGCCAATTTTTAGCAATTCATAACTCATCGACGAGGAGTACCGAAAATTTATCCTGTGTAAGTTCAGTTATCCACGACCAGGTATACGAACGTCTTCCCGAAAGTGCTTGCAATTCACGAATCTTATCGGGCCAATGTAAGAAATATTTTGTGATTTTAAAGCGCGTCGACCCGCAATTATAACAAAAACTCAGAATTCGTTTGTTAGTTTTCCGTATCCTTCGTTATCCAATACTGGCATTTTACTACCATCTTCTATTTAAGGAACGACTTACAAGCAAGTATAGGGCGTATAGCAGCTATTCTTATGTCTTTGGCCCGTTGATCAGATCGTATAAGAAAAATATATCACCCGTGCTGTGCTTTATTATCGTTAATTAGCAAATATGAAAACAATATTAAAAATAATTAGTACTTCTTCAATCGTAGATTATCAGATATAGAAATATCGCTGGTAACACTTCAAGTTTGATTTTCAAATCTAGAAACTCTTTTCGTTAAAACTAAATCAAATATAGGAAATATTTCCGGTAAACTTCAAATTCGATCTTCCAATATAGAAAAGCCTTTCGTCGCAACTTTGTACTTATGGATTATCAACTATAGAAAATATTTCTAGTAAAATTTTAAATTTGCTTATCCAATATAGAAAATATTTCTGTTAAACTGTGAATTTGATTTCCAAATCTAGAGAGTGTTTTCGTTGAAACTTTAATTTCGTTGATTATCAGATATAGAAATATTCCCGTTATAGCTTTACGTTTGATTAACAAGTGTAGAAATTATTTCTGTCAAATTGTGAATTTTCTTTCCAAATGTGGGAAATCTCTTTGTTCAAACTTTAAGTTCGTGGATTATCAGATTTAGAAATATTGCTGGTAACACTTCAATTCGATTTCGAAATATAGAAAATCTTTTGGTTCAAAGTGTAGAAGATATTTCCGCAGAAACCTTAACTTGTTGATTATCAGATGTTGAAAATATTTCTGACAAAATCTTAAGTCTGATTTTCAAATATAGAGACTATTCGTTAAAACAAAATCAAATATTTTCGGTAAACTTCATATCTGATCTTCAAATATAGAAAATATTTCTGTTAAATATCCTGTGTACCCATTACATACCGCAAAATGGTAGGGCTATGTCGCGCCTATTATTAAAAATCCAAATCGCTTATTACCAATTATTGAAGTCAATTTAGGAATTGTAATAAGGGTGTCGAAACTGACAAAGCCCCGATTACCCAATGCAAAAGAAAAACACACAAAACCAAATCAAAGATTATTTCGTGTTTTATAATGGCCCTGTATCCGGTTAAATTTATTTATTAGTATGATTTCCAGCTGAATTGAAGGTTATTCTGTTCAAATTGTATAAATGATTTCATACCTAAAATTAACTACAGTTCATTTTCTTAACGGCCCCGTACGCCGGTGAATCTATTTAAAAAAACAAAAAATTGCGTACTCTTCCAACTCGCAAAGCAAGGGCGAAAGGACACAGAAAAGAGAAAACAAATAAAAACAAAATCTTCCCATTTATCATTGAAGGTAAGCCAGCTTGTACACCCGTGGGCTAACAAGCGAAATGAGACACGTTTAACTTGTGCCTACGCGTAATTAAGGGATGCTGCCTTACTCACATTGCACTATCTTAAAAACTTTAGAATTAACATGAGAATGAACAGAAATATGTTCGTAGGTACTGTTGAGGTTCCCTTTTACTAGGGGTTCACCCAGGCAGGCATAATTAAAACATTTCCAAGCCTTAGGGCCAGATAATTACGGTATTCGAACTGAAGTCGTCGCATTATCTTCACCTCTGAAAAAGAACAAATATTCCTAACCTCCAATGAAATTTAGTTACCACATGGCTGTACCCTAATTACTTTTAATCTTTAGGTAGCTAAGAAAATGTGTGTTATTTATAAAAAGAAAAGCAAAATGTTAGTTAAATGTGGCTAAAAAAAAATACATAAAAAAAAAAGGCAAAAAAAACATTATATCTAGGTTAGTTGAAGTTTCGCAGCTATATAGTTGGGGCCACACCGGGCCGTCGATGAGGCTTCCCGGTGCTGACGGGGAATGCGAGGGGGTCCCTGTTAAGGGATCAAAGGACCCCACACTTGACACCAATGTTATCTTTCTTCGTTTCACTATACCCGTCGGTATATAGATCTGGTCGTCAACGGATTCTTCTGGCTGTGTTATGACGCAATTTCACCTCCGATAAGGTCAGCCGGTATAGAAGTGCGATTCCTAACGGAACCTGATAGCGGTGGTAAGACACACGTGGGCGGCACAGAATCCTGCTGGCGTTTTAACCTGGCCGAGCGGACACCAGGGTGATTTGGTTATCTGTATGCACGTGCTGTTTACGAGGGCTATATAGTCGAAGTCGTACCTTAATTTTCCTTCTCGATGCCAAACGGGGAACTGTCTCGGGAGACTTATGTCACTTTTAGTCCTTTATGCTTCTTAGGTTAAGACTTCTTTTTCGCTCTTCTTCAGAAAAACTACAGCAATTCACTTTTATTTGATTTCTTGTATTCTTTCCTTTATTAAAAAAAAAAACTTTTTACTCTTCTCCACTTTCCTTCCTCATACAAAGAAAACTTCTTACAGAAAGAAAAAATCTAGGCAGAGCCGAAGCTTGGTACACTCAAACAACAACTTTTAAAAAAAAATTCAATCCCGCTTTTTTCTATGTCACACATACATCTCAAAAAAACCAAAAACAACTTTTTTTTCATTACGTTACTTACTTCACTAACTAGCTATATACGCCATCTGCCTTTTCGTCTAACATTTTGAATTATTGGTACAGTTCGACTATAAATTCTATTTTTATCTACTTGTAACATTTGTCTTAACATCTAGTTCCATGAATCTCTATTCCTAGTAAATTACATGATTTATTTCAGGCAATCTATTGCTGAGGTAAGAAATGCCTGTTCTCAAAACCATCAAAATCTTTCTTTTATGATTGTCTCCCTGTAGGGTTAGAACTGTCAGTTCGTCTTTTCTTTGCTGGTTTGGTTGGAAGAATTCTGTCGCGTTTTAACTCCCTGATGTCAATGAAGGTCTCTACATGTAGGGCGATCTCATGACCTTTGTACAATTTGAACTTACAACCCGTGCTAAAGCCCAGTATGGAATTCGGGTATTGGTAAAATGGATTCCATAAAGATAGCATTTGGTAAGAAGTCAACGCAAGCTTTGCGTGGAGAAAACTAAGTGACAGCTGTTGAAACCACAATTAATGACAATTATCTTTATTAAATTTATCTTTTTCTTTTCTTTTTTTTCTTTTTTAAATGAGAAGTGATTATTATTTATAATGGATACAGATCGTTATATTGACGAGACAACTAAATCAGAGATATATCAAAACTTTTACCAGCATTTCCATGATCCGCACATTAAAATATTCAGTAAACTGCGCGGTGGCTTACAAACGCCATCTATCTTATAATAGAGAACATTTTACCAGTGAACTACGTGCTGGGCAAGTAAAGAGCTCAGCAAAAATTTCTTTTTGCTTGGCATTCCACTAGCAGTAAAATTTATATGGTAATGTCACTTTTTACTAGAGTTTCGTACTATGCTTAGAATGAAATTGTTTAAGGAAACCGATTGAAAGTACTCGAGAGCACGAAATGTTATAATCTCGAATAGATGTTCCCGATTATTGTCGACACATGTTTTCGTATTTGTAAAAATATTCGAGGTTGCAATTCGGTACGTGTCGAACTAATTTATTGGTTTCGAACTTTCTATATCTGTAACGCTCATGTGCTTCATGTATTTTTAAGTATAATCAACGTTGAGATTGTTTATTAACTTTGACTTTTTATATCTGTCAAATTTTGATTCACAAGCTTAACAAAACTATTTTCTGATTTTGGATTCCTATATCGGTCAAGTATTTATTTACATTTATTTCTAACACCATTATGATGTCAGGCAATTCTACCTCGAATCCAACGGTCAGAATTATTTCTTTTATCTCCACTCGTAATGTTAGTTCGGTTCGAAATATTTCCTTTCATTTTTATTGTTATAATTTAATAAATGTAAAGATGCCCATTTTGCTTCATCCCCACACATGTCAAAATTTCTCCACACTTTTTTTTCTTTCTAATTCGATTTCCGTCTGAGATAGGTAGTTAAAAATTGCTCATTCGCGGAATTATTGTAATTACCCGCCTAAGTACAGGTCCAGCACAAGGCTCGGTGTTGCTACGTGTGTGTTGCCCTTTAGTAAATCCGCTTACGCAGTTTATTTCTGAACGAGCTAGATGTCGCGCGGAATTGTAGAAATTGATTTGGGTTCAATGCCTATCTCTGTGTGGTCAGCTCGCTGAAATGTCAAGAATTTATTAGGAATTCGGTTCTGTGGCTTTTTTGTTTTTCTTTTGTCGCGGTTAATCTAATTCTTGCATTTCTTTTTTCGTGAGTTCTGCTTTTGTATCTTACCGAACTTGGCTTGTTTGTTGCTGCCAATTAGCCTTCCGCCGCAAGTGTGAATTAGCAAAACAAGCAACATTTCAAAGCAAGCTTTCAGTGGTGATAACAAGCATGAGATTCGCTCTTCGGAAAAGCGTAAGAAGAAACTTGCATCACTGGAAACTGCTCGTGAGTTTTGCAACGAAATGGTCCAACTTGCTACTATAGTCGGAAAGGAACAACAAAAGGCAAGGAAAGATCTTACGATAATCCAAGCTAGAACTTTTAAATTTCGAGAATTTTTCACGATTCCAGGTATTCTCTCCCCTTGGGGCGTATAGGGTCGCAAACTATAAGAAAATTATCTCAAGATCCCCTTGCTATTCTTTGTTGAGATCCTGAACAGGAATCAGCTTCACCAAGAGATGTACCATCCGCAATTTATGCTCAAAAAGCTACTGAATACCCATTGTTAACAATTGGTGGTCGCGCAAAGGCCTACACAGGTAATTCAATTTGTAACAATATATATACCTGAGTACGTCAGACCTCTTTATTGGGGACTGAGATTGCTTTGTAGATATGGACATTTGGCTTTCAGTTGATTGTCTCACTCGGTAGTCTCACATCTAGTGGAGATGGGATCACAACAGTACTCGGCTTCACGTGAACCTTCTGTTCAAGGGTTGTTTATTACGTAGTGCGCTTCCATAGTTATTTCCCATAATAAAATGGCGCTCAACGTGGGGCCAGCTCAGTTAGTCTTCGGTGGTCCAAATGTTAATTTTACTGGGGACTGGAACTTGTTGCGAGATGATCATCCGTCATCTGAAAGTCGTTTGACCTCAACTCCCATATTTAGTGGAAGTTTCGTGCGGACCTAAGTCTAACTGTTGTTTTCACCTAAAGTGTTTATTTTGGGTGAAGTTTTGAATGATTGAAATTATTGAGATTAAAGTAAATTTTCGTGATTTAGGTAAATTAAAATTTTTCAGAATTTGAAATAATTTTGTATACAGGTTATTTTAGTTGAAGTTCGACTTTCTTTGAATTTTGGATCTTTCCCGCTAGCCTTCAACCATGGAAATGGCAGGTGGCCTCACCGAAAGTGTTTGTTGATGCTTCTCACGGAGACATGTATTTGCTGGCCAACTGGCTGGACAGTCACGAAGCTGTGAGAAGACTTTTTGGCTTTTAACTAACTAGTTGACCACATTCATGTCTTTGCCCATGTGGAAGGTTAGTTAGACATAGCAATCGAACAAGGAGAAAGGAAAGAGTTGTTAGAGGAGGGAAGTGATGCTGGTGTGATGTGAATTTGCACAACAATTTCCTTATCAATTGAAAATACAAGAATGCACATTCTGCATTCTTGCATTATTCAATTGACCCAAAATCCATCGCTCATTGCTTAATTGCAATTAAGCAAAAACATGCGCTAAACAAAATATATGTCACAACCTTAAGAAGTGACTGTAATTGTTTACATGCGTTTGTTTACATTTTTGCAACCAGCGTAATATGGGTGAATAATATTGCGTCACATCTTTCTGCCGGAGTTAAGCACATAAGTGCAAATAAGCGGTTTAGTTTTAACGTGTTTAATGTGCATTAATATTAATTTAGTTTAGCTTAGCAAATTGATGATTGTATAAATTAAGTAGCAATACCCGAATAAAGCACAATTGGTTTTCATAGTTATAGATAGAACAAGTAGTCTTTTATTCACTTGGCATCTGCTGTTTACAGCTGCGCCAAGGTACCATCATTCATTTTGATACTACTACCGGGCATCTGCTGTTTACAGCTGCGCCCGTCGTAGTTGCGGAGGTTTGCTTTTTACAAAGCTTCTCCTGTCTCATCATTTCGAGTTATGCATCATTTATTACTACACTGGAGACCTTCAGCAATCAGGTGCTGGCATACTTTGACATCTCTGACTCGACTTCTCCGGGATTCTGTTGAGAACTTGAAACTTTTCCATGCACACATCCACACTACTTATTTATTTATTTATTTATTTCTACAAATTTCATCAAATAGCTGATTACTACAAAATTAAAACAAAAAGAAAATGTACAACATCCCATTTAAATAAATTAAAAATAGGCAAATATATAAAAAAAAAAAAAGAAAAAAAAAGAGAAAAAGCATTAGATTAAAGAGAACATAATACAAAAATACAGACTATAAATAAAATTGAACAGAAAAAGAGAAACGAAAAAGAAGAGAAAAAAGAAAAAAGCTACATTAGGTAAGCTGACCATTTAAGAGACGGTTTACTTGGGCTTTAGTTAGATGTAGGTCCAGTACGTGCCAATGAGCATTAAACAGACGAGACATCGACGTAATAGGCTCATTAAAACTGTAGATTGTATAACGAAATGGCAAACAAAAAAAGTCATGGTCATAATTGCACCATGCAAGCAATCAAAAATAAAAAGGATCCTAGAAATATCACGCCTCTTCTCAAGGGTGTCGATAGAGAGCAACTTGAGTCGATCAGCATAAGGAGGCAAGGCTAAAGGATTGTTCCAGGGAAGGCCACGAAAAGCACATTTAATAAATCTGCGTTGGACTGCTTCAATCCGATTAATATGTACAGAATAAAATGGTGCCCAAACAGGACTGGCATACTCCAAGATCGGCCTAACAAAAGCGAAATATAGGGTCTTGGTTACAAAAAGGTCATTAAACTCCCGGGACCACCTCTTAACAAAGCCCAAAGCAGTGTTAGCCCTATTGACAATATTTGAAATATGGTTTTCAAATGATAGCCCGGAATCAAAAATAACTCCCAGATCCTTGGTGCTGTGAAGTCTGGGCAATAAACTTCCATTGATGAAGTAATTCAGATACAAAGAACTTACGATAATAAGACAAAACAAAACACTTATCAATATTCAAAGAAAGAAATTTCTTAGAACACCAAGAGTAGAAGGTGTTTAAGTCAGAATTAATTAGAGCATAGTCATCGGCATTCGAGATAGTTCGGAAAAGCTTGACATCGTCAGCATAACAAAGAATTTTGGTATGAGGTAGTAACAAGTGCAAGTCATTAATATAAATGACAAACAAAAGAGGACCAAGATGGCTACCCTGGGGCACTCCAGAGGTATTAAGGATGTTCCTGGATAGAATACCACGAAAAGAGACTTGCTGGGTATGATTAGATAGATAGGAGCTTAACCATAGAAGAAACCGACAAGGGAAACCCAGCAAAGGAAGCTTATGTAAAAGTATCTTGTGGCTAATCCTGTCGAATGCTTTACTAAAGTCAGTATAGATGCAGTCAACTTGTTTTCCTGTATTAGTGACAGACATACAATGATTATAAAACTCCAATAAGTTAGTAGTTGTTGACTTCCCCTTAGTAAAACCATGCTGGAAACTACCTATGAACGGTTTAGAGTGGAAATAGAGAGTATCACAGACAATAGCTTCAAATATTTTGGGAATAGCTGAAAGATGAGCAACTGGTCTATAATTAGATATGTCAATTCTGTTCCCCTTTTTATGATGTGGAAAAATTAAGGAGTGTTTCCATAACTTAGGAAAGACGCCTGATCGACAGGACAACTTAAATAGGTGAGATAAGTTGGGGATAAGCGGAATGCTGCATTTCTTCAACCAAGAAGATGGGATGCCATCAGGGCCAGGCAAAAAGCTATCTGCCAAATTCGAAATATGTTTCGAAATTATGGCATCATCACAAGATCCTTTAACTCAAAAGGAGTCGAAGGAAGCATCGTCAAGTGAGTAAAATCGCTACAACTAATATCACAGTTGGAATCACTAAAGGCAGATTCAAAAAAATCGGCAAACAGATTGGCAATAATTGTCAAATCAGCACTCTCCGCATCACCAAAAGATAAGGATGAGGGGAATCCATCAGACTTGCGTTTAGAATTAACAAAGGACCAGAACTGTTTAGGTCTATCGAGCAAAAAAGTCTTCAATTTGGATATGTATAACTTATAAGAAGCCTCAGAAGCAGCCATGAACCTTCCGCGATGATACGAGTAAACCAGATAGTCCTCGTCGCTCCTCGAAAAACAAAATCTCTTCCATGCTTTAGTTTTCAAATTCTTGAAATGGCGTATTGAACCATTAAGCCATGACTAATTCAGACTTTTATTCCTAGATCTAGAAATTGGTACATTCTGAACAAAACAAAGAAATATAGAGTCATAAAATAGCTTAATAGCATTATCGATATCTCGTTCGTCAAATATATTACTCCAGTCACGACTAGACAGCCAAAAGTCGATTCTAGAATAGTCAGCCTTAACAAAATTAAAATAGTAATCGTCAGAATAAGATACATTCAAAGATATTGGATCAAAACAAAATATAACATGAACTGCTGGATGGTGAATAGACTCTGGAAGCAAACGCGTTAAACATCTCCTAGCCGTAGTACCATAACAATCCGAAGAGAACACCAAGTCAAGGAATCTCCCTGAGTAATTTGAAATGCCACTGCACTGGAAGAGCCCTGCAGAAACAATGCTGTCAATAAAGCGGGGAAAATGCTGAGGAGCAGACAGATAGGCTTGACGAAAGCTTTCCATATCAGAGTCGTATTGCCACGAGACAGTCGGCATATTAAAGTCCCCGAAAACCAGAAGATCATCAGAAGGCAGCATAGTATCAGTAATCTTGTCGATAGATGAAGCCAACGAATCGTAAGTAGAAGGAGGCGAACCTGGAGGAATGTACACGTTGACGACAAATACATTCTTAAGCCGAAGTCTCAGAACCACGACCAGAAGCTCAAGATCATCCACCCCGTCCAAATCCACCAGTGAACACGGAATACCTCGCTGAACCGCGCATAGAACACCCCCACCAACAGCATTCAACAGGTCCAAGTGACGATCCCGACGAAAGACCTGAAACTCAGACCAAAAATCTCAGCATCGACAAATTTTCCACATAGCCATGTTTCGGATAAGCACACCACGTCAAAGCTTGAACTCGTAGATGACACAAATAGCTGGGTAGTCTTAGATCGGAGTCCAGTTACGTTCGCATAGTAGAACGAAATCTCCTTGAGTAGTTTTTTGACGGCGAAAGTGTCTTAGCCCGAGCTCTAGGAACAAATTCTCGCACAATCGAGTTAGGCGGCCATATATCCGGAGACATCACAACTGTAAAAGAATCCTCAGGAATCAAGACCCTAAATGATGCAGAAAAAGTGCGCTCATAAGCACCGTTTTTCGAGTTAATCTTCCTACAAGAGATCTCGCTCAGTTGAATGCCCAAACACGATGAAATATGACAAACAATGTCATCCTGAGTAGTGTCCGGATGCACAATAGAAATGAAAACGCTCTTCGGTAGTCTTGCAGGTCTCAGGGCACTAACCCCAGCAGGAATCCCGCCGATGCCGACATCTCTCATAGAAGAAACGCCATCCGATACAGGGTCGGGGTCATCATGAACCAGAGCAATCGAGCCATGAGCAGAAACAGGTGCAGAACAGGAAAGAACAGAGCAGACACCACTTATTTCAGCATTAGCTTCAGACACAGCATTGGAATCCTCCATAGTAGGCTGATCATGACTTTTTTCCCCCACATCGTGCTGCGCCGCGACCTTCATTAGAGTGAGCCATAGGGGATGTGTGTGATCCTTACCACGCCTTCGATGTGAGTGCTTCATCCCATTATCAAGAGATCCACTACATGAAGCAGGCTTAGCTTCCCTGTCGAATAGCTATTCAACACGGGATTGTGACTCAACGGAGGAACCATCAGCAACAAGCTCAGGAACAGCCACCAAATCCTCAATATTATGTTCACTTTTCTCTTCCACGCAGGACTGGGACCCCTCAAGTCCAGTGATAACAGCAGGAGCCCGAGTATTCGCCAAAAGCCTGACATCAGATGCAACCGAACTAAGCAGCCCCGAGCTCTTATTAACAGCCAATAGCCACGAGACCATATCATTTCTGAATGAACTGATGCTACGACTGACGTCCTCATAGATTGGAAGAACAGGATTAGTTTTGGAAGTATAAGCCGGCTCAGAACCAGCTATAATACCATGCATATCTACGATGGAGTCAGAGATGGAAGCTAATTTCAGGGAGAGTTCATGAGATCTGCTCAGCATCAAGTCACAGCCAGCGCTGAGCTTCGTTACAAGGGAAGTAAGATCCTCCATTTTCCGGTTAAAAACTCCGAAATCATCCGACAAAGCGTGAAGGCCAGATAAATTAGACGTAATGGCCTTCATCCCATCTGCAACATAATTCTGTTCAGTAGTAATGCTGTCAGCCATACTTTTCATCAACCTAAGTACATGGCACGGTTTGATGTTTGAACATTCAGTGCACGTATAATTTGTAGAGGAAGACGATTTAAGGCTCCGTTTTAAGCAGGAGGAGTGAAAAAAATTACCACAAATGCCATCACATACGATGGCGTTGTCAATGATACCATTTGAGCAAACCTTGCAGAAGCACATAGTTATTCCAATGGAAATATGTAAGTCGAAAAATTCGAAAAATAAAATAAAATAAACAAGCAACAAAAAAAAAAAGATATTAAAAAAAAATTGATCTTGATTAATTATATTCACCACCATGATGTACATGCACTCCTAATCTTCGTGTAGATCAAGACACCCTCAATAAAATAACATATAAGTCACTGATCACATTGAGCAAAAATGTGCTCTTGCTGAAGGTATTAAATTGTGCATTCACTAACCGAACTTTACCAAGTGATCCAAAAGTTTGTGATTGTGGTTGTGAATAAGTAAAGTACTTGTTGATTTTCTGACCTGTAAAAAAATTCTTTTTTGGCAGATTGGACCTGCGAGACCTTTATCTTTGAGAGTTGACTTTTGGAGAGAGAGGGAGAAAGTCTTATGATTGTTTTTTATGTTGTTTTTTTTAGTATTGTAAGATTAGCTCATAGGGAATCTTACAATCGTTAATGTTTTTGAGAAAATTTGAGTTTACCTCATAGCAAATTTTTCGATATTGTAGGCTACAGTTCACTTTTTCTTTAAATATTTTTGCTGGTGCATATAGCATTATCGATTAGTAAGGCGGCCAAGATTTTTTGTACAAATTTCATTCAGTTTTGCTGTAACTTTCCACTAGGGAGCTTAGATTAGATTAGTGATGTTTAAATTATTAATTGAATTTGTAAATTTTGAAGTTTAGTGGAATCTTTATCAGATACGAAGTGTATCGATGTAAATCTAGATTTATCCCTACCTTAGGATAATTAAGTAGTAACACGGAGAGCCCATTACTTTGGATTTCCCGCCACCTAATTACGCTGCACGTCCTCCATATTATGGGTGCGCAAGTCAGAATGAACCACCCGATAGCGCGAATTGGGGAGTGCCTAAAGACGACCTGAAGATCAGAGTGCAACTGATGTCGCGAAAGCAAAAGCCTGCTGAATCATTCTATATGTACCACCATCACCTACTGCAGGTTTGTGGTGAACTGTAAAACTTCATGCCAGAACTAGAATTCTTAGTAGTTGTAAAGTCTAACTTACTGCCTGAGATTCACGAGAAGATCTGTCTGCACTCTACAAATACCATTGGCCAGTTGAGATCACTCCTCACCCAAATTCCAGCTACACAGTTGCGACTTGCGACTGCGCGTAACTGGAGCACACATCGCAAACAGAGGGCAAGCGAAATCGATGACTTATATCCTGACCTGACGATCTCACCTAAAAGTAAAAACAATATAGTGGACGTGTCAGCCATCACAGATCGACAGTTAGGGATCTATTGGAATTGTGATCAGGCAGGTCAATTATATCAAGAACGTTTACAATAAAGAGAGCCAGTGTTCTGGTATGGATGCGGACGCAAGTACACCTCTAAGCCAAACTGTAGACACTGTCTGCAGAAAGAGGAGAAGCGGGTCGGGAATCGAAACACCTTTTCTGGCCCGAGTGTTACCTCTCAGATATCATCGACTTTAACTGGTTTCCTTCAGTCGCTGACCCAGAACAACAGTCTGCACAAACCATGTAGTACGTCGACCAACCAATAGACTGTCCTTTGATATCATACAGTTATTTCATTTCATTTCATTTATTCTTTTATAAGTGGCATTGTACAAAAAGATATAAAACCTTATTTTAGTACAAGATTAATAGGTACATTATCCAATAACTAATATAAGACTAGACTAATAAGAAATTAATTAGTCAATTAGAACTGAGATACAAAAGGAGAGAAAAAAAATTAATCTTATACTTATTTGCAATGCAAAACTAAAAGCTAGACTGATTTCAAGTGCTCGAAACTTTGCATTTAAAATTACCAAACATACCTGGCTCAAACAACAATCTCAAATTTATTGGCAGAGAATTCCAAATAATAATGGACTGGATGAAGAGCTAACGCTTAGATGTTAGACAATTATGTCTAGGCACTATTAAAGTAGTAACTCGCTTTAAACGCGTTTTCGCTGGAGTGAAATTACTAGTCGCCCAGAGTGATCGAACCCCACCATATACTTTTCTAATTAGAATATTAATATGATGGCCCCAGGAAAGAGTTCTATTGAAGATAATTCCCAAGTTAGAAACGGAATCAACAGTTGGAATTTGCGTTCCATTGATTACGACAGGTGAGAAATAAGATGTATCTAAAATTGTTTTGTATATAATTAATCATTTAGTTTTGGTAGGGTCAAGTGTAGCATGTTGTCAATGCTCCACAAATAAATAGAATGAAGATCATCATTTATAAGAAACACCATCTTCAGCTAATCCAATTGGTCTTGAGATGTACAATTGAGCATCATCAGCATAAAGGTGCAGTTTGCTGTACTTAACACAATGAAATAAATCATTGATGAAAAGAGAGAACAACAGAGGACCCAAGATAGATCCTTGGGGAACGCCTGAAGATACCAATTGAAAAGCGGAATTTAAATTTTTAGAATACACAGATTGCTACCGATCCCTCATGTAACTGCCGATAAGGTTTGCAGCCTGGAGAGAAAAATTAAACTGCATTATCAGTTTTCTACATAGCTTGCTGTGATTCACCGAATCAAATGGCTTAGAGAAATCCAAGAGCTCTAACATGGAGAACTCATCCCTGTCAATGGCAATCCGTATATCATTGGTTATTTTAAGAAGAGCAGTAATACAGCTATGCTTAGGTCTAAAGGTTGATTGTTCTTCATTTAGTAAATTATGATATGCAATGTATCTATTTATCTGGGCAGACATAATTTTTTCAATTACTTTAGCTAAAAATGGTAAGATACTAATAGGTCTGAAATCGGTATTAGATGACTTTTTCTGAACAGGTATGACCTTTGAGAACTTCCACTGGTTCGGAAACTGAGATGACGTAAAACACGTATTAAAAATGTGTGCAAAAGGAGGAGGAATATAAGGCAGGAGCATTTTAACAAATTTCGGCTTTAAACCATCACATCCCGTGCTGTCAGACTTGATTTCACAAAAAGCCTTGAGAACGTCATTAGCTGCTACTCGGGTAACTTAAATTGTGAAAAGTTGCGAGGAACACTAGGAATAGGCAATTCAGGGCTGCTTTGGGAACTCGAAGTTATTGCAGGTACCATAAAGAAATTCTTGTTGATTTCTTTCGGATCAATGTCAATATAATTTTTGGTTGAACAAACTACGCCGGCAGAACGTAAGTTTTTCCATAATTTTTTTGGTGATAGTTCAGTATCGAGCAATGAAAAAAAAAACCTCTTTTTGGCTATTTTGATTTCAAATGATGTTCTATTACGAAGAACGCGATAGTCACCCCAGAGTGGTGTGGCAGCTCGATATCGTTTCCACATGTCAAATGCTCTATTCCTGCGGCGAATGAAGCTCATAATTCTAGGAGAAAACCATGGGCAGACAGGTTATATATAGTTTTAGTTACCAATGGGACATACTTTCCATGAAGATAATGGATCACTTCAGATAGGAAGTCAGTTTGATCCTCAGCGTCACACATAGTGTGACAACTATTCTAAGGAAGAGACTGAGCTTCATAATGGAGCTTATCTAAATTTACTGCGCTATAATTAAAAAATGAAAAGGTATTAGGCTCCTGAATATAATGGGGTTGAAAAACATAGGTCATCATTATCAAGTCATTATCAGATATACCTGCAAGTGAATCTGATTCATGAATTTAATTTTAGCTGGATTAGATGTGAGAAATATATCAAGAAGAGATGATGAGTGCATTGAAAAGTGAGTGGGATGTTCGTTAAATCGATGCATATCAAGCGAGTTTAACACAAAATTAAATTGGTGAGAAAATTAATATTAAAATCAACAACAATTACGATATTATCATATTGTGGAACAATATGTGTCAGATCGCTGATTAAGTTCAATAAATCTGCGTTCGGCGGCTTACAATCACAACCGATCAAGCATTTATTCAATCCTTGCCCCAACTCCCAAAAGAGATATCCAGTCTCCAAATAAGTATCTCCCCTAGATATCAACCTTCTGAAAGATATACTAGAGTTTATGTATATAGCAAAGCCACCACCTCGACGTAGAGACCTATCCTTCCGAAAATTTTTAAAACCAGGTGTAACGAGAAGCTGATCATTAAGATTTGGCTTTAACCACGTCTCCCCAAAAGAACTACATCCGCACCTCCATCACGAAACATTTCACGTACCTCATCAATGTTAGGAAGCAAGCTTCATGCATTCATATGATAAACCTTCAGACTTGCGGTTTGTGAGTTAAAGATGTTGGTCAAAATTCTACAAACGCCAGTTCCCTCCAAACCACTATTATGAGACATAAAATATGATCGAAGAGTATTCTAAGTCAGATACAGAGGCATAAATTATTTTGGTGTCTGCAAATAAAATTCCCTCCAAAGGGAATTGAACTGATAACAACTTAAGGCATATCAATAGCAAAGTAAAACTAATTATGTAATACAGCATAAATTCAGAAGAATAAACTGCATATGAAGACAAATTCACTACTATGGCATACGTGCTTAAATTCAAAATCACCAAAAATACTTCAAAACAAAAACATAGCGAAGGTTCTAAATCCATATTTCTACTAATAGTTACTACAAAATAAATTATCAGGCTGCGAAATTTCATCATTAAGAAATAAATTTGTGCATGCTAGCGAAGTAATATTTCATTATTAAAATTCAAGGTAATACTAATAAGTTCTAAGCCTAAACATAAACAAGCAAATAATCCAGTACTCATTCTATAAAAACAAATGCGATGTGTATTAACTAGCTGTTGTAGATTACTTTGCAAAGTGTATGTATTTAGTATATGATTTACTATTACCGCCGCAGTAGACTATTACAGAGCATCATCAGAGGTAATTTTTTCAGATTGATCCACACCACTACGGCGAACATAAGCATACCCAGCATTTGCAAAAACAGACAGCAGCTTCTTTTCCTTTTTCAATCTGAACGATTTGCGCAGAATTGCATAATTGCGAGTCGATAGGCTTTCATTTATATAAATTGCAGTTGGCATGCTTTGACTAATGCCAACGTCGGTAAGACTAGGAGTTTTGATTATGTTCTGCTTGTGGGATGCTAATGTTTTACGATTTGTAATCAGAAAACATTTTTTATCGTTTGGAGTATCAAACTTAATTATTATTACTGACTCCTTCGAGTTTTTGTTTCTTGGCCTCACCCTGAAGATTCTGGGAAGATTAAAAGAAGAATGCAAACTGATAGATTTTGTCAACATTGAATAGATATCGTGCAAATTCTCGTTCTCCAATTGCGGAATCCCAGTAATAGCAACATCACATTCCTTGTGACCGCGCTCCAGCGTATCGAGTGTGTCTATAGTACGGTTTGTCTGAGATTCCAAAATGTCAATTCGGGCGCTTAGCTCATTAAATTTCTTATTAATAATTTCCGTTAGCTTACGGTCCGAGTCTCCCAGTGAGCTTTTAAAACTTCCAATAACATTGGTGACCTGTTCATGGAATTTATTAGACAGAGAAGATAGCTGACAATCAAATTGTGATGGGAAGGCAGACAATTCCATTGTAATATTTGCTGCTGATGTAGAGGTAGAGGAAGATGTAGAGGTAGAGCCAGATGTATGCGAAGCCCTTGTAGTTCGATGTGTCGTAGGTGGACGCATTTAAATGTGCTGGTATGCAATCCAGTTAACTTCACTTCACTTGAACAAAATGCAAAATAAATTTGATTTAAAGTCAAGAAAGATATCACAATTTTTTTAAACCAATAATAGCCGGCGTAATTATAACTAGATGCACTGCCAGACACACTTTTATTAATTAATAATAAGAAACTGAGCAGAAAAATCAGCTTATGTGGAAGCAAAAGTTAAAACTGCTTACTCGCACGAGCACATACTACTACGCACCTACACACTACTCTGGTGACATCAAATATCCAAGAATTTTAACGATCTCTGCAGATTTTCAAGGTCCCGTTTTCATTTGTAGGGAGCTCTCGACACCCTTGCTAGACACTTCCTTGGAAGAATCTTTAATTTTTGACGTCCCTTTAAAACCAACCGTAATTTCTTCTGGTGATGTTTCTGAACGGGAGGTTCGGTCTCTTGCTATTTCGATATTGATCAGGCCACCAAACTCCATGATAACGAGTGGCGCGAGCCAGTCTTATATCAACTGACGGCCTACAATGTGCGTCTACAAAATTATAATAGAGTGCGAGACCGTATTTTCTCATCAATAGCTGAGCTCGTAGGAATTTTGTATCCTGATTTCGACCAATGTAAGAAAAAGAAACGGTCAACTATTCGTTGGCGTGAATACTGCCGACGGATTAAATCTGAACGAAAGAAACTGACCCACATTTCAGTATCGATGCCAGATGACATTCGGCCGTATGCAGAACTGAAGCTGCTCGAGCAAACTGTGAGTGGGTTACTTGATTGTGGTGCCACTCTCAGTAGCCAATGCCAGGGTGCTCTAGAGAAGCTAATAGAAGCAGGTGTCGAATGGAAGAGGTATAGCATTAAAGCATTATGGTACCTTGACGAATGTCGATGGTCATGTTGACTTGGACGTCACTTTCCGTGGTAAGACACAAAACGTGCGCTTTGACGTGGTTCCTGCACACACACAGGCACTATACCTGGGAATAGGCTTCTGGCGTCCATTTGGGTTGGCTCCAGATGATCTGCGTATAGTTGCGTAAGTGATGTCAAGCCAATTAGCTGCCCCTGATACTGACCGCCATGTTCTTTCGGTTCAAGAAAATCTACGTCTAGAAGCTTTGCTTCTTTGGGCATAGCAAAAACATATCAAGAACTCACAAGATTGAGGCGAATGATGCTACTCCGATAAAATAGAGGTTTTATCCGATTTCACCGACAGTGCAGAGTTTGAGATATGCTGAATTGAGGGTAATTTTATTAGTAGGTGTGATAGAGGATAGCCAGAGTCCTTGGAGCTCTCCAGTAGTTCCAGTGAGGAAGCCTGGAAAAGTTCGGCTTTGTTTTGACGCCAGGAAGGTCAACTCCGGGGGAAGGACGCATATCTCCTGCCGCAGATACACGTACTTTTGAGTCGATTTCTTCCGGCACATTACATTACAAGCTTGGACTTGAAAGACGCTTTTTGGCAGATCCAGCTAGGCGTTGATTCCAGAGAGAAGGCGGCATTTATTGTACCTGGTCATCCTGTCTATCAGTACTGCATGATGCTATTCAGCCTCTGAATGCTCTATAACCGGTGTGTCGTCTCATGGATAAGCTTATTCCATTAGATCTTCCTGAGCACGTACTCGTCCATTGAGACGATTTATTAATACTGTCATCAGACTGTGACTCTCATATCATTTTGCTATCCCATGTAGCGGATTGTTTGAGGAAAGCTGGCCTCACTACCAATGTAGAGAAGAGGAAGTTCTGCATTACAGAGACAAAATAATTGAGTTTCATTGTTGGCATAGGAGGAATAAGAACAGATCCGGATAAGATTTCAGCTATAATCATCTACCGGTCACCTAAAAATGTTCGGCAAGTCCGACGCCTACTTGGTGTGACGGGATGGTATCGTCGGTTTGTTTCGAACTATACTGATCTAACTGTCTCCATAACTGACACCTCAAAAAATCCCAGTCAGTTCCAATGGTCACCTTGTTATATACCGGTATGTATATCGATATATATTTATAATTCCAAAAACGGGTACTCACTGTCTGCTGTACAAACTGTTGGTATTAACAACAACTTTTCGTTTCTACCACTTTTCTTTATTACAAAAACACTTCCTTGTTATCTTACAATTTTTCTTTTTTTATTGCTATTACACTTCGAGCTTTGCTTTTTTATGATTTTTTTCTATTGTTATTACACCGTAAGCTTTGCTTGTTATGATTTTTTTTCTATTGCTATTACACCTTAAGCTTTGCTTGTTATGGTTTTTTTTCTATTGCTATTACACGTCCAGCTTTTCTTTTTACGGATTTTCTTTTTTTTTCGAACTCCCGTGACCGCCCGTTGTATCCAAAAAACGACTCAATCGAACTCCTTTTTGCAAAAAACAACTCGACTCCACTACTTTAAAAAAAATCAACTCCAGTTAAAAAGTCAAAACTCTTCTCGTAATGTTTTGCCGAACCGCCGTATTCTAATTTAAAAATCCAACTCAACTCTTGATCACATTCATCGTGATCAAGAGCCGTTGTTCAGGATCGAAAATGCTAAATTGCATTTTCTTATCCTGAGAAAATTTTACTTTTTCAATTCTGGACTTGTTCAAACATGTCCAGAATTATTCGCGTTGAACGATGGCTTCAAAAATGTATTCTTACACTTTTTAAAACATCAGCCACCGTTTGAAATCGCGACGCGCCTATACATACAATACATTTATGCTGCGCGCGTTTCTTATCGCTAAAGCTTTTTTCGTAATATGTATGTACGTATGTACATACACGTTGTATTTTTCGCGACAAATCGTACTGAAGGTACGATTTGCTTTTTGATTTCTTTTTTAATTAAATTGTTGAAATGACAAATTTTGCTGAAGGCAAAATTTTAAAGTAAAACGACTTGGGGTGTAAAATGAAACTTTTGTAGTCGTTTGATGGGAAAAACTTTATGACTTGTTTGGAATGTGAAGAAAATTGCTGATGCAATTTTCTTCACCCTTTTTGGACGATAAACTAATCATGTTTTTTGCATGTTTAGTTTATTGAATTTTTATATTTTATGGTTTTTCTTTTATATGCCCAATTTTAGGTTTCTAGGTATATAGGGCTTATTAATTATTTTTTTTTCTTTTTACCTGTTAGGCCCTAAGGTTTTATATACCTACCTATGGTACATATATGTACCTAGGATTTTTATACATAACATTCCTTCCCCCGCGAAAAAGAGAATTATTCTTTGAAGAGGAATAATTCTCATGGGGATTGAGTGGGTGTATATTTTGTATGGGGTATTGAATTGAATTTAAAATGAATTTGATATCTGTAAAATAAAAAAAAATAAAAAAAAATTCTTGGTGCACGTAGAGTTGGGGTGAATTTGATATCGTAGTAATTAAAAAAAGAAAAAGAATGCCATGGGTCCATAGCGTGTGATACTTTAAAATGCATCTTGCACCGGCTTCGAAAATAGAGAAATAAAAATGTTTGAGATATGTGTTTTTGTAGCTACACACATAATGCACAAATTGCAACTTGCGTGATATGAAGCTTATTTTGTGCGCTTTAAAGGATGAAAAAAACTACTTTTGCTACTGCGGTTGCGTGGGATTCTCCGAGATAAGGGCACAACACATACTAGGTGCATTTTAGCAAATTTTTTCCAACGTTAGCTGTTTTGCCCTTTAAATTGGGTCGTGCGACCGGAGTAATTTATAGTTTCGTTATGCAATTTGGAGAAGTATTAAGTCCCCGTGCTCCATACGTTTGCTACAGGCCCCACTGTGTGAGGGTGATAAGCATATCTGTGCAGAGTGTGACCCCCCGATGGCGGGGCTTATTCCGTATTCTGCTGCGGAGGGAAAGTCGCCCAGATATGTGTATTTGGTCTGCTCCAGCCGATGTGGATAGTTTCCACAGGGCGGAGGTGTGTTTGTCTCCCCATGGCGGGGCCTCTTGGATAGCTTTCGGTAATTTGTGATTATTATTTTGAAAACCGAATATTTTGCTTTATTTTTTTCTTTTTTTTTTCCTTTTAGGGGCGACGGTGGTTCTATCTGGGGAGGTCGGCTGGTGTTGCTGCCTGACGTGCAGGGCGCATCCATTATACATGGTGCACGAGGACTACGTGGCAGCTTTGGGTACCTCCACCCCTGTGGCCGGCTGGGGTCCTCCGGTTTTAGCATCTAGTCCTTTTCTCGAGGAGAATTTGGACGAGCCTGCCCATGGAGAGCTGAATGCGTCAGCCTTGGAGTCAGGCGAGGATTGGGACCTCCCAGCTGCGGAGTTCGATGCTGTTGGTGAAGAGGATTGGGATGCTGAGTGTGGACCAGCCTAAGAGTCGACCAGCCCTAATTGTATGGAGTATACTTAATGTAAGTTATTTGCAGATGTGATTTCAAAACATTTTTTTTTCATTTTAGGTTTGTGGATGGCCCGGGACATTCCGCAGGAGTCTCCGATAGTTTTTTTTCCTTTTGTCAAATTCTAGTTTTAAGAGTATATATTTTTTTTGCTTTTCCAAAGTTTGCTTAATTTCACTAGTTTTGTAGGTTTTATTTTAATAAAGTTTTGTAACCTATGTACTATGTTTATTTTGTAGTTGTTGTTTTTGTTTTTTTCAGGTATTTGGTTATATATGGGTTGGCAAAATGATTCTCGGGGTTCTGGGCAGGGTGTTGAGCTTTCTTGTATGGCGGTTTCGGTGTTGATGGATTATAGTTTGTTGTTCGACTTAACTTATGCTAGAGACTAAATATTTGCTTACTCTACGTTGCCTAAATACTTCAACGTTGTTTCCTTACGTGATTTATTTATTCTAGGTAATGCCTGGAATTCTAGGGAGTTATACTTCATTTTCCATTTATACTAAGGGTTTGGTAAAAACATGTTGACTAATTTAGGTTTTTTATTCTAATTGTTGGGGTCTCTTTTTGTTTTGTTTTTGTGTTTCATCTTCTTTAGTATCTTATTTATTATCTATAATTATTATTACTTGGTTATTGTCCACTTGATCTTATTAATTTTATTCTTAGGAACTACTGGTTAAAGTTTTATTCTCATGTACTATCAATTCTGCATGGTCGATTTATTTCTTAATTTTTGGCAAGGTTTTCGTTGTCTTGCGGTGCGTTCTTGGTGGCTTGTTTTTTGGTTGGATCTTTGCTCTTGATTTACCAAAATTTACTTATAATTTGTGGTCGCTTTTACAGGAATGTGTAATGTTTATATATATTTGTCTAGGTATTCACTAATTCTAATGGTGTATGGTGGTATGGTATCTAGCTCTACTTACTTATTTATTTATTTATTTATTTATATCTACTTTTAAAGCATATTTTCTTTTTCCTTTATTTTTTTTTTGCATATCTAACGCCTTTTAATTTTTCCTCGGTTGTCTTATTTTTTGTTTCTTTATTGTATTATATTTATTTACTATTTTTCTATTTATAATGTTAGTACCTTAGCTTTTCATTTTATATCTATTTAGCATAGTTATTTATGTTATTGTATTTTAATATCTTATTTGCTAAATAATTATTTTTTGTATTGCTTAATGTTACTATTTATTTTTTTGTGTACTTAAATTTTGCTTATATCTTAATTGGTTATATAGTTGTTTTAATTCTACTCTATTATGCCTTTCTTTCTTCTATTTTCTTAATTCCTAGAGCTTTTAATCTATCTTGTTGAGAACTTCCGAATTGTGTTTTCTTTTGAATTATATTTCCTTTCTCTTAATGTCTAGTTTTTATTCCACTTATTTTCTATCAGCCAGTGTAGTAAAAGGAGAGGGACTGTGCTTGTCACAGGAGAATGAGACCGGGCCAACCAACGAGTATAGATCTTTTTGATTATACTACTTGTATAGATCTCGCTCTGTGGAGACCTTGAGTACGTTTTAATTTTTCTTGGGGTGTTGCGTAAACCGGTTCCATGGGAACGTTTTCAGCTGTGGGCTGTTGTCTGCGTTTAGCACTCCATGCCATGAATGCCGGGACGATATATTTTGCTAATGCCACCACTGATATAAGTAGCAACAAGAGTCCTGTCATTGATAGGGATGTAATAGAGAGTATATGAGGAATATTAGCCTTTGGTCCAAAGTGAATGCTGTGCACTTTGGTACGAATTTCGTCTAGAGATTTTGTATCTAGGTGGATACGTTGGTTTGTATCATCTCCTAGGAGTAACGTTGGTTGTTTATCAAGGTTTTTAGGAGCGGATATCTTGGACATATATTCTGCCAATTCCTCTTGCGTTTCGTTTGTGCCTGGGAAGTGACTGAAATGAATGCACTGGTAAATTTGGATCAAGATCAGTGGTGTATTTCCTAACAACAAATCAACACTGTTCACTTTCTTTGACTCGCAAGAAACTGCTGCACTTAGTTTTTAGAATCTCCCACTATTTAGATCAGATTATGTATAAAAAGGTTTCAGGTCAACAATTCAAAAGTATGGGAAAAACACACTCACAGGATTGTTAATAATAGATATATAAATAGATATTTAATATATATAATTAATATAGAGCAAAAGTTAGAATAATTTAACTTCAAAACACTGGCACACGTGCTTAACTTAAATATCTCGAGTAATTGTATTAAGACAGAATTATATAAATTGTTGGGTCAGAGATCAACATACACTAGAAAACACACTTATTGACACCGATTTATAATGTAGGACTTTCAGAAATAGATATGTCGAGACAAAACTGTGTAGATAAATTTGGGTCTGAGATTTTTGTATTACACTAAAACACTTATTAGCACCAAGTTATAATATGAGATCGTCAAAAAATGTAATAAAAATATATGTGTAAAATAGATATGCACATGAAATGTATAATAGATATATGTGTATATAAGTCAAATTATAGTCAAATAGATATATGAATAAGAATTAAAATGTTACAAGTGATTGGTACTCACCGATCTCCACCTTGGCACTTGAGGAATTGGCTTTAAGCTAATGTTAAGACCCTTTGTTCTAATATTTAGAACAATTCTTTCCCGTCGAGACCAGAAATAAAGCGTTAATGTTAGTAAGATACTATCTCAGTCGAGACTCGAGATAATATTCTTTAAGTCAGTCGAGACCCGGCTTAAAGTGGTATCTTATCTTCGGTCGAGACCCGAAATAAGATGCGTTTATTTCCGTCGAGACCAGAAATGATTATTAGTAAATATCTTATCTTCAGTCGAGACCCGAAATAAGATGCGTTTATTTCCGTCGAGACCAGAAATGATTGTTAATTGTTAGAAGTGAAATATCAGTCGATACCCAATATGAATGTTAGTCCCTAAACCAACTTACCCCAAGCGATTCCAAGCACAAAAAGACATCGAGATCAGTCAGCTTGTCGTTTATATAGCCCTTGCTTGCACACGACACCACTGATAGAGTAGCAGCGGCGCATGATTACAAGAATTGGCAATGCAGCTGTGCTCTTACGGTACTAGCGATAAAATTTGCCTAGCAACGAACAAAAATGCATAGCAACAAGAAATTTAGAGCAACACATGCTGTTGTGTTAAATTAAATTATATTTGCAAAAAAATTATTTCGTATCACGGAGAGAAGAAATTCCCGTTCGATGGTACTTATAATGATGTTAATGCTAGAGTTGCAAATTGATCTGCTTGATCTGATTGTATTTGTGCCATGCATTGTATGTTACATGACAACACATGCTTTTGATAGATGTTGTACCTATTTTTGGGAAAATTGTAATTAGATTGAATTTGTTTTCTTTGCAGAGCTCAATTTCATCATGGTATTGTTGTAATATGTTCCCTTTTCAGGAATTGTTTTTTGAGAATAATTTTAATTTAATTTGCTCAATGAGGCTATACTTTTAGGTTGTATTTGCGCAATATGTTATGAAGATGACAAATACATGGCTATGTTGGGATGTGTACATGCTATTTGCTTATTAGAACTCAAATTAGATTTAATTTTACTAAGAATTTTGATGCTGTGTTTTCAGGATATTTTCTTTTCAGAAGTTATCGGTTATAAAGTATATTCGAAGCAATTTGGTTCGAACATACTGCCCCCCCCCCTTGAAAGACTGGAAGTGTCTTTCAAGTAATTAACCTTAAGCTACCTCTTTAAGAAAGAGGTAAGTTTGAACTCACTCACTTAGGAATTAGTCAAGAAAAAGGTTGGTGTTGTGGTGCTCGTATAAAGTGGCTTCCTTTGCTCAGGATAAAATAGTATGTTTGGTTTACGAGAACTAGAATTAGATCGATGTGATGTTGTATTTATAACTATACGAAATGTTTATCCTTTAAAAAGCACACAATTTTCCAGTAACCACCTAATGATTGAGAGTAGAAATGACAGAGTTATTCTTATTGAATTAATTTAAAGCAAAAAGCCTCATTTTAACTTTAGGACCATCTTTGATGGTGAATCGCTGATTTCTCTTCTTGGAGCGCTTTAATGCTGTTAAGGATACGGTGGATAAGTTATTTGTAGTATGTAACCAACGCGGTATGTTGATGCTGCTAATATGATGTAATTCTGTCTTAAGTTCGCGCCACTGCTTATTAATGGGTGCCAGTATTGGTTCATCCCATGAACATCCTGCAAGCCATAAAGCTTGCATCAAGATTTTAGCAGTGATTATAATTGGTGATATCCAGCCAAGTGGATCGAAAAGCGTTGCAATTTCTGAAAGAATAGAACGCTTTGTAGAGAGGCAATCTGATTTCCTTTTGTATTGTAGCGTGAAACAATCAGATCCTGGAAACATATGAATGCCTAAAGTTTTTACGGACTCATCGCTTGCGAATCGCAAGGGAAGTTCAACTTCTCTGTATGCTTCGGGGATCCTAGATAGTAAATCTGAAGAATTTCTAACCCATTTCCTCAAATTAAATCCGCCGGAAGATAACAGATTGATAAGTTGATCTTGTATTTTGAAGGCTTCTTCCTTTGTATCTGAGCCTGTAAGAAGGTCATCAACATAGAAGTCACGAGAAACTATTTTCGCAGCTTCGGGGAACTTGTCAGCTTCATCAGTAGATAAGCTATGGGAGTACCAGATCACTTTTTTATGCCTCCAGTATTTCGCCACAGATGGCGCCACCGTCGGTAGGTGGTTTGAGCCAGTGCTAAATGTAGGTTTGTGTCTTGGTTGTATTGGCTTGTGTCTTGGATACACCATGTTCTGCGCCTAAATGTAGGCTTTTGGTTTCATTGAGTCTCGACTGCGCCCTAGCGGGATTAATCGGTACTACCGAGATGAATCATTTGATCTTGACTGCACCCTAGCGGCATTAGCCGGTAATATTAGTAATAATTAAAGTTAACGCTAGGAAATTTTTGTTCATGCCAATGGATTCTAGATGGTTGGGGTGGGGTATTAGGGGGGATGAAATTTTCATCAGAAATCCTCTACGGGCTCTGGTTTTCGAGATATTAGCGATTTTACCTTTTCTTTTATAGTTAATATTATTAATAATTCAAGCTATCTAGGATAGCTTTGTTCATGCCAATAGATTCCAGAAGGTGTTTAGGGGCGGGGTTAGAGGGGGAACGAAATTTTCATCAGAAATCCTCTACGGGCTTTGGTTTTCGAGATATTAGCGATTTTACCTTGTTAGATATAGTTAATATTAGTAATAATTCAAGTTTTTTTCGCTCATGGGGGTGCTGCGTCTAAATGTAGGCTTTGTTCAGCATCATTCGAATTTCACAACATGACATCACCATGAACAGATTCTAGAAGATGTGTGTGAGCCGATACTACCAGCATGCTCCGGTACTACGGCTTTGGATGTGTGGACGATTCTTTTGGAAGTTTTTTGCTTCACTTTTGGCCCACACCTGGCAGCATGCTACGGTTTTGGGAAGTTTTTTGCTTCACTTTTGGCCACACGTGGCAGCATGCTACGGTTTTGGGAAGTTTTTTGCTTCACTTTTTTGGATGTGTGGTGCGCCCAAATGTAGGCTTTTGTTGTTTTCAAGTGTTGCGCCTGGTTGTGAATTAATATTAGTAATAATTGATTTTTCTTGAGCGCCTAGATATTGGCATGACGTCATCATGGTTTTGCTGTTTTCAAATCCTGCACGTTTTCTTAGCAGGGAAGTTGTAGATATCAGCAAATTATTATTACTATTGGGTCTTGGGTGTGCGTGCAGAGAAAATTCACAGTTGCTCTTTCGAGTGCAAACACCATTTCTTGAGCAAGGTCCCCTGGTGGCATTAGTCGGCACTACATCATCTTGGGCTTGGGGATAGGTACTGGAGGTTGGCTGAGAGCTTTAGTGGCAATATCTGATACTATGACTAGGATTGTCTGTGGTGTGTTGGATTCGGCTACGTTACCTATAGCAAGGCTTGGGTAGAATGTATACGGCTTAAGTAATGATTTGAAATACCCTAAGCGAATTTATATCGGGGGCAGTATACTTGTCAGCTTGAGTTTGGTTTCAGTTGTTTACTTTAGTATGTCGGGCTGGGCTACTTGGTGGCTGAGGAAACGTTACCTAAGGCGCAGGTGGATGTGTGTAGCTGTGCATTTATTTGGATATGGGTCCTTATGAAAATAAGCGACATATTATGAGCGGAACGGCGGAAACTTAACCTTGCGGCATTACTCCATTTCATCAGATCAACAAGTGGCAACCCCAGAAAGAATATAAATCTAGTGTAAATAAAATATATATTATAGTTTTAGTTTCATTTATTAAAGTAATTTGCATTATAGCTACATGTATAAAGTATTATAAATATATATTTATTTTAAATTGTATTATAGGTGTTTTTTCAAGAAATTGTAAAATATCTTTGTTATTAATCCAAGAATTGTGTTTTGATGAAAATCCGAGCCACTTAACGTAAGCTTTATCTCCACTCTTCTGTAAGATTTTCTCTACGAGATATAGGTCTGGGTGTTTAACTATCAGCAGCTCCAATTCATAAAAGCCTCCTGTGATTGGATTTCCTTGATAATCTTCCAGCTGATATGTGATGGGGTTTGTGTTTTGAACTTTTATAATTTTAAAAATCTCAGCTGTCCAGTTTGGTGTATAGCCTTTCTCAAATATATGCTTGTATTTGCTGATGCGTAAAAAATCTCCAACTTTATACTTTGCAGGAACAACAATCTTTATATGACTGTATACAGTTGAAAGCAGTTGTTTCTCATTGGAGGTGTTGATATCACGTGGTCTCATTTTCGTCGTTCGATGTTTTCTTGAGTTGTATTCAGTGAGCAGTTTCTTTACCATACCAACCCACTGATAAGTTCCATTAAAGCTGAATTCCTTCCACATCATATCCTTTAGAGTTCGGTTAAATCGTTCCACTATTGATGCTTTGAGGAAACTGTACGTAGAGTAATGATTAATTGCATGCTTCAGCATTAGATTTTTAAAGAGGCTGTTGTAGAATTCCTTTCCATCATCAGTCTGCAGGTTTTTAGGTATTCGTCCCTCGCTTAATATAGATTGCATGGCATCTCTTACTTCTGCACCAGTTTTTCTTTTAATTGGAATTTCCCATGCATATTTGGAGAAGGTATCAATTACTGTCAGCAGATAGCGGTAACCCTTGTCCACATACTTGTAGGGATCCATTTCAACCACGTCTGCCTGCCACAAGTCATCTAGTCCTTTGATAATCACACGACGTCGTTTAAAATTTTTTCTCGCTGGTTTATGCAGCTCATTTACCACTTGTCTCTTACTCATCGTAATTATAAATGAAACAGCTTTCTCAAGAGTTTTTACTCATATACACCATCTTTTGGTGTCAAGTCTTTCTTATTTATTACTGAAGTAAACAGATAGTTTTCAGTCTTCGCGATTTCATCATTGATATATAGCGTTAAATTTGTCACCTCTATATTAATAGTTTTTTTATTTCTTCAACACTTATTTTAATTTTCTTGTCAACATAGTCTTTGGTAGTAGCATCATCATTTTCAAGGGGTTCACCAAGTCGTTTTATACACTTTGAGTTTAGATCGTAGTCTCCGTTTATCGTTAAATTAAATCCAATACCCCACTCTCCTTGTTCACCAGCTGGACCCTGAGCTCCTCGTTTACCATCTGGTCCTTGAATTCCTTGTTTACCGGCTGGTCCCTGAGCTCCTGTTGGTTCACGTTCACCTGCTTTCCCAAGATATCCTCGCTAAGAGAAACGTCCAAACTTGTCAACGCTCATCTGTAGATTGTGATGAAGTATGGTAATGAAGTAGTATTTAAACTATAATATCCGCATCTCGCAACTCCTCCAGGATAGATACAATTTCATTGTTGTGACTGGTGTTTCCAGCCTGCTTTGATGCCATTAGAAGACGCAGTCTATCCACTAATTCATTTGGATCATCCCAGTAAATGTGATCAATGTTTTCTTTAGGCAGACGCATTAGTCCCATGCCTTTATGCTGTATAAGTTTACTGATTATAGCTTTATACTTAGCCGCTCTAGTACCCTTTATTTGCCCATCTTCAGCATAGTCACGTTTATATGCATTGGTATCTCGCAAAATAAATCCATAATTAGTTAAATCCTCTTTAGTATATAGACTTTTTACAGGATCTTTCATAAATAGCAGCTCACATAACCCCAAAGTTGTTTTATAGCTCTTCCCCTTGATAACAATATTTCCTACATCATCAACATCAAACGTTGAATTACCGATTCTCCACGCGTTGTTATCATAGTAAACTCCATAAGTTGGATCAATTTTAGGGCTATTATCAGTGAATAGCTTTAAATAGTTTGAAACTATGTATCCAGACGTGTCGGGGGAGGTGACAGGAGACCTTCCTGTCAATGTTCTTGAATGTTTCGGTGTTGCGAATTCTTCTTCAGTTGTTAAGGAATAATCTCCATAATTTATGGTTGTGCTACTAGCCTCCATTTTCACATATTTTCGTTTTGGAGGGGTAAAAGGTTCCACAATGTCATTGGCTTCTTCTTTTTCTTCTTCTTCTTCTTCTTTTTCTTCTTCTTCTTCTTCTTCTTCTTCTTCTTCTTCTTCTTTTGTGTCTTTTGTCTCAAACTTGGCTATATCCGGTGGCTCGTATTTGACTCTTCTAACAAACTCCTTTAAGTGTTTAGTGATTGGCTTAAAGGTTTCTTCAAGTTGAGCTTCTGCTTCAATCCTTCCCATCCTTAGAGCTTTAAATTTCTTTCGCACTGCATTCCTTGTCTTGATGAGTTCTTTTAATAGATTTTCATTCATCTTCGATATTAACTGAATAACCGCTTTTCAAACAGCTCTGATAACAGGTGAACAGCTTTCCAAACAGCTCTGATAACAGTTTAACAGCTTTCCAAACAGCTCTGATAACAGCTTAACAGCTTTCCAAACAGCTCTGATAACAGCTTAACAGCTTTCCAAACAGCTCTGATAACAGCTTAACAGCTTTCCGAATAGCTCTGGTTACAGCTTAACAGCTTTTCAAACAGCTCTGATAACAGCTTAACAGCTTTCCCAGCAGCTCTTATAACAGCTTAACAGCTTTCCAAACAGCTCTGATAACAGCTTCACAGCTTTTAAACAGCTCTGATAACAGCTTAACAGCTCTGATAACAGGTCTACAGGACTCGGTGTGCTTTCGACTGAGTTACAACTTCGACTTAAGAAGGTTTCGCATGTTTCATCCTTTTATAGTACAATGAAGGTATCAAATCCTTTACGGTAGCGCCCCTTGTTTAATGAGCTATCCTTATCAATCATCAAGAAACCGTATTCATACTTCCAACACTCAGCACAGGCTCTTCGAAATTTATCAAACTTCATGTCTGTGTTCACATGATCATTATAGATATGTTTCAAATTCAAGACATCTTGCTTGAATAAGATGATTAAATTAGTATTGTCATGTATTAAGTGCTTTGGTATATGCGTATATGTTTGACAGAGATAGAAGCTGTCTATATCTTCGTGGCGACCCATAAAAAATAGGATCGCACATTATCTTGCTTTTCACATGCTACATCATCGAAAATAAACACTGAATGTGATTTGGCTTCCTCTGGAGGTAGAACGTCGCAGTTGTTTGAGAATGTATAATACCCCAATCCTGATATGGGGGTCATCACTCGCTTCAAGTATTCATACTTTGGTTGATGCAAAGATTTTGAATATATGTAAATATTTTCATATCTCAGACCATTGGGATGTTCCAGCAAACTTATCATAACACTAGTTTTTCCACAATTCGATGGTCCAACAATGATGCTCCTTATACTGTTAGACAATAGGGGCCCATGCTTCTTTTCACCTTCATAACAGCTACATCAGCATTTCGAACAGGAAAAGCTTGTTTTTGTTTAATGAACCGCATATTGATGACTAACGGGATTCCTATAAGTATACCTGTTTATATTACATTTCAACAGTATCATCGGAACCTTATAAGATGTCGGATCACAAATCAAAACGCTCCAGAAAATGGTTGAAAGGGGGCAAAGGACTATTAAATTCAATCATCAACAAATTACCTGTAGAATTACATCTACCGGGATACCAGTACTGTGGACCAGGAACAAAGTTAGAAAAAAGATTGGCGAGAGGAGATCCGGGCATTAATCCATTGGACGCAGCCTGCAAAGAACACGATATAGCATACTCGCGACGTAAAGACACAAGTGATCGACATAGCTGATAAAATATTATCTGAAAAAGCTTGGCAGCGTGCACAATCTACGGATGCAAATTTGAGTGAACGTGCCAACGCCTGGCTTATAACAAATGCAATGAAGGCTAAAATTAAGCTAGGTATGGGTCTTAAGGCTAAAAATAAACGCCAACCCACATTCCGAGAAGCAGTACGAAATGCACGTAAGATTTTAAAAATCAAAAAACCAAAAGACTTGATGGAAGCTACAAAAATAGCTCTAAGTGCAGCTAAAAATATTGTGAAAAGAAAGAAGAAATCAATTAAAACTCCACGAGTGATACCTGTACCAAAGGTTGGTGGGGCACTTCCATTCCTCATCCCGTTGTTTGCTGGGCTTTCAGCATTGGGAGCACTATCGGGAGGTGCAGCAGTAAATGATACCAGTGCGGCAAAAGGCAAAATTGGAAGAAAGCAACCATCATAATAAAGCAATGGAAACTATAGCGGTTGGTAAAGATGGAAACGGGCTGTTCCTGAAGCCGTACAGAAAAGGACTTGGACTCTATCTACAACCTCAACCAAAAAACTATTAAAGACGCTACCCAAACGACTGCTAAACGAGTTGAATCTTCACAAGTATACCACACACTTACCGCACTTCAGAGGAGTATTTATGCGTGATAATCTACCTAAAAAGCCATGGAAGCGAGATAGCGGTATTGTTAACTTGAACATCTCAACTGGAGCAGGTACACACTGGGTAGCGTACTACAAGAAAGGTGATAAAATCGAATACTTTGATAGCTTTGGCAATCTCCAACCACCACGGGAGCTCATAAACTACTTGGGTAGTAATATTACGTACAACTACAGTTCTTATCAGAACTATGATGCAGTAATTTGCGGTCACTTATGTTTAGAGTTTTTATATAATTGTTATAGCCATTAATTATTATCTATAAATAAATGTATCTATATTGAAATTGTGACAGTTCATTATCAACCGCCATGTCATTAACACTTACTCTCACGGGAAATTCATCTCTACTCAGTGCTGAGTACTTTCCTCCGCTGGAGCTAGCAACGGATTATGTTTGTGGATTAATTGATTTTCAAACATACAAATCTATACCAAATATTGATGTGAGCAATAATCTGGTTCATGTAGGGAATGAGGTTGTTGAGATACCTGTTGGATCCTATGAGATTGATGATATAGCAAAATATGTACAAGGATACTTGGATAAAGAAGGGAGAAGGATAAAGGTTACAATAAAGGCTAACAATAATACACTGAAGAGTGAAGTTAAGGCAACTGAAGAAATACATTTTGAAAAACAGAGATCCATAGCTCCTCTGCTAGGATTCAGTAAAAGAAACTTATCTGCTAATATAGTGCATACATCAGAGTTGCCAGTCAACATCATTAAAGTAAATACTATACGCATCGAATGTAATATTATATCAGGATCATTCTTCAACAACACACAAGTACACACTCTTCACGAGTTTTCACCGAACGTGGGGCCTGGGTATAAAAGAGTGGAGGTACCCAAAAATGTAATATATTTGCCTGTGAACACCAAACGTATAAGTTCTCTAACATTGAAGCTCCTTGACCAAGACGGTGACTTAATCAACTTCAGAGGAGAGACTATAACCATCAGGTTACATTTGAAGCCACAGCATGTTGATATACAATAATGATAAATACGAGTTCGGAGCAGACAAGATCATTAGTCAGCGGACAACCTTGAAGCGGTCAAGACCTACATTAACACCTGCAAATACAGCATATTTACAATCGATAGGCTTAACGCTGAAACAATGAATAAAGGAATACTAGATATTGCAGCAGACGCTCGCTTTGATAACAGTGTTACTATTTGAACATCACTCCTATTCACCATTTCTAACATCATTTAAAAACAGCGATGAAATCCGTATCTCTGTACAACATCAGAACTTGAATCTTCTACCCAGCAGGAGTTTTCTTTACATTGAGGGATCTCTAACAAAGCTGGATGGAACCGTTTCAGCAACTGCAAAATTAGCTAACAACGCTCTACCATTTCTTTTTGAGGAAATACGCTATGAATTGAATGCAGTGGAAATCGATCGTACAAGAAATCTTGGGATTGCGACAACATTAAAAAACTACGTATCGCTAAATGCAAATGTAAGCAGGATACTACTCAACGGCAGCTGGTCACCAGATTCATCCGTTATACCGGCCAATGGACTGTTTAACTATTGTGTACCTCTGAAATATTTATTGGGATTCGCTGAAGATTACAAGAAAATTCTGATAAATTCCAAACATGAACTCATATTGATCCGGAGCAGGACAGACGATAATGCCATTATATCACCCACTGATTGGATGAAAATTGAAATTACCAAACTTCAATGGAGTATTCCACATGTTACAGTATCCGATGATGAAAAGCTGCAACTATTTAAAATTATCGGGAGAGGTCGCCCGATACAAATACCATTCCGCAGCTGGGACATATATGAGTATCCAGTACTACCGGAGTCCACGCATCAAACCTGGTCAGTTAAGACTTCCACTCAACTGGAGAAACCTCGATTTATCATCTTAGCATTACAAACGGATCGAAGGAACGATAAAACCAAAGATGCAAGCAAGTTTGATCACTGTCAACTCACCGATGTTACAGTTCATTTGAACTCAGAATCATATCCCTATGATGATTTGAATTTGAAATTTGATTTGAATAGATACGCATTGCTGTATGAGATGTATATAAAGTTTACACAATCATACTATGGTCATCAGTATCAGCCGTTCCTCACATGGGAGAAGTTCAAAACCGATGCTCCGATCGCTGCCATTGATTGCTCACATCAAAACGAAACAATAAAAACTGGACCTGTTGACATATGGTTAGAATTCAAGACATCTGAAAATATACCGGCTAATACAACAGCATATTGCCTGCTTCTACACGATCGAATAGTGGAATACAGTCCGCTGACAAGTGAAGTTAGAAAGTTAAATTAAGAAGATGGCTGTCATCGTAGACGTCCACGGATTCAAAACAAATCTCAATGAATTCATCACTAAAGAACTGGCAATTTAAAACAATGAAAACCAGATGCAGCACTTTATATTTCAACCACCGTTCAGATACAAAGATTTGACTTCAGCAAAAAAGAGACAAGTTAAATGGCTTCAACACATTTTTCATGGATTCCGCTGGGATGATGGCTACATACCATATCACAAGCTGTACACTATAGTTGAACCACTGCTTCGAAACAAAACCGTATATGTAAAGGGAGCTGAAAAAGTTCATTGGGTGCAGAAGATAGTTGGAGAGGGTGAAATCATTATTAACGTTGAAGATGAATACAACTGTGGAAAACTAATAGAGATTAACACAAATGCGCCATTTTGCCAAGTTCATATTGGACAATGTGCTATAAGAAATACTTTTATAATAAGAAATTTTATTGGAAATAAAAACAAGTGTTTATAAAACATAAGACTTTTCAATACACACATACCCCAGAACCCTCACTGACATCGTCTAGAATCTGTTCATGGTGATGTCATGTTGTGAAATTCGAATAATGCTGATATCTACAACTTCCCTGCTAAGAAAACTTTTTTAGGTGCAGCAAAACCATGATGACGTCATGCCGATATCTAGAACTCTCCCGCTAATAAAAGAAAACAGCAAAATCAAGGCATGCTGGTAGTTCCGGCTAAGACCGCTAGGGCACCTTACTCAAGAAATGGCGCGTAGAGGATTTCTGATGAAAATTTCGTCCCCACCCCTTAATACCTCCACCTCAACCATCTAGAATCCATTGACATGAACAAAATTTTCCTGGCGTCAACTTTAATTATTACTAATATTAGTTCAAAACCAAAAGCCTACATTTAGGCGCACCACATATCTATTTAAGGAAACCGTAGCCTGCTAATGCCGCTAGGGCACACAGTCAAGACCAAATGACACATCCCGGTAGTACCGATTAATCCAGCTAAGGAGCAATCGAGACTCAATGAAACCAAAAGCCTACATTTAGGCGCACCACATATTTATTTAAGAAAACCGTAGTACGGGAGCATGCTGTTAGTACCGGCTAATGTCGCTAGGGTGCAGTCAAGATCAAATGATACATCCCGGTAGTAACGATTAATCCCGCTAGGGCGCAGTCGAGACTCAATGAAACGAAAAGCCTACATTTAGGCGCAAAACATATCTATTTAAGAAAACCGTAGTACGGGAGCATGCTGTTAGTACCGGCTAATGCCGCTAGGGTGCAGTCAAGATCAAATGATACATCCCGTTAGTACCGATTAATCCCGCTAGGGCGCAGTCGAGACTCAATGAAACCAAAAGCCTACATTTAGGCGCAGCACATGGTGTATCCAAGACACAAACCAATACAACCAAGACCAAAACTACATTTAGCACGGGCTCAAACCACCTAGCGACGGTGGCGCCATCTGTGGCGAAATCCTGGAGGCATAAAAAAGTGATCTGGTTCTCCCATAGCTTATCTACTTTCATCAATGGCTAGTTGATTGAGCGTTTTTATTACGAGATAGGGAGCTGGCGTGGTGCCAAAGGTTACAGTGGTTAATTTGTAATCTTTAATAGGTTCATTTTGATTATTCCTCCAAAGTATTCTTTGATAGGTTTTATCTGGGGGTTGTACCTTTATCATCCTGTACATTTTCTCTATGTCAGGAGACATAGCGAATTTGTACTTTCGCCATCTGAGGATGATTGAAAAGAGTTCACACTGCAGTACTGGACCCGTATGCAGCTGTTCGTTTAGACTTTTTCCATTAGTCGTTTTTGCTGAAGCATCAAAGACGACGCGAACCTTTGTGGTGGTGCTATCTTTGCTAACAGCATGGTGAGGAAGATAGTAGCTTTGTTCATTGCTTACTATCTTATTAGCCACTGTCATGTGACCTAATGTCTTGTATTCATTAATGCAAGTTTTGTATTCCTGATAGAGTTCAGGATTTCGTTCTAATTGCCGTTCTAGGCTGTAGAACCTACGTAATGCCATACCTCGAGAGTCGCCTAGGTTAGGGCTTTCGGTGGTGAAAGGCAGACGAACTTCGTAACGGCCGTGTGCGTTACGAAAATGAGGTTTTTGGTAAAACTCTTCACATTCTTGATCTGCTTTAGACAGCTTTCTTCCTGGATTAACTTCTTTAGTTTCCCAGAACTGACGTAAAAGTTTATCCAGTGAAGTGTCGTCGTCGTAATGAGCCTTTGCTATTAACGCATATGCTGTTAAGAATGTGGTTGTATTTTTTAACTTTCCGAAAAGTATCCATCCAAGGGTACTGTTTTGGGCAGTTGGTGTTCCTGGAGGACCTTTCCGTAAACCTTAAAAAAGAATTTCACTGTACACATCTGCTCCTAAAAGCAGGTCAATTTTTCCTGGTTTATAGAAAAACCGATCGGCAAGTGGTAGCTCATGTATATGACTCCATTCTTTGTTTGGAATGGTTGAAGGAGGTAAAATGTCCGTAATTGTATCCACTATAAGGGCTTTAACTGTCGTTGCCTTAGTTGTGGTTGAATAAGGATAAATGTTCAAAGTAGTTTGTTTTTGAACATTTGTAGTTTCAGTTTTTCCCAGGCCCGTGATTTGAATTTCCACGTTTGTAGTGGATGATTGCAGCTTAAGTGCGGCGGCTTGGGTTACAAATGAAACTTGAGAGCCTGAATCTATCAAAGCTCTCACTACGAACATGTTTCCCTCTTTTATAGGAACGTTTAACAGTGCTGTTGCAAGCAGTGCTTGTTTGGTACGTTGGTTCTTTGTGTGAAGCGTGTGAAGAGAGTTATTGGATGTGGAAGGTGAATTATAAGGTTGAGCTGCTGCTCCCTTGGCTTGAATTGGGTCGAGACCCTTGGAGTGGCATTATTCCTGTGAAGTAAAGAATGATGCCTCCTTCCACATCGCTGACATGAAAACCTACTCGTACAAGTTTTCGTGTTGTGGCCTTTTGATAGGCAATTATTACACAATTGATTTGATGTGACAATTTTGAATTTATTGTCTACATCGAGTTTTATAAATTTCGGACATTTAAATAGACGGTGCTGCTCTTTGCACAAAGGACATGCTTGGGCGTATGAAGTAAAATGGGTAGATGCTCTCGGAACATGAGCATTTTTGTTGACTAGGGACCGTTTGGTATCGACTATGGCTTCTAAAATTCTAAATCTAGATTGTAAAAATATTTTTAAGGACTCGAAAGTGGGAAGTCCTTCTGCAGTATTGACCTCTTGTTCCCATGCACGGTGCGTTCCTGCTGGTAAACATTGTACCACCATTTAGATGAGAATTGCATCCCATTGCTTAGTGGAAACTTGCAATGCTTCGAGTTCGAAGATACATTCGGAAGACTTATCTAGCAAGGTTTTGATAGCCTTGCCTGGTTCGTGGGCTGCTTTAGGTAGATTAAAGAGTGCTTTCAATTGGGCATTTTACCAAGACTCGTTTATTATCATTCCTTTCAAGCAATATCTTCCATGCGCTGTCATAACTCGAGTTGGTCATAGGAAATTGACGCAATAAGTGCTCTGCTTCTCCAGATACACTTGACTTCAAATAATGAAATTTCTGCACCGGAGATAGCGCAGAATTTGAATGCACCAGGGAATTGAATAGATCGTGAAAAGGCCTCCATGAATCGTAAGAACCTGAGAATTTTGGGATTGTGATGCTAGGTAATCTCGGAGACGATGAAGTTTCATGTTCTGATTTTGGACTTGATTCAATCTTTGTTTCGAATGCATTTAATGCATCCCTAAGAATACCTCGAAACATGAGGTATTTGTTTTCCGCATTTGAAAATTGATCGTTTGCGAAGTAATCGTACTTTTGAAGTTCAATATCTTCCAAGGCTTGCGTGGCTTGGATAATTGTATAGTGATCTTTCTTATAATCTGACCAAATTTCAGTTAGAGCGGTTAATCGCTCAGAAATAAAACCTTTCGTTCGTTTTTCTACATCAGTCTTGGTGTAGTTATTGAACGATTTTTTGAAGATTATTGCAGAGGTGGCTTGGTTGCCCAAAAGTTTTTGAAGTGCAAACATGTTTAAAATATTGACAAAATAAAACACTAGACCTTAAATCCGGATCGAGGGACCATAAAATGTTCTGTCCCTTAATAGAACGTACACGGAAATTTGATTAAGTGACTGAAATGAATGCACTGGTAAATTTGGATCAAGATCAGTGGTGTATTTCCTAACAACAAATCAACACTGTTCACTTTCTTTGACTCGCAAGAAACTGCTGCACTTAGTTTTTAGAATCTCCCACTATTTAGATCAGATTATGTATAAAAAGGTTTCAGGTCAACGATTCAAAAGTATGGGAAAACACACTCACAAGATTGTTAATAATAGATATATAAATAGATATTTAATATATATAATTAATATAGAGCAAAGTTAGAATAATTTAACTTCAAAACACTGGCACACGTGCTTAACTTAAATATCTCGAGTAATTGTATTAAGACAGAATTATATAAATTGTTGGGTCAGAGATCAACATACACTAGAAAACACACTTATTGACTAAACACAAGAACGTCATCATCATTTCCGCTGACAAAGGAAATGTTACTGTGGCAATGTATAAGAGCGATTACTTTAATAAACTCCAAGCAATGTTAGCAGATAACTCTACCTATAGAACCCTAAGAACTGATCCAACATTCCACGGACCTGGTTTATAATATTCCGTGCATGGGTTCAATTTCAGACAATTCAGATTGCAATTTAAATTATGTAGGTACCACAAGTCAATTACTTAAAAATCGTCTTGCGGGTCACAAGTCGGATATAAAAAATAAACAGATCTGCAAGACTGCTTTGGCTAACCACTGTGTGCAGGCAAACCACTGTCCGGATTTTAGTAATACTACGATTTTATGTAGGAAAAAAAATATTAGCAAGAGGATCTGCCTTGAAGCTTTGCATATTTACACCACCCCCAATACAATGAATCGGAAAACAGACACCGACAACATAAATTCGGTGTACTGCTCACTTCTTAGCTAACCCATAATGAGGGCTTCCTCCCACCACATATACACTTACGTTGTGTATACAGATATACAATCCAAAAAACATTCTCTCACCTGATCATAAAGTAACGACAAATCGCGCAATGTGGATGATATTTTATTTCTTAGACGTGAGATTTAAATATTGTGGTCTCAAATGTGTGTTTTTCAAAAGTAGTTTCTTTTTCGTTGTTTTTCTTGAATTTGTTTAATAATTCATAGGTTTTTATTGCAGTGTTTTTTCATTTAAATGTTAATTTATTATTGTTTCGCCCAGTGCTTGTATATTTTATTGGAGTGAGTTAATTAATGTTCATAAATGTTTGTTCGAAAGTAATGTAAATATTGTAAATTTTGGCAAGGGCTCATGATAGTTACCTTATAGAAAAGACCACCTGAAGACGCGGAGTGTTCACCCGTGAAACGTTGTGGCAGACCATAGATAAAAAATTTAGACACTAATCGTTTGGTTTTTTGTCTACAACAGAGACCGCTAGCCCGAGCATTCACCCATACGTATTCATCTAGACGGTCAAGACCTTACTCATCATGTACGAGCAACCGGGGGCAATCACCGGAATCACCCAAGTATCATATGAATACATTCGATTCTTATACGGTAACGAGCTTTGCCAAAAATTCAAAAAATTTAGTAGATCATTAAGATCTTAACTCAAAGTAGATTTTTTTTGTTAAAATGTAGAAATTATGGTATAATTCCGAAATTTATAAGCAATTCAACTGCACATTCTTCCAGCTTGTTTGAAGATGATACACATTATTCGACTTCAATAGACAAAATTTCACGTATTTATCATCAAAAATTGCTTAATTTAAAAATCGATGAGAAATGTTTTTTGGTTAAAAAATGTAGTAGTGAGTTAGCGATATTACGAAATATAATTAGCAGTAAAGCACACAGTAGTATAGTGCAAGAATTTATGCAAACCCAAGAGGCTGCATTCTCTAAGCTCAGCGATAAGCTAAATGAAATACATACAAAAAAGTTCAATAAACTCAAATCTGATTTTATGAAATCTCTAGGCATTAATATGAATAACAGTGGGAAGTGGTTTGATAATCACAGAGATGTACAAATCCCCGATGAGATCAGCTGGTTGCTGGGATTGGGAAAGAAATTTGCGCTACCGTACGGTAAACAAGATTTTCCCCTGCTACAGGTCATAGCAGATCGAGAGTTTTGTTTAGAAAGTATTGAAGATGAGCATGATCGTGACATTGCCAGAGTGAAGTTTTGTAATCTGTCGTCTAATTTTCAGCACAATATCAAAAATGACGCATTAAGCAAATTAATTCTGTAAATATATGACGATTCAATGAGATTCTTAGCTAAACACAAGAATGTCATCATCATTTCCGTTGACAAAGGAAATGTTACTGTGGCAATGTATAAGAGCGATTACTTTAATAAACTCCAAGCAATGTTAGCAGATAACTCTACCTATAGAACCATAACTTCACGCATTTATGCTGCGCGCGTTTCGTGTCGCTAAATCTTTTTTCGTAATATGTATGTACGTATGTAAATACACGTTGTATTTTTCGCGACAAATCGTACTGAAGGTACGATTTGCTTTTTGATTTCTTTTTTAATTAAATTGTTGAAATGACAAATTTTGCTGAAGGCAAAATTTTAAAGTAAAACGACTTGGGGTGTAAAATGAAACTTTTGTAGTCGTTTGATGGGAAAAATTTTATGACTTGTTTGGAATGTGAAGAAAATTGCTGATGCAATTTTCTTCACCCTTTTTGGACGATAAACTAATCATGTTTTGTGCATGTTTAGTTTATTGAATTTTTATATTTTATGGTTTTTCTTTTAAATGCCCAATTTTAGGTTTCTAGGTATATAGGGCTTATTAATTATTTGTTTTTTTTCTTTTTACCTGTTAGGCCCTAAGGTTTTATATACCTACCTATGGTACATATATGTACCTAGGTTTTTTATACATAACATTCCTTCCCCCGCGAAAAAGAGAATTATTCTTTGAAGAGGAATAATTCTCAAGGGGATTGAGTGGGTGTATATTTTGTATGGGGTATTGAATTGAATTTAAAATGAATTTGATATCTGTAAAATAAAAAAAAATAAAAAAAAATTCTTGGTGCACGTAGAGTTGGGGTGAATTTGATATCGTAGTAATTAAAAAAAAATAAAAAGAATGCCATGGGTCCATAGCGTGTGATACTTTAAAATGCATCTTGCACCGGCTTCGAAAATAGAGAAAAAAAAATGTTTGAGATTTGTGTTTTTGTAGCTACACACATAATGCACAAATTGCAACTTGTGTGATATGAAGCTTATTTTGTGCGCTTTAAAGGATGAAAAAAACTACTTTTGCTACTGCGGTTGCGTGGGATTTTCCGAGATAAGGGCACAACACATACTAGGTGCATTTTAGCAAATTTTTTCCAACGTTAGCTGTTTTGCCCTTTAAATTGGGTCGTGCGACCGGAGTAATTTATAGTTTCATTATGCAATTTGGAGAAGTATTAAGTCCCCGTGCTCCATACGTTTGCTACAGGCCCCACTGTGTGAGGGTTATAAGCATATCTGTGCAGGGTGTCGCCCTCCGATGGCGGGGCTTATTCCGTATTCTGCTGCGGAGGGAAAGTCGCCCAGATATGTGTATTTGGTCTGCTCCAGCCGAGGTGGATAGTTTCCACAGAGCGGAGCTGTGGTTGTCTCCCCATGGCGGGGCCTCTTGGATAGCTTTCGGTAATTTGTGATTATTATTTTGAAAAACGAATATTTTGCTTTATTTTCTTTTTTTTTCCTTTTAGGGGCGACGGTGGTTCTATCTGGGGAGGTCGGCTGGTGTTGCTGCCTGACGTACAGGGCGCATCCATTATACATGGTGCACGAGGACTACGTGGCAGCTTTGGGTACCTCCACCCCTGTGGCCGGCTGGGGTCCTCCGGTTTTAGCATCTAGTCCTTTTCTCGAGGAGAATTTGGACGAGCCTGCCCATGGAGAGCTGAATGCGTCAGCCGTGGAGTCAGGCGAGGATTGGGACCTCCCAGCTGCGGAGTTCGATGCTGTTGGTGAAGAGGATTGGGATGCTGAGTGTGGACCAGCCTAAGAGTCGACCAGCCCTAATTGTATGGAGTATACTTCATGTAAGTTATTTGCAGATGTGATTTCAAAACATTTTTTTTTTCATTTTAGGTTTGTGGATGGCCCGGGACATTCCCCAGGAGTCTCCGATAGTTTTTTTTCCTTTTGTCAAATTCTAGTTTTAAGAGTATATATTTTTTTTGCTTCTCCAAAGTTTGCTTAATTTCACTAGTTTTGTAGGTTTTATTTTAATAAAGTTTTGTAACCTATGTACTATGTTTATTTTGTAATTGTTGTTTTTGTTTTTTTCAGGTATTTGGTTATATATGGGTTGGCAAAATGATTCTCGGGGTTCTGGGCAGGGTGTTGAGCTTTCTTGTATGGCGGTTTCGGTGTTGATGGATTATAGTTTGTTGTTCGACTTAACTTATGCTAGAGACTAAATATTTGCTTACTCTACGTTGCCTAAATACTTCAACGTTGTTTCCTTACGTGATTTATTTATTCTAGGTAATGCCTGGAATTCTAGGGAGTTATACTTCATTTTCCATTTATACTAAGGGTTTGGTAAAAACATGTTGACTAATTTAGGTTTTTTATTCTAATTGTTGGTTTGGTCTCTTTTTGTTTTGTTTTTGTGTTTCATCTCCTTTAGTATCTTATTTATTATCTATAATTATTATTACTTGGTTATTGTCCACTTGATCTTATTAATTTTATTCTTAGGAACTACTGGTTAAAGTTTTATTCTCATGTACTATCAATTCTGCATGGTCGATTTATTTCTTAATTTTTGGCAAGGTTTTCGTTGTCTTGCGGTGCGTTCTTGGTGGCTTGTTTTTTGGTTGGATCTTTGCTCTTGATTTACCAAAATTTACTTATAATTTTTGGTCGCTTTTACAGGAATGTGTAATGTTTATATATATTTGTCTAGGTATTCACTAATTCTAATGGTGTATGGTGGTATGGTATCTAGCTCTACTTACTTATTTATTTATTTATATCTACTTTTAAAGCATATTTTCTTTTTGCTTTATTTTTTTTTGCATATCTAACGCCTTTTAATTTTTTCTCGGTTGTCTTATTTTTTGTTTCTTTATTGTATTATATTTATTTACTATTTTTCTATTTATAATTTTAGTACCTTAGCTTTTCATTTTATATCTATTTAGCATAGTTATTTATGTTATTGTATTTTAAGATCTTATTTGCTAAATAATTATTTTTTGTATTGCTTAATGTTACTATTTATTTTTTTGTGTACTTAAATTTTGCTTATATCTTAATTGGTTATATAGTTGTTTTAATTCTACTCTATTATGCCTTTCTTTCTTCTATTTTCTTAATTCCTAGAGCTTTTAATCTATCTTGTTGAGAACTTCCGAATTGTGTTTTCTTTTGAATTATATTTCCTTTCTCTTAATGTCTAGTTTTTATTCCACTTATTTTCTATCAGCCAGTGTAGTAAAAGGAGAGGGACTGTGCTTGTCACAGGAGAATGAGACCGGGCCAACCAACGAGTATAGATCTTTTTGATTATACTACTTGTATAGATCTCGCTCTGTGGAGACCTTGAGTACGTTTTAATTTTTCTTGGGGTGTTGCGTAAACCGGTTCCATGGGAACGTTTTCAGCTGTGGGCTGTTGTCTGCGTTTAGCAATCCATGCCATGAATGCCGGGACGATATATTTTGCTAATGCCACCACTGATATAAGTAGCAACAAGAGTCCTGTCATTGATAGGGATGTAATAGAGAGTATATGAGGAATATTAGCCTTTGGTCCAAAGTGAATGCTGTGCACTTTGGTACGAATTTCGTCTAGAGATTTTGTATCTAGGTGGATACGTTGGTTTGTATCATCTCCTAGGAGTAACGTTGGTTGTTTATCAAGGTTTTTAGGAGCGGATATCTTGGACATATATTCTGCCAATTCCTCTTGGGTTTCGTTTGTGCCTGGGAAGTGACTGAAATGAATGCACTGGTAAATTTGGATCAAGATCAGTGGTGTATTTCCTAACAACAAATCAACACTGTTCACTTTCTTTGACTCGCAAGAAACTGCTGCACTTAGTTTTTAGAAT
>OZ005744.1:111200830-111336458 GCA_963930735.1 Dioctria linearis | reverse complement strand
CCATTTTCACATATCTTCTTTTTGGAGGGGTAAAAGGTTCCACAATGTCATTGGCTTCTTCTTTTTCTTCTTCTTTTCTTCTTCTTCTTCTTCTTCTTCTTCTTCTTCTTTTTTCTTCTTCTTTTTCTTCTTCTTCTTCTTCTTCTTCTTCTTCTTCTTCTTCTTTTTCTTCTTCTTCTTCTTCTTCTTCTTCTTCTTCTTCTTCTTCTTCTTCTTCTTCTTCTTCTTCTTCTTCTTCTTCTTCTTCTTCTTCTTCTTCTTCTTCTCCTTCTTCTTCTTCTTCTTCTTCTTCTTCTTCTTCTTCTTCTTCTTCTTTTGTATCTTTTGTCTCAAACTTGGCTATATCCGGTGGCTCGTATTTGACTCTTCTAACAAACTCTTTTAAGTGTTTAGTGATTGGCTTAAAGGTTTCTTCAAGTTGAGCTTCTGCTTCAATCCTTCCCATCCTTAGAGCTTTAAATTTCTTTCGCACTGCATTCCTTGTCTTGATGAGTTCTTTTAATAGATTTTCATTCCTCTTCGATATTAACTGAATAACGGCTTTTCAAACAGCTCTGATAACAGGTAAACAGCTTTCCAAACAGCTCTGATAACAGCTTAACAGCTTTCCAAACAGCTCTGATAACAGCTTAACAGCTTTCCAAACAGCTCTGATAACAGCTTAACAGCTTTCCAAGCAGCTCTGGTAACAGCTTAACAGCTTTTCAAACAGCTCTGATAACAGCTTAACAGCTTTCCCAACAGCTCTTATAACAGCTTAACAGCTTTCCAAACAGCTCTGATAACAGCTTAACAGCTTTCCAAACAGCTCTGATAACAGCTTAACAGCTTTTCAAACAGCTCTGATAACAGCTTAACAGCTTTTAAACAGCTCTGATAACAGCTTAACAGCTTTTAAAGCAGCTCTGATAACACGTTAACAGCTTTTCAAACAGGTCTGATAATCGGTGAACAGCTTTAATCTACTCAGCAGGTCTACAGGACTCGGTGTGCTTTCGACTGAGTTACAACTTCGACTTAAGAAGGTTTCGCATGTGTCATCCTTTTATAGTACAATGAAGGTATCAAATCCTTTACGGTAGCGCCCCTTGTTTAATGAGCTATTCTTATCAATCATCAAGAAACCATATTCATCCTTCCAACACTCAGCACAGGCTCTTCGAAATTTATCAAACTTCATGTCTGTGTTCACATGATCATTATAGATATGTTTCAAATTCAAGACATCTTGCTTGAATAAGATGATTAAATTAGCATTGTCATGTATTAAGTGCTTTGGTATATGCGTATATGTTTGACAGAGATATAAGCTGTCTATATCTTCGTGGCGACCCATGCAAAAAGAGGATCGCACATTATCTTGCTTTTCACATGCTACATCATCGAAAATAAACACTGAATGTGATTTGGCTTCCTCTGGAGGTAGAACGTCGCAGTTGTTTGAGAATGTATAATACCCCAATCCTGATATGGGGGTCATCACTCGCTTCAAGTATTCATACTTTGGTTGATGCAAAGATTTTGAATATATGTAAATATTTGCATATCTCAGACCATTGGGATGTTCCAGCAAACTTATCATAACATTAGTTTTTCCACAATTCGATGGTCCAACAATGATGCTCCTTATACTATTAGACAATAGGGGCCCATGCTTCTTTTTCACCTTCATAACAGCTACATCAGCATTTCGAACAGGAAAAGCTTGTTGTTGTTTAATGAACCGCATATTGAAGACCAACGGGATTCCTATAAGTATACCTGTTTATATTACATTTCAACAGTATCATCGGAACCTTATAATATACCGGATCACAAATCAAAACGCTCCAGAAAATGGTTGAAAGGGGGCAAAGGACTATTAAATTCAATCATCAACAAATTACCTGTAGAATTACATCTACCGGGATACCAGTACTGTGGACCAGGAACAAAGTTAGAAAAAAGATTTGCGAGAGGAGATCCGGGCATTAATCCATTGGACGCAGCCTGCAAAGAACACGATATAGCATACTCGCGACATAAAGATACAAGTGATCGACATATAGCTGATAAAAATATTAGTTGAAAAAGCTTGGCAGCGTGCACAATCTACGGATGCAAATTTGAGTGAACGTGCCAACGCCTGGCTTATAACAAACGCAATGAAAGGTAAAATTAAGCTAGGTATGGGTTTTAAGGCTAAAAATAAACGCCAACCCACATTCCGAGAAGCAGTACGAAATGCACTTAAGATTTTAAAAATCAAAAAACCAAAAGACTTGATGGAAGCTACAAAAATAGCTCTAAGTGCAGCTAAAAATATTGTGAAAAGAAAGAAGAAATCAATTAAAATTCCACGAGTGATACCTGTACCAAAGGTTGGTGGGGCACTTCCATTCCTCATCCCGTTGTTTGGTGGGCTTTCAGCATTGGGAGCACTATCGGGAGGTGCAGCAGGCATAGCTAAAGCAGTAAATGATACCAGTGCGGCAAAGGCAAAATTGGAAGAAAGCAAACGTCATAATAAAGCAATGGAAACTATAGCGGTTGGTAAAGATGGAAACGGGCTGTTTTTATATAATTGTTATAGCCATTAATTATTATCTATAAATAAATGTATCTATATTGAAATTGTGACAGTTCATTATCAACCGCCATGTCATTAACACTTACTCTCACGGGAAATTCATCTCTACTCAGTGCTGAGTACTTTCCTCCGCTGGAGCTAGCAACGGATTATGTTTGTAGATTAATTGATTTTCAAACAAACATCTCTATACCAAATATTGATGTGAGCAATAATCTGGTTCATGTAGGGAATGAGGTTGTTGAGATACCTGTTGGATCCTATGAGATTGATGATATAGCAAAATATGTACAAGGATACTTGGATAAAGAAGGGAGAAGGATAAAGGTTACAATAAAGGCTAACAATAATACATTGAAGAGTGAAGTTAAGGCAACTGAAGAAATACATTTTGAAAAACAGAGATCCATAGCTCCTCTGCTAGGATTCAGTAAAAGAAACTTATCTGCTAATGTAGTGCATACATCAGAGTTGCCAGTCAACATCATTAAAGTAAATACTATACGCATCGAATGTAATATTATATCAGTACACACTCTCCACGAGTTTTCACCGAACGTGGGGCCTGGGTATAAAATAGTGGAGGTACCCAAAAATGTAATCTATTTGCCTGTGAACACCAAACGTATAAGTTCTCTAACATTGAAGCTCCTTGACCAAGACGGTAACTTAATCAACTTCAGAGGAGAGACTATAACTATCAGGTTACATTGAAGCCACAGCATGTTGATATACAATAATGATAAATACGAGTTCGGAGCAGACAAGATCATTAGTCAACGGACAACCTTGAAGCGATCAAGACCTACATTAACACCTGCAAATACAGCATATTTACAATCGATAGGCTTAACGCTGAAACAATGAATAAAGGAATACTAGATATTGCAGCAGACGCTCGCTTTGATAACAGTGTTACTAAATTTGAACATCACTCCTATTCACCATTTCTAACATCATTTAAAAACAGCGATGAAATCCGTATCTCTGTACAACATCAGGATTTGAATCTTCTACCCAGCAGGAGTTTTCTTTACATCGAGGGATCTCTAACAAAGCTGGATGGAACCGTTTCAGCAACTGCAAAATTAGCTAACAACGCTCTACCATTTCTTTTTGAGGAAATACGCTATGAATTGTATGCAGTGGAAATCGATCGTACAAGAAATCTTGGGATTGCGACAACATTAAAAAACTACGTATCGCTAATGCAAATGTAAGCAGGATACTACTCAACGGCAGCTGGTCACCAGATCATCCGTTTTACCGGCCAATGGACTGTTTAACTATTGTGTACCTCTGAAATATTTATTGGGATTCGCTGAAGATTACAAGAAAATTCTGATAAATTCCAAACATGAACTCATATTGATCCGGAGCAGGACAGACGATAATGCCATTATATCACCCACTGATTGGATGAAAATTGAAATTACCAAACTTCAATGGAGTATTCCACATGTTACAGTATCCAATGATGAAAAGCTGCAACTATTTAAAATTATCGGGAGAGGTCGCCCGATACAAATACCATTCCGCAGCTGGGACATATATGAGTATCCAGTACTACCGGAGTCCACGCATCAAACCTGGTCAGTTAAGACTTCCACTCAACTGGAGAAACCTCGATTTATCATCTTAGCATTACAAACGGATCGAAGGAACGATAAAACCAAAGATGCAAGCAAGTTTGATCACTGTCAACTCACCGATGTCACAGTTCATTTGAATTCAGAATCATATCCCTATGATGTTTTGAATTTGAAATTTGATTTGAATAGACACGCATTGCTGTATGAGATGTATATAAAGTTTACACATACTATGGTCATCAGTATCAGCCGTTCCTCACATGGGTGAAGTTCAAAACCGATGCTCCGATCGCTGTCATTGATTGCTCACATCAAAACGAAACAATAAAAACTGGACCTGTTGACATAAGGCTAGAATTCAAGACATCTGAAAATATACCGGCTAATACAACAGCATATTGCCTGCTTCTACACGATCGAATAGTGGAATACAGTCCGCTGACAAGTGAAGTTAGAAAGTTAATTAAGAAGATGGCTGTCATCGTAGACGTCCAAGGATTCAAAACAAATCTCAATGAATTCACCACTAAAGAACTGGCAATTTTAAACAATGAAAACCAGATGCAGCACTTTATATTTCAACCACCGTTCAGATACAAAGATTTGACTTCAGCAAAAAAGAGACAAGTAAAATGGCTTCAACACAATTTTCATGGATTCCGCTGGGATGATGGCTACATACCATATCACAAGCTGTACACTATAGTTGAACCACTGCTTCGAAACAAAACCGTATATGTAAAGGGAGCTGAAAAAGTTCATTGGGTGCAGAAGATAGTTGGAGAGGGTGAAATCATTATTAACGTTGAAGATGAATACAACTGTGGAAAACTAATAGAGATTAACACAAATGCGCCATCTTGCCAAGTTCATATTGGACAATGTGCTATAAGAAATACTTTTATAATAAGAAAATTTTATTGGAAATAAAAACAAGTGTTTATAAAACATAATACTTTTCAATACACACATACCCCAGAACCCTCACTGACATCGTCTAGAATCTGTTCATGGTGATGTCATGTTGTGAAATTCGAATAATGCTGATATCTACAACTTCCCTGCTAGAAAACTTATTTAGGTGCAGCAAAACCATGATGACGTCATGCCGATATCTAGAACTCTCCCGCTAATAAAAGAAAACAGCAAAATGAAGGCATGCTGGTAGTTCCGGCTAAGACCGCTAGGGCACCTTACTCAAGAAATGGCGCGTAGAGGATTTCTGATGAAAATTTCGTCCCCACCACCTTCATACCTCCACCTCAACCATCTAGAAGCCATTGACATGAACAAAATTTTCCTGGCGTCAACTTTAATTATTACTAATATTAGTTCAAAACCGAAAGCCTACACTTAGGCGCACCTATGTATGTATTTAAGGAAACCGTAGTACGGGAGCATGCTGGTAGTACCTGCTAATGCCGCTAGGGCGCAGTCAAGACCAAATGACACATCCCGGTAAGTACCGATTAATCACGCTAAGGAGCAGTCGAGACTCAATGAAACCAAAAGCGTACATTTAGGCGCACCACATACCTATTTAAGAAAACCGTAGTACGGGAGCATGCTGTTAGTACCGGCTAATGTCGCTAGGGGTGCAGTCAAAATCAAATGATACATCCCGGTAGTACTGATTAATCCCGCTAGGGCGCAGTCGAGACTCAATGAAACGAAAAGCCTACATTTAGGCGCAACACATATCTATTTAAGAAAACCGTAGTACGGGAGCATGCTGTTAGTACCGGATAATGTCGCTAGGGTGCAGTCAAAATCAAATGATACATCCCGGTAGTACCGATTAATCCCGCTAGGGCGCAGTCGAGACTCAATGAAACGAAAAGCCTACATTTAGGCGCAACACATATCTATTTAAGAAAACCGTAGTACGGGAGCATGCTGTTAGTACCGGCTAATGCCGCTAGGGTGCAGTCAAGATCAAATGATACATCCCGGTAGTACCGATTAATCCCGCTAGGCGCAGTCGAGACTCAATGAAACCAAGAGCCTACATTTAGGCGCAGCACGTGGTGTATCCAAGACACAAACCAATACAACCAAGACCAAAACCTACATTTAGCACGGGTTCAAACCACCTAGCGATGGTGGCGCCATCTGTGGCGAAATCCTGAAGGCATAAAAAAGTGATATGTACTCCCATAGCTTATCTACTTTCATCAATGGCTAGTTGATTGAGCGTTTTTATTACGAGATAGGGAGCTGGCGTGGTGCCAAAGGTTACAGTGGTTAATTTGTAATCTTTAATAGGTTCATTTTGATTATTCCTCCAAAGTATTCTTTGATAGGTTTGATCTGGGGGTTGTACCTTTATCATCCTGTACATTTTCTCTATGTCAGCAGACATAGCGAATTTGTTACTTTCGCCATCTGAGGATGATTGAAAAGAGTTCAGACTGCAGCACTGGACCCGTATGCAGCTGTTCGTTTAGACTTTTTCCATTAGTCGTTTTTGCTGAAGCATCAAAGACGACGCGACCCTTTGTGGTGGTGCTATCTTTGATAACAGCATGGTGAGGAAGATAGTAGCTTTGTTCATTGCTTACTATCTTATTAGCCACTGTCATGTGACCTAATGTCTTGTATTCATTAATGCAAGTTTTGTGTTCCTGATAGAGTTCAGGATTTCGTTCTAATTGCCGTTCTAGGCTGTAGAACCTATGTAATGCCATACCTCGAGAGTCGCCTAGGTTAGGGCTTTCGGTGGTGAAAGGCAGACGAACTTCGTAACGGCCGTGTGCGTTACGAAAATGAATTTTTTGGTAAAACTCTTTACATTCTTGATCTGCTTTAGACAGCTTTCTTCCTGGATTAACTTCTTCAGTTTCCCAGAACTGACGTAAAAGTTTATCCAATGAAGTGTCGTCGTCGTAATGAGCCTTTGCTATTAACGCAGATGCTGTTAAGAATGTGGTTGTATTTTTTAACTTTCCGAAAAGTATCCATCCAAGGGTACTGTTTTGGGCAGTTGGTGTTCCTGGAGGACCTTTCCGTAAACCTTCCAAAAGAATTTCACTGTACACATCTGCTCCTAAAAGCAGGTCAATTTTTCCTGGTTTAAAGAAAAACCGATCGGCAAGTGGTAGCTCATGTAAATGACTCCATTCTTTGTTTGGAATGGTTGAAGGAGGTAAAATGTCCGTAATTGTATCCACTATAAGGGCTGTAACTGTCGTTGCCTTAGTTGTGGTTGAATAAGGATAAATGTTCAAAGTAGTTTGTTTTTGAACATTTGTAGTTTCAGTTTTTCCCAGGTCCGTGATTTGAATTTCCACGTTTGTAGTGGATGATTGCAGCTTAAGTGCGGCGGCTTGGGTTGCAAATGAAACTTGAGAGCCTGAATCTATCAAAGCTCTCACTACCAACATGTTTCCCTCTTTTATAGGAAAGTTTAACAGTGCTGTTGCAAGCAGTGCTTGTTTGGTACGTTGGTTCTTTGTGTGAAGCGTGTGAAGAGAGTTATTGGATGTGGAAGGTGAATTATAAGGTTGAGCTGCTGCTCCCTTGGCTTGAATTGGGTCGAGACCCTTGGAGTGGCATTATTCCTGTGAAGTAAAGAATGATGCCTCCTTCCACATCGCTGACATGAAAACCTACTCGTACAAGTTTTCGTGTTGTGGCCTTTTGATAGGCAATAATTACACAATTGATTTGATGTGACAATTTTGAATTATTGTCTACATCGAGTTTTATAAATTTCGGACATTTAAATAGACGGTGCTGCTCTTTGCACAAAGGACATGCTTGGGCGTATGAAGTAAAATGGGTAGATGCTCTCGGAACATGAGCATTTTTGTTGACTAGGGACCGTTTGGTATCGACTATGGCTTCTAAAATTCTAAATCTAGATTGTAAAAATTATTATAAGGACTCCAAAGTCGGAAGTCCTTCTGCAGTATTGACATCTTGTTCCCATGCACGGTGCGTTCCTGCTGGTAAACATTGTACCACCATTTAGATGAGAATTGCATCCCATTGCTTAGTGGAAACTTGCAATGCCTCGAGTTCGAAGATACATTCGGAAGACTTATCTAGCAAGGTTTTGATAGCCTTGCCTGGTTCGTGGGCTGCTTTAGGTAGATTAAAGAGTGCTTTCAATTGGGCATTTACCAAGACTCGTTTATTATCATTCCTTTCAAGCAATATCTTCCATGCGCTGTCATAACTCGAGTTGGTCATAGGAAATTGACGCAATAAGTGCTCTGCTTCTCCAGATACACTTGACTTCAAATAATGAAATTTCTGCACCGGAGATAGCGCAGAATTTGAATGCACCAGGGAATTGAATAGATCGCGAAAAGGCCTCCATGAATCGTAAGAACCTGAGAAATTTGGGATTGTGATGCTAGGTAATCTCAGAGACGATGAAGTTTCATGCTCTGATTTTGGACTTGATTCAACCATTGTTTCGAATGCATCTAATGCATCCCTAATAATACCTCGAAACATGAAGTATTTGTTTTCCACATTTGAAAATTGATCGTTTGCGAAGTAATCGTACTTTTGAAGTTCAATATCTTCCAAGGCTTGCGTGGCTTGGATAATTGTATAGTGATCTTTCTTATAATCTGACCAAATTTCACTTAGAGCGGTTAATCGCTCAGAAATAAAACCTTTCGTTCGTTTTTCTACATCAGTCTTGGTGTAGTTATTGAACGATTTTTTGAAGATTATTGCAGAGGTGGCTTGGTTGCCCAAAAGTTTTTGAAGTGCAGACATGTTTAAAATATTGACAAAATAAAACACTGGACCTTAAATCCGGCTCGAAGGACCAATAAAATGTTCTGTCCGTTAATAGAACGTACACGGAAATTTGATTAAGTGACTGAAATGAATGCACTGGTAAATTTGGATCAAGATCAGTGGTGTATTTCCTAACAACAAATCAACACTGTTCACTTTCTTTGACTCGCAAGAAACAGCTGCACTTAGTTTTTAGAATCTCCCACTATTTAGATCAGATTATGTATAAAAAGGTTTCAGGTCAACGATTCAAAAGTATGGGAAAACACACTCACAAGATTGTTAATAATAGATATATAAATAGATATTTAATATATATAATTAATATAGAGCAAAGTTAGAATAATTTAACTTCAAAACACTGGCACACGTGCTTAACTTAAATATCTCGAGTAATTGTATTAAAACAGAATTATATAAATTGTTGGGTCAGAGATCAACATACACTAGAAAACACACTTATTGACTAAACACGAGAGCGTCATCATCATTTCCGCTGACAAAGGAAATGTTACTGTGACAATGTATAAGAGCGATTACTTTAATAAACTCCAAGCAATGTTAGCAGATAACTCTACCTATAGAACCCTAAGAACTTATCCAACTTCACGCATTCAAAACAAAAACAATGAAATAGCCAAACACCTTTTTCAACAAAACTTCATTTCTGAAAAAGAAAAGATACATATCAGCACGTATGAAGCGGGAGTACCCTAGATGTATGGCTTGCCCAAAATACACAAAAAAGATCTCCCAATCAGGCCGATTGTGTCAACATTAAATTCAGGAACGTATGACCTCTCCAAATTTATGGCAAACTTTCCACGCCAATTAACGATTAGCTCGAGGTATAATGTTAAAAATTCTTCTGAATTCAAGGAGCGTGTTAATAGCCTCCAACTTGGTTCTACCGAGAGCATGGTTTCATTAGATGTAATATCACTTTTTACCAACATTCCCACCCGCCTTTGCTTACGCATTATTGAAGATAAGTGGGAGCAGATCTCTGATATCACAAGTATTCCAAAAAATAAGTTCATGGAGATCTTACAATTTTGCATCATTGAATGTAATTATTTCCAATTCGACGGAAAATTATACAGGCAGATTTTCGGAATGCCAATGGGTAACTCGCTCTCCCCCATAATGGCGGACATTGTAATGGAAGTGTTGTTGGATAGCACTATGACCAAACTTCCGTATCAATCTAAAATTCTGGTTAAGTATGTTGACGACCTCTTTACTGTATTGCCACAGGAACATATTCCGGCTACATTAAATATATTAAACAGTTTTCACAGGAAACTGCAATTCACTGTACAAATTGAATCGGATGGTAAGATTCCTTACCTTGAAGTATTAGCAATACGCAAAAATGATACCATCATCACAGATTGGTATCAGAAACCTACCTCATCAGGTAAATTGCTGAACTACAACTCCTATCATCCGAAATACCAAAAAATCAATACAGCTAAGAACCTCGTCGAAAGAATACTAGGATTAAGTGACAGTTATTTCCATAAAAGAAATAAGAAGAGAATATACAAAACCCTGCTGGACAATGCACGTAAAAATTAAATACTTAATAACCAGCTATAGACCTAAGCATCCAAATAATAATCGTACCGAAACAACAACGGATACCACACAACAAAATACAAACAAAATATATCGAAGTCTCAGATAAATTCCAGGTCTGTCTGAAAAACTCAAAAAGGTGGTTACTGAAAAAAAATGATCGAATCTGTCCGGCCTTTAAAGCTGACAAAACCATTAGGCGGTGTTTCAGCTGTGTTAAAGATAGGACAGATAAGGAACATTCCACGGACCTGGTTTATAATTTTCCGTGCATGGGTTCAATTTTAGACAATTCAGATTGCAATTTAAATTATGTAGGTACCACAAGTCAATTACTTAAAAATCGTCTTGCGGGTCACAAGTCGGATATAAAAAATAAACAGATCTGCAAGACTGCTTTGGCTAACCACTGTGTGCAGGCAAACCACTGTCCGGATTTTAATAATACTACGATTTTATGTAGGGAAAAAAATATTAGCAAGAGGATCTGCATTGAGGCTTTGCATATTTACACCACCCCCAATACAATGAATCGGAAAACAGACACCGACAACATAAATTCGGTGTACTGCTCACTTCTTAGCTAACCCATAATGAGGGCTTCCTCCCACCACATATACACTTACATTGTGTATACAGATATACAATCCAAAAAACATTCTCTCACCTGATCATAAAGTAACGACAAATCGCGCAATGTGGATGATATTTTATTTCTTAGACGTGAGATTTAAATATTGTGGTCTCAAATGTGTGTTTTTCAAAAGTAGTTTCTTTTTCGTTGTTTTTCTTAAATTTGTTTAATAATTCATAGGTTTTTATTGCAGTGTTTTTTCATTTAAATGTTAATTTATTATTGTTTCGCCCAGTGCTTGTATATTTTATTGGAGTGAGTTAATTAATGTTCATAAATGTTTTTTCGTAAGTAATGTAAATATTGTAAATTTTGGCAAGGGCTCATGATAGTTACCTTATAGATAAGACCACCTGAAGATGCGGAGTGTTCACCCGTGAAACGTTGTGGCAGACTATAAATAAAAAATTTAGACACTAATCGTTTGGATTTTTGTCTACAACAGAGACCGATAGCCCGAGCATTCACCCATACATAATAGATATATGTGTATATAAGTCAAATTATAGTCAAATAGATATATGAATAAGAATTAAAATGTTACAAGTGATTGGTACTCACCGATCTCCACCTTGGCACTTGAGGAATTGGCTTTAAGCTAATATTTAGACCCTTTGTTCTAATATTTAGAACAATTCTTTATTCCCGTCCAGACCAGAAATAAAGCGTTAATGTTAGTAAGATACTATCTCAGTCGAGACCCGAGATAATATTCTTTAAGTCAGTCGAGACCCGGCTTAAAGTGGTATCTTATCTTCGGTCGAGACCCGAAATAAGATGCGTTTATTTCCGTCGAGACCAGAAATGATTATTAGTAAATATCTTATCTTCAGTCGAGACCCGAAATAAGATGCGTTTATTTCCGTCGAGACCAGAAATGATTGTTAATTGTTAGAAGTGAAATATCAGTCGTATCCCGATATGAATGTTAGTCCCTAAACCAACTTACCCCAAGCGATTCCAAGCACAAAAAGAGATCGAGATCAGTCAGCTTGTCGTTTATATAGCCCTTGCTTGCACACGACACCACTGATAGAATAGCAGCGGCGCATGATTACAAGAATTGGCAATGCAGCTGTGCTCTTACGGTACTAGCGATAAAATTTGCCTAGCAACGAACAAAAATGCATAGCAACAAGAAATTTAGAGCAACACATGCTGTTGTGTTAAATTAAATTATATTTGCAAAAATTTTATTTCGTATCGGAGGGAAGAAATTCCCGTTCGATGGTACTTATAATGATGTTAATGCTAGAGTTGCAAATTGATCTGCTTGATCTGATTGTATTTGTGCCATGCATTATATGTTACATGACAACACATGCTTTTGATAGATGTTGTACCTATTTTGGGAAAATTGTAATTAGATTGAATTTGCTTTCTTTTCAGAACTCAATTTCATCATGGTATTGTTGTAATATGTTCCCTTTTCAGGAATTGTTTTTTGAGAATAATTTTAATTTAATTTGCTCAATGAGGCTATACTTTTACGTTGTATTTGCGCAATATGTTATGAAGATGACAAATACATGGCTATGTTGGGATGTGTACATGTTATTTGCTTATGAGAACTCAAATTAGATTTAATTTTACTAAAAATTTTCATGCTTTGTTTTCAGGATATTTTCTTTTCAGAAGTTATCGGTTATAATATATATTCGAAGCAATTTGGTTCGAACACATGGTTCGTTGATTGTCATGATTCCTTGTCCTGCGAGACGATGAGTGAGTAACTGTTGAGTACAAGTTATATGTACTATAGTGTTTTCGGTTAAGGAGTACAGCCACGAATTTGGTCTATTGAGCTTAATTATTATATCTCTTGGGGGAATTTGAGCTCTGATGCTACACTGTGGGTGTTCGCCCAATGGATTGAATAAAAGTTTAATAACACATTCATCTGTTTTTGTAGCCTTGGTGACTGGTGTATTTAGCTTACCAACCCACGTATCCTCATCGATTCCCTTTGAAATTTTTTTGAAAGATCTCAGGTTTTCTGGCTTCAGCAGCAGAAATTCCTGGGTCTGTATTTGATTTGCCACATGGGAAAATTCGATATCAGGTATTAATGAGTGGTTTGAATCCACCCGTATGGGAAAACATTTAATCTGTTGGATTTTCATCCTGGGAATATTAAATATGGGAAGTTTGATTCGGATAACTAATTTGTCCTGCAACAAATGTGTCTTAACATCTGCTGTTTGATACAGAACTGACAAACAGTCCTGTAGATTGGGACAAGTGGAGTGAGATTTGTGATAAATCTCTAGCAAATGATTTGGGGAAATTAAAAGTGGATGAATTTGATTATTTCTACTGGACACTATTATGTCCAGTAGAGCTTGTTGTCTAAATTCCAACTCTATCATTTGTCGTGTCAGACTAGAGACAATTTCTTGTCGTATTTGGTGGGCTGTCAACTCGTCTGTTGTGTTCCGCAGATTGTTAATGTGGTTGGTTATCTGACGCTGTCGTTCAGACAGGGAAGATAGGGGTTTCTGAATTTGTTCAAACGTGGTTTTTATTACGCTGATCTGTTGTTTTTCCAGATCAGCTAAGGTTTGAGTATTTACCTCTAATTCGCTTAGTCGGCTGTACACCTCTTGTTCGTTTCCACTATCCATGGTACCGAAAAGACAATGTATCGCATTTCCAATCCCATCGAAGATGCATCGGGGCTTGCGCGATTTTGGCACAGCTTCCCTAATAACATTGGTACGCCTATTGATATTTTCCATCAGGGCGTGTATATGTTTTGTCTGTAGTGTACAAAGGTCCTGTATAGAAGACCCATTTCCACACAATTGGTGTATGTAGTGTTCCGCTCGTTCTGCTAGTCGCGTCTGATTTTCCAACTCGGCCAGATCTAACTCCGTGATGATGCTCCAAGTGTCGTGGAAAACTGATAGGCTTCCAAGATCCTCAAATAGTACTCCTGTATTATTTAGGGCAGTGATTGAATAACGTTCCTCATTGCGGACTCCTATCGTGGTCAGGAACAGTCCGTAGAAAATTATTGACTGCATTGTTATCTAAGAGAGGATAGGATAGGGTATTAAAATGGGTTTTTATTTGACTTTGTAGCTTACATGCTATTATATATGTAGCTTTGAATTACTTAAATTATATTGACACCATGATATTCGTAGAAAGGTTTTAGACGGTTGTTATGTACCGTGACCTCTCGTTTACGAATTTTTATTGTGGTGTTTACAGTACTAGGGATACCGGTTACCGCGTAGGGTCCTACCCAAATCTGGGAGAGCTTATGTTTACGACTCTCGCTGATGAGTAGAACCTTGTCTCCTCTGTGAAATGTCAGGGGACGTACAGCCTTGTCATAGTAATTTTTTGAGCGTTGTTTACTCATTAGCAGATTTTTCCTTGCCATAGCATAAGACTTCTGAAGCTTGTACTTGAGAATATGGTAGTAGCTCTCGTGATTATACACGGGTTCGGGGTCTCGCCTTAAATTGGACGGAACGTCCGCTGTAAAGCCGTAGAGGCAGTCCATGGGAGTTAATTTTGTCCCTTCGTGTACACTGTTGTTGTACAAGAAAGCAGCGGTTCGCAGATAACTATCCCATGACCTGGGATGATAAGCTGAAGTCTGCAGCTTATTTATCCTAAGGAGTTTGCATACCTTTTTGAATAGGTCACTCAGGAAATTACTTCCCTGATCGGTGACTATTCTTTCGGGAATGCGGTAGTGCGTGACGATTGCGTCGAAGAAAATTTGCGCTACCGTTATAGCTTCCCCATTTGGTGTGGCATACCAATCTACGAACTTCGTGAGGTTATCCTGAAACGTTATTATGTATTTGTTTCCAGATTCAGTTTCCTCTAGTGGGCCGACTATATCTAGATAGATTTTATCGAATGGTTGTTCCGCTATGTCTGTAATAACCATCGGCATTTTATACTGAGTTGAGGCCTTCATGGTTTGACATTTGGCACACCGCTTAATGTGCTTTTTGATGTCACTAAGCATGTGCCTCCACCAGTACTCTCTTCGAATCCGTTTATAGGTTTTTATCACTCCCTGATGGCCGCCAAAGAGAGAATCATGATAATCTTTTAAGATTAATTGAATCTCCTCTGGGCTTGTGATTACTTCAGGGGGACGAGTTTCGTCTATAATTGGTGGATTGGTACTAGGTGGACTGTCACGATCTCCGGCCTCTTCTGGATGATGAGTTTGTTCTTTATGTTCTTTTGCTTTGGCCTGGCTGTCTGGATTTATTCCACTTCCCTGAATGTTTCGTGTCTGGGCTGTTGTTACTGCATTGCATTGCAGACACTACTTAAGGTCCGATGAGTGTTTTTCCTCCTCTATGTCCGAGTCCATTTGGTGGTGGACTATAGCTTCTACCGTGAAGGTTGTAGTTTCCTTGCCTTTGTTATTATCCCGTGGAATGCGGCTTAAAGCGTCGGCATTTTTGTTGTATTTTCCGGGCTTATATTCAATTTTATAATTCAACTCGGAAAGTTTATGGTGAAATCTCACCACACGGGATGTGGGGTCCTTAACATTGAAGACTCCCTTGAGTGGTTTGTGATCTGTATAGACCGTGAACTCTCGGCCTTGCAGATAACACCTGAAATTTTAGTCGCCCAAACTATAGCCAGTAACTCTTTCTCAATGGTGGAATAGTTACGTTCGGCTTTGTTCAGGGTACGGCTGGCGTAGGCAATGGGCTGGTCACTTCCTACCTCTCCTTGAGATAGGAATGCTCCAAGAGCCTCGCTGCTGGCGTCTGTGGTAAGGTTAAAGGGTTGTGAAAAGTCGGGATATATTAAGAGGGGAGAAGAAATTAAAGCGTTCTTAATGCTTTGAAATGCCTCTTGGCATTTCTCAGTCCACTTAAACTTTACATCTTTTCGGAATAAGTTTGTTAGAGGACGTACTGTTTTTGAAAAATCGGGTATGAATTTTCTGTAGTAATTCGCAAGGCCCAAAAATGATTGCACTTGCCGTACTGTCTTAGGAGTGGGAAAGTTTGGACGCATGCCGTTTTGCTAGGGTCAGGTAGTGCTCCTTGGTGAGAACATTTGTGTCCTGAATACACAACCTCGCGCCTGAGAAATTGACATTTTTCTGGTTGAAGTTTCAGGTTATTTTCTCTTAACCTGTCAAAGACTATTCGAAGCTTTTCGTTGTGGTCTGCCAGACTTTTTCCATAGATGACGATGTCATCTGAGTAGACGAAACATTCTAGGCCTTGTAGGCCAGTTAATATGAAATTCATTAAACGCTGAAATGTGGCCGGGGCTCCTTTGAGCCCGAACGGCATGCGTTTGAATTCATAAAGCCCGTAGTTGGTACTAAAAGCCGTTTTTGCTCGATCCTTCGGGTCGACGAGTACCTGATGATAGCCATTGGCTAGGTCTAGGGTGGTCAAGTATCTTGAATGGCCCAGTTGATCGAGGATATCCTCAATCCGAGGTAGCGGGAAGGCGTCGCCAATCGTTTTTTCGTTCAACTTACGGAAATCAACGACGACGCGCCACCTTTTCTCACCATCTGGTCCCGCTTTTTTGGGGACGACTAGCAGTGGCGAGTTCCATGGGCTTTTGCTGGGCTGGACAATGTCGTTGTCCAGCATTTCTCTGAGTTGCTCATTTATGAAATTTCGCTGTGTCTCTGGTAACCGGTACATCTTTTGGTTAATAGGTGCTTGGTCTTGCATCAGAGGGATGTCATGGGTGATGGCATTGGTATGTGTAAGCCTGTCACCTTTTAAAAAGAATATGTCATCATATTCGTAACAGAGATTTGTTATTGATGCTTTTTCCTCAGAATTTAAAGTTTCATCCAGACTGAGTTCTTGCTCTAGTCTGGTGAGGCGGGGCTGCTTACTGGTGTCTTCTTGTTCGACATCGTTTGGGAACAGATATCGTATTGTTGAAGGGTGGCCTTCTGATCGGCGCTTATTGCCCTGTTTTTATTACTCTTAATTCTAGACTTACTTAATGATTTAATTTAATTTATTTTACCTCTTAACCTACTTGTTTTATAGTTGAGAGGTGCTGGCTCAGATGTATCTGCGAGAGTTGCTACCGGCAGACCGTTTGGGTGCTGGCCAGCGCCTGACGTGGGGGTTTTCATGAGGGACCCGCAAGCGTCTTGGAGCAGTTTCTTATGACTGCTTAGTTGACTGGGGCTCTTATGCCCTATTTCTTAATCTTAGATCTAATTATATTTTGATGCTCACCATTGCCGTCATTTCGACACATGGGATTCAAAGGATGGGCTGTTGTAATATTTTTGTCTGGCTCTCGTTTGATCGGGACGACAGTGTAGTCTTTAATGGGAACCAGATTTAGGTTCACCCTGTTTAGAACTACTTGTGAACTGCGTGTGTTGAGGATTCCTATAGGGACTGCCTTGACCCAGCTGAGAGTAAGCTGTTTGCTAAGAAGACTCCGTCGTCTATTTCTTTCGACAGACTGATCATTTCTTCCTGCAACTGCAACGGAATTTTGACTACGATATGAGACCTTGCTGGTATGTACACAGGTTCATTTAAATTCACCTGATGCTGTCCAGTCTTACAGGCTGGATCTTCGGTAATCAAGTCACCCTTATCGCGTTCTTGTAAGTCACAGCCGACTTCTTCAGACTGAGAAGCTTTGAGAACACTTCGGGTAGAAGGTATATCCCCGTCGGGTTTAATATCTTCTACCAGTGTCTCTTTGTTGACTGTGTTTTGTGAACACGGGTTGTCCGTTCCGTTTTCTAATGGAACAGAAAACTCTTCTGGATTGGTTTCCGTGCGAGGAAAACGCAGAATTTTGTTGGGTCCCACAACATTACAGTTTTTGGCTAGGAAATCATTTCCTGGCAAGCCGTCGTCGGAGATACCTGGGATGTTTTTTACCACCTGAAAGTTGCAAGGTAATTTACTTTTTAGCATGAAGTTTCCTTGGCAACTTCCTAACGTTTTTCCGGTTCCAAAGGGGCTTTGAAGCGTTAGTTTTTTGTTGGGATTTACTAGCTCGCGAGATTTGAGAGTTTTTTTCTTAATTATACTGATATCAGCGCCGGTGTCCACTATTGGCTGGGTCTGACCATTTAGACCTATGTCTAGAGGAAGTCTGGCGGTGGACACACTGAAGTCGGGCGGCTGAGAAGACCCTTGTTTATTACTGGTAGGGTTTATAGTCGAGCCGGGGAGTTTTGGGTCGACTCTTTGTCTTTTCCCTGCTTTTTATCCTCCCATTTTTGCTTTTGTCGACATTCGTCGATCTTGTGTGCGTGGCGCCCACAAAAATCACACTTTTGTCTTATGTTAAAGACTCTGGGATCTTTGGTATTGTTCGTGTCTGTCCGTGACGGACTATTAGGCGCTCCTCGTGTAAAACGAGTTGCAGACTGCGCTTGGTTTTTTCGACAGTCGATAATGTCATGCCCGCAGCTTCTACAGTTAGAGCAGAAGGGGGTGTTTTTGCGATTTAAACACTCCGTGTAGGTGTGTCCCCGCTTCTGGCAGAAATTTCAGGTGATGGTTTGTACCAGATTTTGTGTATCCGGTTGCCTAGAATCCCTTCGTGGAAATGGCGGGCGTAGTGGTTGAGCATGTACGTATGGGGGATTATTAAACTGTCTGGGCTCTTGTGCTCGTGGCGATGCATACATGGGTGGCTGTGGTGCTTGATATTAGGGAGTTCGGCTAAGAGCTCGAACTCGAAGACTAGGGTCTATTGGTGCCATTGGATGTGGCTGTTGCGTTAATGGCGTTTGAACGAAAACTGTGCCTGCTTGCAGCTTTTCCATATCTAAAGCCTTTTGTATCAGCTGCTCTAGATCATTTTCTACCAGAGTGAGGAGGTACTGGCATAGGTGGGGATTGTTCACTCCACTTTTGAGGGCATTTTTAGCGAAGTCCGCCAACTGTGTCTTCACAGCTGGGGCTGCCGTTGCTCCGTACTTCAGTACCGCCGCCTCGTTGCATAGCATCAGCAACTGCCTCACTCTTGTTGTGAAGGCAGTAACTGTTTCCAACGGGTTTTGACTCATTGTGATCAATTTGTTGACCAATTCTTGATATGATTCTCATGGTAGATAGGTTCTGTTCAGACGTTCCTCCACCTCACTAAAAGTTGTTGGAACGTCCGAAGCAAACAGCTGATAAGCATCGCCACGAAGTCTTGTGGGCAAGATATGTCGGAAGGCTGGTTTTTCTTCCTCACTTAAACAGTGTAAGGCCTGTTTGCAACAGCCAATAAATGTTTGTAGCTCACGACCTAGCTGTAGGGTATTTTCACCCGAAAACAGAGGAACTAGTTGTGCCGTGAGCTTGGCCACCTTTGCATAATCTACCATTGTGATTATCTTTTTATTTAAACTTTTGTAGTGTAGTCTACTGGTGCTTTGTCGAGTTTCAGGGCTGGTTTCTGGACTAGAATCCGTGAAGGATACTTCTAGCCAGCCACTAAGGAGATTTGCGGCGGTTGTTTGGTCACAGGCGTCACCACTAATATCACTGACACTTTCCTCTCCTTCAGCACTTACAAGTACACTGGCTGTGGTCTTATCTATACCTAATGAACGTGAAAGCCGGCGAATTCGATAAGCTCGTGTTTGAATCGCTCTGTATCTTTTTTGAATTTTTCGATTCGTGTCAGCCTCTGCTCTCTGCCTTGACTTAATCTGTGGTCAAGTGCATCGCAGTGCGTGACAGTGAGCTTATCGGATTCACGTGCCTTTTCTAACAACTTATCTAAAAAACTATCAAGGCTTACTTTATTTGCTACGGTGGGACCAGTTAAAATGGTACCACTTCTAAGGCGAACTCTAGCGGCTTGTTGCGGTTTGGGGTAAAGATGAGTTGTCCTGGCTACCTGATTCTGTTTGGTTGTCTTCTGAGGCGTTGTCTGTACCTTCCCGGAGGTGTTGTGAATTCTCACCTGGGGACTGCTCCGCGTCGGATGAAGGCGTAGAGTTTTCCTCTTGCATATGCGTCCCGCGTTGTCCAAAAGGGGGGCTTCCAGCCTTCTTGGAGTATTCCCTTCTGGAATGCTTTTTGCTACTGGGGGGGCTCCTGCCGTCTTAATTCCCTTGGCTGAGATTGAAAGGGGGGCTTTTGCCGACTTCGGGATCCCTTCAATCCTGGAACGAAGTTACAAATTTCCGGTGCTTCTTTTTGCTACTGGGGGGGGGGGGGGGCTAGGCTTATGGTAAAGACCCTTGTTGGTGTTTCTTTTTCCACACACGGGGTGAACGCTTGTTCGCCTGGTGCAGAGGCGCCTATAGATGAGATCTACCCCGAGCGTTGGGGGTGACGTGGCCTTATAGCTTGGCTAGTGTCACAGGTTCCCCGTAGATTCGTGTAGGACCAAGGCTTTTCAAGAGTTTACGATCGTTTAACTTGACCAAGCTTCCTTGATCCTACCAGCTGCACCAATTTTGTTATATACCAGTATGTATATCGATATATATTTATAATTCCAAAAACGGGTACTCACTGTCTGCTGTACAAACTGTTGGTATTAACAACAACTTTTCGTTTCTACCACTTTTCGTTTCTACCACTTTTCTTTATTACTAAAACACTTCCTTGTTATCTTACAATTTTCTTTTTTTATGGCTATTACACTTCGAGCTTTGCTTTTTTATGATTTTTTTCTATTGTTATTACACCTTAAGCTTTGCTTGTTATGATTTTTTTTTTGCTATTGCTATTACACCTTAAGTTTTCCTTGTTATGATTTTTTTCTTCTATTGCTATTACACTTCCAGCTTTTCTTTTTACGGATTTTCTTTTTTTTTCGAACTCCCGTGACCGCCCGTTGTATCCAAAAAAACGACTCAATCCAACTCCTTTTTCAAAAAACAACTCGACTCTACTACTTTAAAAAAAATCAACTCCAGTTAAAAAGTCAAAACTCTTCTCGTAATGTTTTGCTGAACCGCCGTATTCTAATTTAAAAATCCAACTCAACTCTTGATCACATTCATCGTGATCAAGAGCCATTGTTCAGGATCGAAAATGCTAAATTGCATTTTCTTATCCTGAGAAAATTTTACTTTTTCAATTCTGGACTTGTTCAAACATGTCCAGAATTATTCGCGTGGAACGATGGCTTCAAAAATGTAATCTCACACTTTTTAAAACATCAGCCACCGTTTGAAATCGCGACGCGCCTATACATACAATGCATTTATGCTGCGCGCGTTTTATCGCTAAAGCTTTTTTCGTAATATGTATGTACGTATGTACATACAAGTTGTATTTTTCGCGACAAATCGTACTGAAGGTACGATTTGCTTTTTGATTTCTTTTTTAATTAAATTGTTGAAATGACAAATTTTGCTGAAGGCAAAATTTTGTCGTGGAAATTTTAAAGTAAAACGACTTGGGGTGTAAAATGAAACTTTTGTTTTTCCCAACTCGTTTGATGGGAAAAATTTTATGACTTGTGTGGAATGTGAAGAAAATTGCTGATGCAATTTTCTTCACCCATTTTGGACGATAAACTAATCATGTTTTGTGCATGATTAGTTTATTGAATTTTTATATTTTATGGTTTTTCTTTTATATGCCCAATTTTAGGTTTCTAGGTATATAGGGCTTATTAATTATTTGTTTTTTTTTCTTTTTACCTGTTAGGCCCTAAGGTTTTATATACCTACCTATGGTACATATATGTACATAGGATTTTTATACATAACAACCTGCAGCCCAGGCGTCTCTGAAGTTATTGAAGCAGAAACTTACTTCTGCTCCGTTGTTAGTGAGTCCAGATTTCACCAAGCCACCTGTACTGGCCGCGAATGACCGTCGATGTCAGAAACAATGTAGGCGCCTGTGGCGTGTGCAAAGAAATTAAAGCCTCTAACACTATACTTAGACCACCCATGGGAAATCGCTCTGTGACAGAAAGACCCCTGGCATAAGTTGTACAACGATTTCTTAGGTCCATAGCCCCGAGGCACAAAAGACCACTTCTCCAAATTACCAATTCTTAAACCGATGAGGAGAGCATCTACCCTTAACGTCTGTCAGTTATTTGAGACAGACGTGTTTCACACGTTCGGAGTTCCGGAGACAATAGTCTCCGAAAATGGAGTTCAGTTTTGCTCTGTTCTGTTTACCAAACTTCTGGGAAAGTATGGCGTCAAGCAATTGCGAGCAGCAGTCTATTCACCGCAAGCCAAATCGTCAAAACGAGTGAAACCGTCTATGTTATCAGGAATTAGAGCATATATTCAGAAAGAACACAGCAAATGGGATGAGAAGCTGAGCCACACCTCTTGTTCCCTTAGGAGCTCTTTTCATCAAGCAACCGGTTTCTCACGAGAGTATTATTCCTTCAACAGATGATTGAATACGCGAGCTCACATCCAATCTTTAGGAGCCTCGGAACTCTCAGTGAACCTCTTAGAGTGGATGCTGGAGAAAAGCTAAGATTGATATGTGCGCGAGCGCAGAAGAATCTGCACTACGCGTTCCAGCAGGGTTGAAAAGCTTACGATCTTATAGCGAAGCCTGTCAGTTTTAGAATTGGTCAAGAAGTATATAGACAACATTTTATACAGAGTCATTTCCAACAACAGATTAGTACAAAACTACGGAGCAATTTTTTAAAGTGACGCGTTAAAGCAAAACAAGGAAATGCCTTTATGAGCTTAGCTTTAGGATTTGTAGGGGATGTCAGTAGGAGCGTACCATGCTAAAGACATAAAGCCCTGAGCGCGAATAATTCAACCGAAAGGTATTTTATACCTACTTGTTGTATCTCCCTCATTCCTGGTAGCCCTAAGAAGGCATCCAGCCAGCTTAACTTGTAAACCAGAGGATGCTAATATGTCGCTTATGACCTTCCCAGCATAGCGGCTGGTATACCTCTTGTCAGTAGATACATTATTCCACACTCCTTAGCCCGATAGTTGATCAGAACCTCTCCTACGTGGTACCCTACGGAGGCTATGTCGCCGTAGGAATCCCACTTGCATAATGTCTTTGACCATTTTAATATCTGTTATGTCCATACCTTTACGATCCCTTGAACAAGTGTTGGTCTGCGATCAGAGTGAGATGTTAGGACCGGGAGAAGCTTTCCGATCAGTTGGTGAAGTTATTGACGCGGAGGCTTCCTCAGCTCATTTCATTGAAGAAAGACAGAGGGGTACTGCCCGACTGGTTGTTTTTTGTTTGCTAGCCCGTTGGTGCACCTCTGGCTCTCAGTGCGGAGCCTGATGTCGAACTCTGGTCAAGGACTGACGTGACTTCAGTGATATGCCTCCGATTGAGCACACCTAGAGCAAGTTTGAACGAGCCTTGGACGATCCTCCTCATCAGCATGGCCTTCCTGTCAGCAAAATGCTTTCATGGGTCGTGGAATGAGTCACACATTAGGCACTTGCAGCGATTAGTCTTATGTTTTAAGACCGGCTAGCTCAGTCGACCAATTATCAGTATCGTCTGGACCAAAGGTGGACTGGACAACCGTTCCCCGTTATGGTCGTTGCATAGTCCATGCATCAGTATGCTACACTGAAGTAGGCAGCAGTATGTACACAAACCCGCATAGTGATTGTGATGCCACTTTCGCAAGGTTGGACGTTTGACGTCTGACAGCGAGAAGTTTTCGAAAAGAAAGAAGAAGAAGAAAAAGCGAGGAGATTGTCATCTTTTTTTTTTTTTTTTTTTGGCGGGGAGGAAGAAGTCAAGAGAGGAAAATAACTTTTGCTCACGCAAAACGGATACAGCACGTTAGATTCGAGAGACTGATTTTTTTGCAAAATAATTGGTGTGTTCTACCAAGAGTTAAGAGGGCATCGGCTACGATAGAAATTAAATTGTCTCGATGGCAAATATTCACCGGGGAATTTCATCGATACTTCCCGAATGTGAGATGCTGATCTGCGTCCTTTTAAGAGGAGACAATAAAAACCCCCTGACCAGAAAAATCTAGAAAGTTCCAGATTCGTGTGAAGCTCTATAGCGAAGGCAACAAACCAAAATTATTGGAAGGGATCCTATCAAGGTTTGACCAGCAGTATACCCAGAATGTGTGTTAGGACATTATCCGATATACTGGATGAATTGGCCAAAATCGAACCAGGGGCTCATTACAGTAGGCAGGAAAAAGTAGCTGCATGATTAAATTCCTCATCACCACCATAGCAACCAACCGGGATCTTCAATTGGATTTTGCAGAAGTTTGGTCCGAGAATGCGTACAGAATTGTTAATTTAGTCGAATAACTCAGTTTCATTCCAGTTTGTATAATTTCGTCCAGTTAGTGCTTGAAGAGGAATAGTAGATTTTAAGATTACCTAGAGTGTGGTATTTTTGAATGGTGGATCATCGATTGTAAAACTGGTTGGGCAGAGGATTCCCTCGTAAATTTTATATTTTATAGGCTACAGCTGCGCCCGACGAAGTGCTTCACCAGGCCAGGATAACCCAGTTAGTACCCATTTGTTAATGGAATTATTAGTGTTGACCTATTGCCCAAATCCACCCGTGCGTACAGCATTGGGTCCTTTTTCTAATAATATACATTTAGAATTACATATCGAAATTTTTTTTGCGTGTCACTGTGTGCATTTTATAATCTACCCAGACAGTTGGGCCGTCTGCCCGATGATTTGGAATAGTTATAATGTAAATACGTAATTTGCAAGATTTATATCGAACCACACTAAACGACTATGTGAGTTTTTAGAAGAAGTTTTTTTAACATACAGGAGTACAGATTTAAACCACAGGATGGACAAACATACTCACCTTGATAGACTCAGATACCTAGAGAATGAAGAAATATAAGATATATTTAATAATTTTTTCTTGGAATACATAGATGTAGTGAAATCTGATAGACTACAGGGAATAGAAATTATTTCTGTAATATAATCTATATTTAATAAATTTTTTGGAACACATTGATGTGATGAATTGTTACAAACTTGTAGAGAATAGCAATTATTTCCGTTTAGCCTATAATTTTGTTTGCAGTAATATAATGTCGTATTTAGTTTTTGAATACACCTGTGTATCTTAGCCTTATTCACTTACCAGATGGCAGCAGTTAGGTATTAATATAATGTGCTTGCAATAGAGGCAACATCACTCCATAATCACCCTTGTCCATAACATTTACTAGTGTAGCCACTTAGTACACATTTCAATGGAATAAATGATACTTTTATAACGTAATGCGACGATAGAGTTCTTATTCATTCTCCTCACATCCCTGAAGCCCCCTCTTAGTGAAGGTTGACTAGATGCGCTACTCCACTTGTTCTAGGTCAATGTGTCAATAGGGATACTGACATTAATTTGCTGCCCTCAGTATCATATGGATGGATGGGGCAATGGCAGTGGTAGCAGAACATCTGGGCCTTCACGTGGTGTAAAGGTCCCTTCAGGACCAGATGTGTTGCTACGGCTATTTTTTTGGCACGATATCTTTTGTATATGGCAGGTGACAGCGGCAGGTTTTCGTGGAACCTCCACACCCTCCGCCAGTATCCAAAGCGAGCGAGCGTGTCACGCCCTGTATTTCAACGCTGTCCACTGAGAGTTCTGTCAGTAAATGTTGGCAGTCTGGACTTCACGTCCAATCCAATCACTCAACATAGTTCCATAACAGGTATTGTAAGACAATTTTCTTTGTATAGGTAAACTAGATTCTTACACAATTTTCTTTATAGAGGTAAACTTGGTTTTGACACAATTTTCTTTATTATACAGGGTGTTTCCCACTAGGAGGTCAGTAGAGTGGGAGGTGATAGTACTCACTTGGATGAACCAAAAATTGTATGACAGGGGGGGGGGGGGGGGTGGCATATCAACCGTTTATGAGTTACATGGTGATTAAGAAAAAAAGGCAGAATTTCACAAAACACCTTGTATCTTATAAACTACAGGGTGTACGGTCACACTTATCATTGTATGCAGAACTTCATGGCCTTTCCAAGGACTGCTCAACTACCTCCACACCCCTCTCCCATCAAGAATTATTGTTGTGTAAACTAAAAATTTCGGATTTTCTTACCTTTTTTTTTTTAATTTAACCTCTATTATTTTTACAAAAAGGTCGTTAGCATAACTTTTTTTTTATAAAAACTGTAAGCTGCAGACTCTCCTCTTTAATAGGACCTATTACACCCAATGTCCTATCTGAAGCCCTTTAAGAGTTATTAGCTCTAAGCATATTATCAAACCTATTTTCAAACCTATTGTCAACGATAATTTGTTCCCATAGCACGTCATTTAAAAAAATATCGTCTAATTTCGGTGTGCCCTGAATAGGTTATGAGTTAATAACTGTTTAACGGCTACAGTTAACACATAGGGTGCAATAGGTCAGCTTAAAGAGGAGAGCCTACAGTTTATAGTTTTTTTTTTAAAAAAAAGTTATGCTAACGAATTTTTTGCAAAAATAATAGGGGTTCGTTAAATTTAAAAAAAAGATAAGAAAATCCGAAATTTTTAGTTTAGACACCAATAATTCTTAATGGAAGAGAGGTGTGGAGGTGGTTGAGCAGTCCTTGAAAAGGCCATGAAGTTCTCCATAAACCAGCATTTAAGTATGACCGTACACCCTGTAGTTTATAAGATAGAGGGTGTTTTGTTCAATACTGGATTTTTTCTTAATCACCCTGTAATCCCCAACAGTTGATATGTCCCCCCCCCTTGCCAAACAATTTTTGGTTCGTCTAAGTGGGTACTATCACCTCCCGCATTACTGACCTCCTAGTGGAAAACACCCTGTATAAAGTTGGGTTGAACAATTTCTCGTAAAATAATCTTCGCGTGATTACTCGTTGACGGTTTAAAAATACACTACTTAAGGATCGGGCTAGCTTCCTCCATGTACCCACGATAAGCTTCAGCAACTTTGTCGTTCATCATATTTGTGATTCGGGGCATTGGGCACATGATCCACAATAATGTCTAACTTAGCTTCTTCACGACGTAATCAATCAGCGAACTGGATGACGCCGTCACTCACGTTGGATCTCCAGTTAGCTGTTTAGCCACGGTGATCTGCAGAAACGCGCGCGATTCTTGCGCCCTATTGGATCCGGTAACAATCGTCTTTTGTTTTTGTAAATAATTTTGCCAAATTTCAGGGTATGCCAATTGCACAGCCTCTAAAGGGAAGGGAAAAAAGTAGGAATTTGAAAATCTTGTGCTGAATCTAGACTATATGCGGTGAGGATAAACATTTGCTATTTATATCCTGATATCAACAATTAAATAATTAAAGGAACATTGTTGACGAAAGGGCAAGCTTTTTTACCATACGAGAATTAGAAAACGTTCGCGTTCCAATTATTTACACTTTTAAAAAGGAAAGCAATTCTTTATTTAAACAAAACTTAAACTAATTCTTCCTTAAAAATACAAGGTATCGCAGCGATGGTGCCAATGTGTTCACTCCAGATAAATGACAGTCGTATAGTAGTTGCCGGAACCCTTCCAACCTAGCCAGACGTATAGAGATAGTGATTGTTAGTACTGCCAATATTTGTGATACAATTGAGCTTCAGTGGCAAAATAATTGAGCAACTACGTTCGCTCATAACTACGTATACAAAGTCTGAACAAACATCGACAATATAGTACATCTTTCTTGAACTCCTGAATATTTGCTAAAACTGTGGGAAAGTGGACAGTCTAAACATATACCTAAGCTCCTTCTTAGGAAGTTGAACTGAGTTTCGTCCATTCGCGAAAGAAAGGTACAGGTATTCGATGCTCGCGGAAGGATTCCTTCGAAGACAACTGTTGATACATTTTTGCAGCCTAACTTTTTTTCTGTTCTGTACGGGTATTCGATATCGCTTAAGGATTTTTTGGAAGACAACTATTGGTATATTTTTGCAGCCTAACTTTTTCTTGTTCTGTGAATTCGAAGAGGTACCACATTTTAGCTACTAATTTTTCTGCTGGACGATGTATACACGTTCTATATAGAAGTGTGAAGAAATGTTCTTTCCAACTCCATACTGATCTGTTTTTCATGGCTTGTAAGTAACCACCTACCATTATGGCTTTTATAGCATTTGGTTTTCGTAGAATTATTTTCCGTTAATTGTGTTCTTATTTAATACAAAATTGTCACTTTTCTGCAGTTCCGCCTTATTTTTCACTATCAATAATTTACAACCTTTAATCACATCAGATACAACATTTATGTTAAAGCAAACTATTTTGTTTGCCTGTTAAAATTGGTAGGCTGAAGTGATTCACCTCAACCTTGTTGCTGCGCATTCGGTGGTTTACCGATTACACGAAATTCATAGACCTGAAAGGCAAATTAATTGTTAATATCCCGGGCTACTCGGTTCTTGTACCGGCAGGAATAGCGACTAACAAATATTTTAAATAAAACGCAGCTATTGTCCAAAATCGAAATTTTATTCAATTTAATATCACTTATATATACAAGTTAAAATCTAAGCACCTGTACTTCATAAAAGGTGCTGACTCAATTCACACTACATAACTTTCCCAGCAAATTCTAGAAAGCTTGCCACCAAGATAAAGCATACCTGGGATCATGTTGCGTCTGGCGATCGGTGGGAAAATTATGTGGCGTAACTTGAGTAATACTTTTGCGAATAACTTCTAAATTTTACACCTAAAGAAATTCGGCAATTTTAATGCAATATGCAGTTTTATACATTCCTCCCGCCTTGAGCTCTGGCTCAAGACAATAATCTTATGATCTATGGATGTACTGTGTTCCTGTATACATATATCAATTGATTCGAACTGAACTAGCTTAGATTGTTACTTAAGCCTATACGAAAATTTCAAATGTTGGTTGTGATACCGCTCTGGATAATGGGTTACATTCTGTCTACTTGGTGAATAGTGTTCTCTTCTTAGGTACAGGTATTTCTTATTGGGTTTGACAATCTTTAGCAGAATTGCCTTTGATGCGCTTGATTAACCAGTAGCCTCCGGCTATGATGATGATGATTAGGCCAGTATATGCAACTGTATATTGATGAACGTCATGACTGGTGGTATGGGGTGGCAGCGTAGCGTTGATGTTGAAATTCTTTATTCTCTGTCGTAGGTCTTCGATGTTTTTACTTATGTTTTTTACTGGTATTGGTTGGTACGTTATTGGAGGAGGTGAAGTATTTAAATGGATGAAGTCGATGAGTTTCCTTAGTGGCGTAAATCCACCCTTTAAATTATTGGAAAAGACATTGTGTCCATGAATAGTGGTGTGTTCATCCCTTATTACACAATTTGCCTGTAATGTTATAATTCCAGATCCCTCTATGGTTTTCTGTTCGACATATATTCTGTTCACATATATCCATTTGTTGAATCCACCGTGGTGTCTTACTAATAGCGGTAGCGGAACAAGCGATCTGGGATGGTCCATGACTGAGAACACTGAGTTCACAGGAGCTAGTATTTGCGCCCAAATTGTAAATGGGGTGTTGTTGTTTACAAATGAATGCCCCGTCGTACATAACGCAGCCCATTAAATCATTCTCGGATGAGGGATAGTACTGATCCCGATGTAGACTAATGATTAGGATTGGTATTATATGTAGTTGTTCGAATTCGTCGTGCGAAAGCAGCGGGAGTTTTATACGAAATATCATCTGATCCACGCTTATTCGACTTTCGCCACTCATCAAGCTGTATATTTTAACAGGTTGTCTGGACGTGACGGTAATCGAAGGGTAGTAGGGATATTTTCTTGTATTAATGTGAGTTCTTCCGATAGTTGTTTTTGGCTTAATAACTATGGATTTATTTTGCCATGATGGGTATCTATAATCAGATCTAACAAGTTAGATTGAATCCTCTGGTATTTGTTTAGAACTAACGACAATTGCAGTGCTAATGTCATAAACGATTGTGTTGCTCTTTGTTGATGCAACTCGGTGTTAATGTTATGCAATTGGGCAATGGATTCATTAAGGTACTTGTCGAAGTGCCTTGGTTGAGCCACCGTAGCCTCTTGTGATCATTGTACGAGGTTGCCTGTTGAATCTACGATAGAGGTATGATTCTTCATCAGCGCCATAAGGTGCACATCATTTTCCTTCAGTTCCTCTATGATTTGTGACATATGGTTAGCATATTCGAAATCCAACACTCCGAATAATGCATTAGCTACCTTACCCACAATATTCAAAGCACCTCTCTTAGTCATGGGAACTTTTTTGAAAACGAAAATGATATGTGAAGAAAATTGCTGACGCAATTTTCTTCACTGATTGAATTGATAAGCCAACCATGTTTTAGGCATGGTTACCTTGCGTGAAAATTTTATGGATGAATTCTTTTACAATTTTAGAAATTTTTTGATATATATATATATATATATATATATATATATTTTTTTTTTTTAATGCAGGAATTGGTACGTAACAATCCTTCCCCTTTTTCAAAACGAGAGTTATTATTAGAAGAGTAATAACTCTTGGTGAAGGTCATTTGTGCGATTAGCATATGCAGAACTGTTTCTCTTTTTTGTTTTTTTGTTTTTGGGTCTCTTATCTGGGTGTCCGATTACCGTTCTGCTAGTTTTGTTACTTTGTCTTGACAATGGATCTCAATGATTAAATTCCCTGCTCGGTTTTATTCGAGTTTTGATCTTGAGCCGTTGCAGTTGTTTCAATAAAGATGTTGTTTGCCATCAACGTTAATAATCAACCCTGGCGCAGCCCGGCGAGCCTCAGTTTTGTGGCCAACTTAATTTTTGTGGTCCACGTGATCCCTGGGTGGCGGGGCCCGATTCGTCTGGTGCTTTTACGACGGGAGCAGCGGCCCTTTACTATGTGGGTCGCGGATGCCGTGGCCGGTCGCAGTTACTGGGCTGACATACCCCTATATCCCCACCAAGGGCAGGCGTGGGTTGTGTGAGGGAAGTCCGGATGGTTACTGATTTAGCACGTTGGCCACCTATATTTACTTTTTGTTTTTCTTTTATTCAGGTGGTACCCTAAACATAACTGGCCGGCACGGACTCTGCGCATGCTGCCATCCCGTATTCGGCATTGTACGCACTATGATGGCCACCCCGCCCCCTTTAGAAGTCGAGGATGACTCCGAGGAGGACTGGGCATGAAATCCCTGCGGGAAGCTCTCGTTTTAATTTTTTCAATTAGCTTATACCTTTCCTGTCTTTCTTGTTTTTTTCCCTTTTTGCTTGTATTCATAATAAAAAATAAAAAAAATAATAAAAAAATAATAAAAAAAAATACAATAGAATCGAATGTTTTGTTTTCGGAATTTGTTACCCTAGGCTGATTTCGTCAATGGTTTTTTGTTTTTTTCTTCTCATTAGGGGGTTGGGATCTTGGTCGGTTCGGTTAGGCGTTACATTCAGTTTTTGTTTTGTTTTTGTTTTAGTTTCAAGTTTTTTACTTGTGTTTTTGGTTTAATATATAATCTTATTTTTTAATTCTTTTATTTTTTGCTAATAATTTAATTTTTATTTTCTAATTATTTGTTTTGGTAGGAGCCTGGTGAAACTTATTCTGTTTTTAAAGTTTTCTTTTTTTTATTAACTATGTATTATTTTAAATTACATTTTACTGTTTCTATGTTTATATACTACCCCCTTTTTTTGTGTTGTATTTTATTTATATATATATAGTTTCATATTTATTTATGTCCACTTTTAAGGTAGTTTTTCTTTAATTTTATATTTATATACTTCTGATGTGTTTTCATTTTAATTTGCTATTTTATGCTTTTCTCGTGTACTTGAGGTTTAATTATTTGTTTTTCTTTCTGTTACCTTTACTGTTCAAGAAGGTACTGTATGATTTTTTATTAATTTTTTATTCTGCGGAATTTTCCTTTAATTCTATAGTTTAAATCTTTTTACATGTTTTATTTGACATAATTCTAGTTTTAATTTATTTATTTTTACTATTCCTCAGGCTTGTACATTTTGTTTTGTTTTTTTTTTTTTTTAATTACCATTTTTCTACGTATTTAATGTACATGTTTTACCACGCCTAACGTTTATGTCCTTAATTAGATTGATTAGTTGTCCATATTGACAGTGTCCGTGTTCCATTTTTTTTTAACAATTTGGACTGATTTTGTTTTAGCCTTAAACTGGGTTGGCGAGCAGGAGTTCGTTCTTCTAAACTGATTCTCTCTGATGAAATTTCGGGGTTACCTTGTGGTTGATTTCTCTGTTGTGTCATCTTGATGACAACAGGGTTAAGATATTTTACTGCCACCACATCCATTATGGCCAGAACTAGTAGGCTCGTGAATGATAGAGAAGTTGTGGACAGGATATGGGAGTTTCTGCTCGATACCTTTTCCTGGAATTTAATAATTTTGTTTTGGATTTCTTCCAGCGAATGGCTGTCAGTATAAATTGATTTATGGATATCGTCTCCCGTTAAAATCTCGATTTTCCCCAGACCGTGGTTTTGAGTTTCTTGTAAAATTTCATTCAGGTTTACTTTGAGTAGAAAGTGGTTGAGCTCAGGAAACTGATTCGGCTGGATAATTTTTAGTGGATATTTACTCTCAAGTATCCCTTTTCCTTCCATTGTCGAGATCCCAAAGTGATCTGGACATGTGATATGTAACACCGTGGATGTAATAAATGAAAATAGCTACGTATTGGGCTTGCTTATATTGATCAGCATGTATTTTTGGGGAGCTTGTACTCTAGTCCTGCATTTGGGCACTTCATTTAAAGGGTTGTATAGCAATTTAATGGCACATTCGAAGGACATTGCCGCTTTGATTATAGGCGTGTACAGCCGGCCTACATACGTGTTTTCTTCCAAATTACTTGTTATTTTCTTGAAACTTTGCATGTCATCGCCTCTTAATAAGAGAAATTCCTGAGTTTTTGCTCTATTGGCTATGTATGAATAACCAGGGTCTGGAATTAATGAATAATTTGCTGACTTGGGTACAGGATAGCATTGAATCCGTTGTAGCCTCATTTTTGGCAGGTTAAAAATTGGGAGAGTAATTCTCACCACCAATTTATTCTGCATAAGGAGTGACTGAGCTCCTGCTGTCTGATATAGAACAGATAGACAATTTTGGTCATTTGGGCAATTCGAGGCCGTCTTGAGGTATATCTACAGCAGATTTATGGGAGACATCAGGAGTGGATGAATATGATTGGTTCTAATAGCCATTATGATATCCAGGAGGGCTTGTTGTCGATGTTCAACTTCGATGATTTGGAGCAATAAGCTTGATATAATCTCTTGTCTTAGTTGCCTCCTAGTTAAATCATCGGCAACATGGTGGTGGTGTGCTATTTTTTGGAGTCTGTTTATTAACATAGCCAGCGGTTTTTGAATCTTTTCCAAGGTAGTTTTTACAACACTGATTTGTTGTTTCTCTAGCACGGCTATGGCTTGTGTATTCGATTCAAGTTCTTCTAACCTGCTGTAAATTTCTTTTTCGTTGTTATTGTCCATAGTCCCAAATAAATAGTGCATGGCACTGCCTACTGCATCAAGTAGCGATCTGGCCTTGCGTTTTCCTGGTACTAGTTCCTATATAGTTTCCGTGCGCTTTCGTACGCTGTCTATTATAGCGTGTATGTGTAGTTGCTGCACGTTACACAGGTCTTCTGGGTTGGTTACATTTATGCAGAGTTTATGCACTAAGTGCGCTGCATATTCTGCTAGCTTCATCTGGGTATCTAACTCATCCAAGTGTATCTCGGTGAGGACATTCCAGGTGTCATGATATACCATGAGATTTCCCAGGTCCTCGAAAAATATACCCGAGCCATTCAGCGGGGTCATTACATAAGGTTTGTCAGCGATTCCTCCAGTTGTGTACTGGATGAAGAGGGCAACTATGATGAATTTTAGCGCCATTTCTGTGGACAATTCGAAAGAAGAAAACAATCCCTTAAGTTTATTTGTACTTGCATTGTGCCGTTTTAAAGTGGGCAGTGGAGTGACTCCACCGCAAATGTTTATGAGGAAGTTATCGGAATGAGGTTTAATGGACACTGTAGTAGGAATTTTCAAGTCAACCTGGTTCATTTTTGTTCGATATATTTTTATTCTAAATATGGATTTAAACGATTATTATGTACCGTTACGATACGTTTACCAATTTTGATGGTGGTATTCACATCACTTGGTATTGCGATTACCTGATAAGGTCCTATCCAGATTTGAGAAAGCTTATGTTTTCTGCTTTCATTCTTGATGAGGACCTTGTCTCCTACATGGAAAGTTAGGGGCCGTACTGTCTTATCATCGTACCGCCTTGAGCGCTGTTTACTTGCCAATAAGTTCTTTCGTGCCGTGGCATATGATTTTTGGAGCTTATACTTCAATATGTGATAGTAGCTCTCATGATTGTAAACGGGTCCGGGATCCCGTTTAAATTTGATGGGACATCCGCTGTGAAGCCGTATAGGCAGTCCATTGGGGTAAGTTTAGTACCCTCGTGTACACTGTTGCTGTACACGAATGCAGCGGTTCGTAGGTATTGGTCCCATGTTTTGGGATTTTCATCTACGATTGTTCGCAGGTATTCTATTAGGGGTCTATGAGCACGCTCTAGTGCTCCACTAGACTGTGGGTGGTATGCTGAAGTTTGTAGTTTCTTTACCTTTAGAAGCTTACATACTCTTTTGAATAATTCACTCAGGAAATTTGTTCCATGATCGGTGAGTGCTTTTGGGTATGCGATAGCGCGTAACGATTTCATCAAAGAAAACCTGCGCTAATGTGACTGCTTCTTCATTCGGTATTGCATACCAGTCAACAAATTTCGTTAAATTATCTTGGAAGGTCAAGATATATTTGTTACCTCATGTGGTCTCTTTTAATGGACCTACAATATCAAGGTAAATTTTGTCGAACGGTTGTTCTGCGATGTCCGTGATAACAATTGGCATTTGATATTGTGGAGATGCTTTCATCGTCTGGCACTTTGGGCATTTTTTAATGTATTTCTTGATGTAGCTAAGCATGTGTCTCCACAAATACTTGCGCCTTATACGTTTGTAAGTTTTTATGACACCTTGATGGCCACCAAATTGAGAATCGTGATAACCTTGTAAAATTGTTTGGATCTCCGTGGGGCTCGTAATAAGTTCGGGTGTCTTGCCAATACTTACTTTTTGCTCAAGCGATGCTGGGTTTAGTTTTTCCGCCTCCGTGTGTTGAATTTCGTTTTGGTCCGCTTTTGTGTGCTCTTCTGTGTCCACACTGGAGCTAGTTAATGTCTCTTGAGCCTTTTGCTTCTGACCTCGAGTCACGACGAAACAATGAGCGGATTTCTTTTTCTTTTTATTATTTGTGGAATCGTCTTTCTCCACATCTGAGTCCATCGTGTGGTGGACTAGGGCTTTTACCGTTAAGGTATTGCCTAAACTGTCTTCCTTTAATGCTTGAGGGATGCGACTTAGTGCATCTGCATTCGTGTTGTACTTCCCTGGTTTATATTCGATGTTGTAATCGAATTCAGATAATTTGTGGTGAAATCTCACCAAACGGGAAGTAGGGTCTTACACATTGAAGACACCCTTGAGAGGTTTATGGTCAGTATAGACCATGAATTTCCGGCCTTGAAGATAGCACCTGAAATTCTTGCTAGCCCAGACAATAGCCAATAACTCTTTCACTATAGTAGAGTAATTTCTTCCGGCTTTGTTTAATGTGCGGCTTGCATAGGCAATGGGCTGGTCCTTTCCGACTTCTCCTTGAGAAAGAACAGCTCCTAGAGCCTCGTTACTTGCGTCTGTAGTAAGATTAAAAGATTTCGAAAAATCGGGGTAAATTAAAAGTGTTGGAGAAATTAAAGCGTTTTTATGCTTTGAAATGCTTCTTTGCATTTCTCTTTCCAAGTGAATTTTACATCCTTTTGGAGTAAATTTGTGATTGGACGTACAATTTTGGAGAAGTCTGGAATGAATTTCCTGTAGTAATTGGCAAGTCCTATAAATGACTGAACTTGCCGTACTGTTCTTGGAACAGGAAATGTTTGAACGCAGGCCGTCTTGCTTGGGTCTGGTAGGGCTCCTTCGCTAGAACATTTATGTCCTAGGTAAACAACTTCTCTTCGTAGAAACTGGCACTTCTCTGGCTGCAGTTTTAAGTTGTTCTCTCTCAACTTATTGAAGACTTTCCTCAACTTTTCGTTGTGGTCATTTAAATTTTTTACCATAGATGACGATGTCATCTAGGTAGACAAAACATTCGAGGCCTTGTAGGCCGGGAAATTCATTAGGCGTTGAAATGTGGCGGGGGCTCCTTTGAGCCCGAATGGCATACGTTTGAACTCATAGTGCCCGTAACTTGTGCTGAAATCAGATTTATGTCGGTCTTTTTTGTCGACAAGGACTTGATGATAGCCGTTAGCCTAATCGAGTGTGGTGAAATACCTTGCGTGACCTAGTTGGTCAAGAATATCCTCGATTCGGGGTAGCGGGAATGCGTCTCCAATTGTCTTTTCGTTTAATTTCCGAAAGTCGACAACGACGCGCCACCTTTTTTGTCCGTCAGGTCCCGCTTTCTTGGGGACAACTAGTAGAGGTGAATTCCTAGGGCTTTTACTAGACTGGACTATCCCGCTGTCTAGCATTTCTTTTAACTGCTCGTTCATTACTTTCCGCTGTGTTTCAGGTAAGTGGTACATTTTATGATTGATTGGTGCTTGATCTTGAACCAATGGAATATTATGCGTTATCGCATTTGTATAGGTGAGTTTGTCACCGTTGAGGAAGAAGATATCGTTATACTCTTCGCAGAGTTCTGATATCGAAATTTTTTCTTCCGCGGTCAAATTAGGGTCTAGGCTGAGTTCTTGCTCTAGCCTAGATATGCGCGGGTGTTTCATTATGTCGTCCGGAATCTCATAATCCGGGTATAGATATCGTACATGTTGTAAAATTGCTGATTTTTCAGCTGAACTTTGGGTTGACCTTTTCTTCCTGTTTAACTTGTTACCTGTAGGTTTATGAGGCTTAATTGATTGCTTTTGAGGCTTTATTTCATTATTTTTAGCATGTTGCAGTGTATTTGCTTCCTGCTTTGTTGACGGCTGAGTTTGGTACACCTGTGTGGTCTTTGCCTGAAGTTGTGTGATATAATCATGCACGTCAATGCTACTGCTTTTTGACCATGTAGAATTTTGTGTGTTGTGTGACGGTGGAGTAATATGCACCTTTAATATAGGCTTGAGCGACTCGCTACCGTTCTTATATGGCCGTTGTTTGTTTAATAGTGATTTATGCCTCGGGATTTTGGACGGAAGAGTTATATGCACCTTTTTGGCAGGCTTTAGACACTCAGTTCCGTCTCTTGTGGTGTATGTGTGTGTATGGTATTGCCTCTTTGGTATGGGAAGGTGCGTTTGGTTGTGGTCTTTTGTGAGTGTTAATGGGACTATGGTGTAGTCGTTTATTGGAAATAGCTGTAACTTTAAGCTATGTATGACTACTTGATGACTGTTAGCCTTCAGAATACTAACCAGCACTAATTCTTCTCCAGACGATAATAAACTGTTTGACAAGAAGACTCCATCGCTTATATCTTGTGATAAACAGAGCATTTCTTTTTGAGTTTGTAACGGGACTGGGGCAACAATTTCAGAGCGCGCAGGTATGCAGATTGGTTCCTTAAAGGTAACCAAATGCTGCCTGATTTCATGGGTCTCTTGTTCGTCCAGCCAGCTTTTTTTCACATTCGTTGGGCTCTTTTGGAGCTTGGCAGCCAGCGTTTCTCGTTTGAGGAGCCTTGAAGACACTGCAGGTTGATAGTTCAGCCTGTTTAGACTCAACCTCTTTTGCAAGTGTTCTTACTTCGACTGCTTTTTCAGAATGTGGCTTGTCCGTTTCAAACTCTAATGGCAAAGCAAATTCATCGGGATTAGTCTCTGTGCGAGGAAAACTTAGTGCCTTATTAGGACCCTCAACGTTACAGTTTTTTGCTAGGAAATCATTTCCTAGAAGTCCGTCATCGGAAAGGCCAGGCAAGTTCTTTACGACTTGAAACTTGCAGGGAATTTTGTTTTTGAAAACGAAGTTTCCCTGGCAATTTCCCAGTGTCTTTCCGGTACCAAATGGGGTCTGAAGTGTGCATGCCTCATTGTGGTTAATTTCTTTGAGATCTTTTAATGACCTTTTCTTTATTATACTTACCTCAGCGCCTGTGTCTACTACCAGTTTAGCTTGGCCGGTCAGGCTTACGTCTAAGGGAAGTTTTACTGTAGCGACACTGGAATCGGACTGCTGAGGGGACCCTATTTTGTTAGATGTGAGATTTATAGTCGAGCCGGGGAGTTTTGGGTCGACTGTACGTCGTTTCCCTGACTCCCGGCCTCCCATTTACGTTTTTGTTGGCAGTTATTTACTGCATGTCCAGAACGCCCACAGAAATCACACTTTTTTCGCACATTATAGACCCTTGAGTTGTTGCTGGGGTTTTGCGGCTCTCTAGAAAGTTTATTTGGTGGTCCACTATTGTTGTGTGGTCTCTGGAAACTATTGTTGTTTCTTCTGCAGTCACGCACATCATGGTTATACATTTTGCAGTTCACACAGTACGGCGTATTTTACGTTTCAAACAATCGGCGTATGTATGGCCTCTTAAATTACAAAAACTACAATTTATTTTATTTAAATAATTCTTTTTATTTTGTACATTAAAATTTCTATTTGGAGATCCTGGTTCCTGTTTTATATTCGGCGATGGTGTGTGTGCTTGTGTGAACTGTGCCGGCGGTATGTGACTGCTTGTATTTGTAGAGTTGCTGTGGGGAACTTGAGCGAAGGGCATTATGCCTGGATTAAATACGCCGTGGTTTGCTGATGAGTTAATTGAACTAAATTGTGTGTTTTTGGGTGTTATTGCAATTATTGAATGGGGTAGTGTATTTTGTATCACATTTTGTTGAAACTGCCCTGAAGGTTGCAGGAATAGAGCACTTTGCTGGAGACGCTCCATGTCAAGTGGTCTTTGTACGATGTCATCCACCGTGCCGTCTGTCATGGTCAGAAGGTATTGGCACATATATGGGTTATTTACGCCTGTTTCCAGCGCGTTTTTGGCAAAGTCCTCGAGCTGCGTTTTAACAGCTGGCGCTGCCGTGGCTGCATATTTGGACTCTGCTGCTTCCTTACATAGTGCCAGCATCTGTTTCACTCGGAACGTGAAGGCTGTGAGGTTCTCCAAAGGATACTGCCTTGTAGTGATTAACTTATTTACCAGTTCCTGGTAAGTCTCTCTAGGCAGGTACGTGCGATTTAACCGTTCTTCTACTTCTTTGAAAGTAGTGGGTATATTTGAGGCAAAAAGCTGGTAAGCTTCGCCTCGAAGTCTGGTGGGAAAGACTTGTAAGAATGCTGATAGTTCTTCTAGCGAAATGCACTGTATTACCTGCCTGCAGCATCCTAGGAAAGTTTGGAGCTCAAGGCTCAATTTTGGATCCTGTTTTCCCGAAAATAGGGGAACGAGCTGGGCAGTTAGCTTGGCGATTTTAGCGTAATCTGACATGTTTAAATTGGGGATTTTAGACTTTGGCACTTTTGAGGAGCTATTTTCTTCTAAGCTGGTCTCCAGAAGGGAGTCGCCCAGCCAATTTAAAAGGAATTCACTCGCAGTGGAATCACTGACACTGTCTTCGATGGCACTTTCTCTTAACCTAGCACTATTATTTTGAATGATATCTACCCCGAGAGAGTTTAGCTCTTTTTGAACTTCTTTGTGTTAATTTTAAATTTTTCGATTGTTTCCAATCTTTCTTTTCTCGACTTTTAGATTTGCTTTTCTAATGAGTCGCACTGATTCACTGAGAGTTCGGAGGAGTTTCGCACTTTCTCTTCCAAAGTTTTTAAGTATATATCTAAATTTAAAGTGTTTCTTGCTTGGTGGGGACCTGTACGGATTGTCCCGCTCCTGAGTGTTAGCCCTCTTGTTGTTGTATTTGTTGGGGTGTTTGATTAGCCCCCTCTGTTGCGGATGTTGCTCCCGCGTTGCTTCCTTCGTACCGGGACGGATCTTCCTGTGCGTCGCCCGGCGGGGAAGATTGTTGTGGAGTTGGTTGAAGTGGTGAGATTTCCTGCGGCGTTTCCTGGTGGGAGCTTTCTTCGCTCATGGACCACCGTTTTTAAAATTTGCAGCTAGGGGAGCTTCTGCCGTCTTTATTCCTTTGGTTCAAACTAAGAGGGGGGCTTATTGCCTTCTTCGAGGTCCCTCTCAATTCAGGATCGCTGGTTTTTTCGGTTGAAGTTCTTTTGCTGCCGGGGGGCCCGTGGCCTGCTTAAATTCCCCTGGATAAAAGCTGAAAGGGGGGCGCGTTGCCTACTTCGAAGTCCCTTTCAGTTCCGGATCGCAGATTGGATTGTATCTGTCCTTCCTTCAGGTATTGATTTAAAATGGTTGGTTGTGCACTCCTTTATCCTGGGCTGGGATGAAGCCCGCTATTGTCCCACGTTGGCACTTTGTTCTTTGATGAGGGGGTGGCTGCGTGTTTTTCAAACAGAGGCAGTTAAAGCTGTCCGACCCCGAGCGTTGGGAGCCGACAAGATTGAAATACTCCGGAAGCCAGACTCAAATTAAGGCGGAGGGTAGGGTGTCTTGCCCAGTATTCGATCTTGTCCTAAACTCCTTTTTGATTCGTAGGATAGAGGGTTTTCGAGCGCTTATACTTTGTTTGTTTAAAGTAGGCGTCCTCTATCCTACCGGCTGCGCCAATTGTTATGTTTTTTAATAACTCATACCTGCGTAATCCTATTCTGCGCCGACAATAGTGGAGTGGGACAGTAATTCGTTCAAGGGTTTGGTTTGCAATCGCTTTTATTTCTTCTTTATTTTTTTGTCTTGTGGCACAACGTCGAAGTACAAATCACATGTCTTCTTATTACTAATTGATTCTACTTTCACAATATTTTTCGTACACTTTTTCCTTCTTACACTTAAAAAGCTGTTCACAGATTTTGTTTACTAAGCTATATCTTACTTTTACAGTCCCCAAAAACAATGATATTTCTTTATCACTTATAATCCGTTTTTACAATATTTTTATATTTTAATCGAGATAGCCCAACCGCGCGACTTTTTCCGACCAAGTTTTAATCCAACTCCGTTTTTTTTTTCAAAACTTTACTCCAGAACCGCCGTTAATCAAATTTAAAATTCAACTCGGCTCTTGATCACTTTCGTCGCGATCAAGTGCCCTCGTTGGAAACTATTGTTGTTTCTTCTGCAGTCACGCACATCATGGTTATACATTTTGCAGTTCACACAGTACGGCGTATTTTACGTTTCAAACAATCGGCGTATGTATGGCCTCTTAAATTACAAAAACTACAATTTATTTTATTTAAATAATTCTTTTTATTTTGTACATTAAAATTTCTATTTGGAGATCCTGGTTCCTGTTTTATATTCGGCGATGGTGTGTGTGCTTGTGTGAACTGTGCCGGCGGTATGTGACTGCTTGTATTTGTAGAGTTGCTGTGGGGAACTTGAGCGAAGGGCATTATGCCTGGATTAAATACGCCGTGGTTTGCTGATGAGTTAATTGAACTAAATTGTGTGTTTTTGGGTGTTATTGCAATTATTGAATGGGGTAGTGTATTTTGTATCACATTTTGTTGAAACTGCCCTGAAGGTTGCAGGAATAGAGCACTTTGCTGGAGACGCTCCATGTCAAGTGGTCTTTGTACGATGTCATCCACCGTGCCGTCTGTCATGGTCAGAAGGTATTGGCACATATATGGGTTATTTACGCCTGTTTCCAGCGCGTTTTTGGCAAAGTCCTCGAGCTGCGTTTTAACAGCTGGCGCTGCCGTGGCTGCATATTTGGACTCTGCTGCTTCCTTACATAGTGCCAGCATCTGTTTCACTCGGAACGTGAAGGCTGTGAGGTTCTCCAAAGGATACTGCCTTGTAGTGATTAACTTATTTACCAGTTCCTGGTAAGTCTCTCTAGGCAGGTACGTGCGATTTAACCGTTCTTCTACTTCTTTGAAAGTAGTGGGTATATTTGAGGCAAAAAGCTGGTAAGCTTCGCCTCGAAGTCTGGTGGGAAAGACTTGTAAGAATGCTGATAGTTCTTCTAGCGAAATGCACTGTATTACCTGCCTGCAGCATCCTAGGAAAGTTTGGAGCTCAAGGCTCAATTTTGGATCCTGTTTTCCCGAAAATAGGGGAACGAGCTGGGCAGTTAGCTTGGCGATTTTAGCGTAATCTGACATGTTTAAATTGGGGATTTTAGACTTTGGCACTTTTGAAGCTATTTTCTTCTAAGCTGGTCTCCAGAAGGGAGTCGCCCAGCCAATTTAAAAGGAATTCACTCGCAGTGGAATCACTGACACTGTCTTCGATGGCACTTTCTCTTAACCTAGCACTATTATTTTGAATGATATCTACCCCGAGAGAGTTTAGCTCTTTTTGAACTTCTTTGTGTTAATTTTAAATTTTTCGATTGTTTCCAATCTTTCTTTTCTCGACTTTTAGATTTTGCTTTTCTAATGAGTCGCACTGATTCACTGAGAGTTCGGAGGAGTTTCGCACTTTCTCTTCCAAAGTTTTTAAGTATATATCTAAATTTAAAGTGTTTCTTGCTTGGTGGGGACCTGTACGGATTGTCCCGCTCCTGAGTGTTAGCCCTCTTGTTGTTGTATTTTGTTGGGGGTGTTTGATTAGCCCCCTCTGTTGCGGATGTTGCTCCGCGTTGCTTCCTTCGTACCGGGACGGATCTTCCTGTGCGTCGCCCGGCGGGGAAGATTGTTGTGTAGTTGGTTGAAGTGGTGAGATTTCCTGCGGCGTTTCCTGGTGGGAGCTTTCTTCGCTCATGGACCACCGTTTTTAAAATTTGCAGCTAGGGGAGCTTCTGCCGTCTTTATTCCTTTGGTTCAAACTAAGAGGGGGGCTTATTGCCTTCTTCGAGGTCCCTCTCAATTCAGAATCGCTGGTTTTTTCGGTTGAAGTTCTTTTGCTGTCGGGGGGCCCGTGGCCTGCTTAAATTCCCCTGGATAAAAGCTGAAACGGGGGCGCGTTGCCTACTTCGAAGTCCCTTTCAGTTCCGGATCGCAGATTGGATTGTATCTGTCCTTCCTTCAGGTATTGATTTAAAATGGTTGGTTGTGCACTTCTTTATCCTGGGCTGGGATGAAGCCCGCTATTGTCCCACGTTGGCACTTTGTTCTTTGATGAGGGGGTGGCTGCGTGTTTTTCAAACAGAGGCAGTTAAAGCTGTCCGACCCCGAGCGTTGGGAGCCGACAAGATTGAAATACTCCGGAAGCCAGACTCAAATTAAGGCGGAGGGTAGGGTGTCTTGCCCAGTATTCGATCTTGTCCTAAACTCCTTTTTGATTCGTAGGATAGAGGGTTTTCGAGCGCTTATACTTTGTTTGTTTAAAGTAGGCGTCCTCTATCCTACCGGCTGCGCCAATTGTTATGTTTTTTAATAACTCATACCTGCGTAATTCTATTCTGCGCCGACAATAGTGGAGTGGGACAGTAATTCGTTCAAGGGTTTGGTTTGCAATCGCTTTTATTTCTTCTTTATTTTTTTGTCTTGTGGCACAACGTCGAAGTACAAATCACATGTCTTCTTATTACTAATTGATTCTACTTTCACAATATTTTTCGTACACTTTTTCCTTCTTACACTTAAAAAGCTGTTCACAGATTTTGTTTACTAAGCTATATCTTACTTTTACAGTCCCCAAAAACAATGATATTTCTTTATCACTTATAATCCGTTTTTACAATATTTTTATATTTTAATCGAGATAGCCCAACCGCGCGACTTTTTCCGACCAAGTTTTAATCTAACTCCGTTTTTTTTTTCAAAACTTTACTCCAGAACCGCCGTTAATCAAATTTAAAATTCAACTCGGCTCTTGATCACTTTCGTCGCGATCAAGTGCCCTCGTTCAGGGTTAAAAAATGCATAGTTGCATTTTTACACTGAGAAAATTTTCATTTATTCTGGACTTGATTAAATAAGTCCAGAATATTTTTCGTTGGACGGAGGCTTGAAATTTGATGCTTTTATAAACATCAGCCACTGTCACAACGATTAAAATTGCGGCGCGCGTATACATATAATGTATTTTCGCGGCGTGCATTTCTGAGCGTGAAAGCTTTTCTGTGATATATATGAACGTTCGTACATACATATTGCAATTTTTACGACAAATCGTACTGAAGGTACGGTTTGCCTTAGGTTTAATTCCTTTTTTTTTAAATTAAGTATTTTTACTGAAGACAAAATTTGTCATGGGACCTTTTTTGAAAACGAAATGATATGTGAAGAAAATTGCTGACTTAATTTTCTTCACTCATTGAATTGATAAGCCAACCATGTTTTAGGTATGGTTAGCTTGCGTGAAAATTTTATGGATGAATTCTTTTACTATTTTAGAAATTTTTTGATATTTATATATATATATTTTTTTAAATACAGGATTTGGTACGTAACAACAGTTTCCATCTCTGGTGCAGCCCTATGTTTAGCGACCGGGCTTAGGGGTCGGTGATTGCCGGCGTCGGTTCTCCAATCAGAAAGTGACCTGGTCTAAGTGCCGCAAAGTCATCTGAGTAGGATGACATTGGTGTTAAAGGACGTGAATTTAAAATTGCTTCGATCTCAACCATTAGCGTTTCTAATTCTTCGTAGGTTAAGTTGGCGGTTTCGAGGTTTGGTCGCAGTAGATGCTTGGCTGATTTAACAGCAGCTTCCCACAAGCCTCCAACGTGTGGCGCTCTGGGCGGTATGAAATGAAACTCAATAGCGCTAGTACTGCAAAAACCCTGTATCTGCTCTTGTGATTTTGATCATAGATGCTGGTGTTCAATTCCTGGAACTTGATTTTGGCACCGAAGAAAATTCGTAGCATCGTCACAGTATAAGTTTCGACAATTACCTCTTCTACCTATGAAACTTTTAAGCGCTCCTACGAAAGCTTCTGTAGTTAAATCTGTTACTATCTCAAAATGAATAGCCTTTGTCGCGAAGCAGCAGAACACAGCAACATAAAAATTTTTGTGGTCGTTTTCCTCGAATTAGTAGTTCGTCCAACAGGGTCCAAAAAGTCCACTCTGGAATTTATAAACGGTCGCGCTGGCTGTACTCGATGTTCAGGAAGGTTTCCCATAAATTGTGATAACATTTTCGGCTTAGCTCGCGCGCAGCGCACGCACCTCTGAACTATGGCTCGTGCGATACTTTTGCCCTTAATGGTCCGAAATCTTTGGCGGGTTAAACATGAAGATTGGTCATCAGTAGACGCGTGACATTATGAGCGTGTGGTAATAAAATCGGATGCTTAGCATCATATGATAAATTCGCCGCCTCCAGTCTTCCTCCAACGCGTAACAATCCGGCTTCATCTGAAAATGGGCTAAGGCTACTTAATGGGCTGCTGGTGCTAATGTGACCTGAAAGTTCTAGTTCCTTTTGCTCAGTTGGAAATTCTTCATCTTGTACCTTTTTTATCATTAGAGTAAGCGCCTCATCTAATTCTATAGTGGTAGGTTTGCGATTTAGGCATCGATTTTCCTTTTTCTTCCGAGTGTATGAGACAAATCTCCGAATATATGCGATTATCCTCTGCCATCTATCGAAGGTATTTTGATGCCACTATCGCCTTGATTTCCCTTTGCTCTATAATCGTCTGCGTGCATTTGTAGGGTGCTGGCCATCCGTCTTCTGCGCCATGTAGAAACAGTGGGCCGTAAAACCATAATGAGTTGGACGCTAGCTTTTCTGGTGGGACTCCTCTCGACACGGTGTCCGCTGGGTTGTGCCTAGACCCTACATATCTCCATTGCTCTTGTGTGGTTAATTCTTGTATTGTCGTAATTCTGTTGGCTACAAAGGTATGGTACGAGGCTGCAGCCGAGTTAATCCATGCAAGTACGATTTCTGAATCGGTCCAATAAAAAGTTTTTACTTCCGGTAACTGCAGATCTCAAAAAACCCGGTGAACCAGTTCAGCCATTAATTTTTCTGCACATAACTCAAGTCTGGGGACAGTAAGTGTCTTTAATGGTGCGACTCTGCATTTGGCGCACAGGAGATTTACTCGCATTACCCCACCGCTACCGATCGATCGTAAATAGACTGCGGCTCCGTAAGCCTTCTCTGAGGCGTCCGTAAAGGCAAGTAATTGTGTAGATTTTGCTAGTTCATCCTTGAACATGCGTCTCGGGATTCTTATAACATCAGGGGCCTTGATGTTATTCCGAAATCGCATCCATTTCGTATGCATCTCCATTGGAAGGGCTACGTCCCAATCTAGCTTTATTTGCCATAACTTTTTTAGGCAGATTTTGCCATTACAACCACGGGACTCATAAACTCCAGTGGATCAAATAAATGCGCAATATCAGACAGTACTATTGCTTTGGTTACCTTGTCACTCTCCAGCCAATGGCCTGCAACTCGTAACTCGTCCATTTGAGGTGCCCAACTCAGTCCTAATGTATTGATCTTCTCAACACTACTGTCGAAAAGCTCCAGTTGGATTACGCGATCTTCGGAAGGATTGGTTTTCAGAAGTTCCTGTTGAAGCACCATTTTCTGAGCTTAAAGCCTGCTGTTTGAAGAAGAGCGTTTAATTCACCATCCATATAAAAATCTCTCGTTAATATCGTTGCTCCCAGAGGCAACTGCTCCATTTCTTGTTCGGCGAGACGTTGTAGACATTTGACTATCAGAACCAGCCTAACACAAGCTCGCAGCATGGACACGTTTAATAAATAAACGTCTCAACAATACATGCGATTCATCACTTAGTCGGTGTTAGTATTAGTATGTTATACTAAACATAAACCAAACACCAGATGAAATTACATGCAAAAAACGTTAAACAAAATAGATTAAATATTATATAGACGTTTTTTTAAAACATGCTTAGAAACATCTATAACAAAATTCTCAGCCATATTATTGACAGTAATGCACATGCGATTGATAGGTTCGTACATGCTATAGTTAGACCTTGAGGGGTTAACATGCAACAGAGGTAGCCTTCTCAAATTGTGCCTGCTATCGCGAAAAGAGATTTTATTAAATAACAGAGGAGAGTCAATATTCGCGTTTAAGAGTTGGTGCACAAAAGTTACATCGGCAACCATGCGACGTTTCACAAGCAAGTGCATATTTAGAAGCTTCAACCGATCCTCATAGGGTGGAAGAATTAATGAGTTATTCCAAGGTAGGTGCCTGAGAGCAAATCGTAGGAAGTTCCGCTGAACAGACTCGATACGGTCAATGTGTGTACCGTAAAATGGAGACCAGACCTGGCTAGCGTATTCAAGAAGGGGTCTCACAAAGCAAGTGTACAAACGCAGAGTTACGGTGGGATTCGAAAACTCTCGGGACCAACGTTTTATAAAACCCAGCATAGAACTACTCTTTGATACCATGTAGTTTATATGGGAGATAAAATTCAATATTTGATCACATTTGACACCCAAGTCACAGACAGAGCCAACACGGCGAATCGAGGAATGCCAGAACTCGTAATCATAATTGATTGGTTTATGATTTCTGTGGAAAGTCATAACCTCACATTTGTCTATATTGAGTACCAAATTATTACTTTTGCACCAGTCGTAAAATTTGTGAAGGTCAGCCTGTACCTGTTCACAATCGCTAACAGATTTAATCTGAGCGAAAAACTTAATGTCGTCAGCATAAATCAAGACTTTACAGTGCCTCACAACAGAGACAATGTCGTCAATAGATAAAATAAAGAACAACGGGCCCAAGTGACTACCTTGAGGCACGCCAGACGAAGCCATCAAGATTTTAGAGATGGAATGGCGGAATAAGATTTGGTATGTTCTGTTATCTAAATAAGACTCCGTCCATTTTAGAAATGTTGGGGGAAACCCATACTTTTCCATTTTAAAGAGTATCACGGAGTGAGATAACTTGTCGAACGCTTTACTAAAGTCTGTATAAATACAATCCGTCTGGTAGCCTTGTGCAAATCCGCCAATGGTATCCGAGACAAATTCCAACAAGTTAGTGGTTGTAGATCTGCCGGAAATAAACCCATGTTGGTTAGAAGAAAGCAAATTCTTGCAGGAAACTGACAGCTGAGAGTAAATGATGGATTCGAATAATTTAGGCATACAAGATAATTTTGCACTAGGCCTATAGTTAGAAATTTCATTTTTACTACCTTTTTTGTGGATAGGTATGATAAAGGAATTTTTCCATAGCTGCGGGAAACAACCGGTATCGAGCGATTTTTGGAAAATAATTCTTAGCGGAGCTGCCAGGGCAAGGCAGCAAGACTTAAAAAGGCTGGAGGGATCCCATCTGGACCCGTTGTGAAGTCATTAGGAAGCTCATAAATGTGATCGAGTATATCCTCATGTGAAATAGAAGGGACAGTGAATGAAACGTTATGGGAGTCGTTCATATGATTGAAGTTGCTATTTAGAGGTTGAAAATTTGACGAGGCAAATGCGTTGTCAAAAAATGAAGCAAACATATTACAAATTTCAGACGAATCATCACTAGCAGTATCTTTGTACTTCATGGTATTGGGGTAGTTGTCGGTTTTTTTCTTCATATTAATAAACTTGAAAAAGATGCGTGGGTCACTAAATAATTTCGTTCGCATGCTTAGGACGTATTCATCATAAAGTGTAGAAGAAAGTTCTTTGAATTCATTATAGGACGCGAGGAAGTTGTTATGACTTATAATATCTTTGTCCCTCATATAACTTTTCCACATTTTATTCTTTCTATTTTTAAGACGTTTCAGTTCTTTATTGAACCAGGGCGATGATGTTTTATGCAACCGCTGGCGCTCGCGGGGAACATGAGAAGAGAATAGATCAAAAAGAATTATGTAAAACTTATAAACATCTTCATCAACACTATCGCAAGATAGTAATGTGTTGAAATCAATAGCGGTAAGTCTACTAGAAAGTTCCTCGAAGTCAGCTTTTCTAAAATTGAGAAAGTATTGTGTTTCGTCGCAATTTGTCAAGTTTTCGGTTTCATGTGAATACGTAATTGGTATAGGGGGTGGTATTTGTCAAGAGTAGAAATTAAAACGGGGCTAGGTTCAACTAAAAAGTTATCCGCGTCAGTAGAAAATACCAGGTCTAACTGCCCACCCATGTCATTCTTAACGTTAATGATTTGGCTGAGACAAAGAGATGAAATAGTGTCAAGGAAAAGTGATTCTCTTGCTGTCAAGTTGTTAAGTGGAAGATAGTCATCGTCTTCTTCATTAAGTACCCATTGTATATTGGGTAAGTTAAAATCACCAATTAGTAGTAATTCGTCAAGAGGTTCCATCTTACCATGGATAAAATTGGATGTTGAAATGAGCAGGTCGTAAATATTCTGTCCTTTGTCATCTATATTATTAATAAAGTCTGGAGGAATATAGCAACAAAGTATGTATAAGTCATATTTTAAGAGAGACAACTTAAGAGCTATAAGTACGATGTCAAGAGTGTTGGAGAAACTGGGAAGCTGAATTTGGCTGCAATTGAAGTGGTTTTTACGAGCGAGGAGTACGCCACCGCCACGTGCTTCAGAATCAGTGTATCTATCTTTTCTAAAAATTTGATACGAATTGTCAAAGATTTCGGCATCGCGGAAACCATGATGCAGCCATGTTTCAGTGAAAGCAACTATATCGAAATCAGTTGCAACAGAGGATTTGAAGATTTGTGAAGTTTTTGTACGAATCCCCCTTACATTTTGGTAGTAGAGGGAAATAGATTTGAGTTTTTTGGAATATCGCTGCTTATTTTAGCTGTATTACGACCTTGGCGCCCGGAAGGTACGAATAATTTAGTAAAAGCGCCAGAGGGCCAAAATGCTGGATCCAATAACTTGTCTTGCAGATCCGCTGAGACAGTTAAAATAAAGGATGCAACCGGTTTAGAGCATTTACTAATTTTTCGGCAAGAAATACCATCTGTTGTGATATTTTTAGACTTCAGATACCTTAATATGTCCTCACACAACGTTTCTGGAGAGAAACGGGTGATGAAAACACACGTAGGCTTTGGTACCGTTCTCAAAGAGGCGCCAATACCAATTCCCATAGGCGAAGTATCATTGGTGGGGTCACTATCTACAACCGTAACAGACCGTAATACACCGACATCCGAAACGGAAAACTCCGTCCCCCTGTCAGATGACCCGTCCACTAACGAAGATAACACATTATCTCCACCTGTAGACAAAACGCTGCCAATGGGGGCTAAACCACTAACCAGAGAAACCTCATGTCGACTTGAGGCAGTCGGAATGTTATTTGGGCGGTTGCGTTGGTTCCTTTGTCTCCGGCGACGGCCTAACTTCTCTGACGAAATATTCACAGAGGAGGGAGGAGTTGAAACATACAAGTCCTGCTGAGTATGAGAATACTGTTGGGGTTCAGGCAGTAAATTTTCAGATCTGCAAGACTCTTTTAAAGCTAAGTTACCAATATCATGAGACAATGAACCCAGAAGCGCAGAATTCTTCAAAACGGCTGATGAACAGGAACCAATATCGCCCTTGACCTGCTTAATAGTGCGCCTGATATCCTCAATGATAGGTGTAACTATCCCGCTATTAGCACTTGACGTTAAAGGTGCGTCACATGTTATTACTACAGAGTGAAGATCGTCTAAGCTGCTCGATACAAGAGAAATTTTTGATGAAATGTCATGAGTCTTTTCAAGTATCGCAACCGTTTTAGAATTTCAAGTGCCAGTCAGGCTGAGAAGATTATCTATCTTACAGTTAAGGATATGTACATCGTCATAAAATTGTTGAAATTTAGAAAGATCAGCAGAAAACCGACTGATTTTATCAAGCATAAGAGACTGGTCCCCAGAGATTGCTTCCGAAGAAGCTTTCATAAGTCTTAAGACGTGACAAGGCTTAATAACAGAGCATTCACTACAGGTGGTGTGACCAGAAGACGAAGCATTTCCCTTCAAGTATGTAGCATGGAAGGCATTGCCGCAAACTCCATCACAATCTACCCCTTTGCCACTGATATTAGTGGAGCAGATTCTGCAAAGTGCCATTACAAACAAATTAAATTAATTTAATCTAACTGGCAGTGCAATTAGAGACAATTTATGTTATGATGCTACAATTAATGAGATTTATAATTCACAAATTAGCTTCATAAATTTGCAGGTTTTCGTATATGGTAAATCTCTGATTAGTAGTTCAGTTTTATCGGTTATGGTTGTGAGAATGGATGTGAAAGTCCAGCTCAAGGAAAGAATCGAGTATGCGATGCAATAAGAACGGTGTCTTTGGTTGGTTAAGCTTTATGGCACTAAATAAAGCTTAAAATTATAATGAGAAAGGCGCAAAGAAAGATAACCTCAAAAATCACGAAAATATATATATATATTTTTTTTTAATTTTAAGAATTTTAACTTTATTAGCCACACGAAAGAAAGTGAATTGGTCAAATGAAAATTAATCCACCTGTATACGAGTTCCCACGAAGCACGGACGAACACAAAAGCCTCAACAGAGGCGATGACAGCAGATTAGTATACAAGCAAACCAAAGATCACTCAGGGAATCTAGGATTAAAACTCCACTTGCACATGAAAAGGACACAATTCGTGGAAAAACCAAATCACTTTAAACACAAAATAAGAACTAATAGGTAGAAATTTATACAAAAAAGAAAACAATAACAAAAGAACCGGCTGCAGACATGCAAATCTTTGGGGCTAAGTATGTCGCGGAAGTCGTACCATAAGTAACTGTGTTCAGCTGATAAGATCTGATTGGTTCCTTAGGACTTTCTCTCCAAAGCAGTAATTGGTATTTCCGATCTTCTTCCGACACCAAGATTTGCCGGTACATCTTCTCAATGTCTGCCGTGAAGACGTATCGTGGTAAGCGAAATCTTAATGGGATGGTGAACAGGTCATCTTGAATGGTGGGACCGTTGGTTAGCAGGTCGTTTAATGACACATTCGATGATGTCTTGGTAGAGGCAACAAAGACTACCCTTAGTTTAGTCGTCGTGCTGTTGGAATTTAAGATGTAGTGATGCGGCAGAAAGTAATTGGGATTTGACGATTTAGCAGGGTCCACCTCTCTTATGTGGTTCAAATGTAAATACTCCTTCATAAATTCGACATACTGCGACTGGATTTCGGGATTCCTCGCAAGTTTTCGTTCTATGGCTAGAAGGCGACGAATTGCAATATCACTCGATTCCCCCAATCTGCTGGGCCTTTCTTGGAATGGTAGTCTAACCATAAATCGACCCTCGGCAATTCTTTTAACTGTCTGATTAAAAAACGAATCGCATTTCATCTCTTGTTGTGATAAATTTGATCGTGTTGAGTCGACTTCCTCTATTTTCCAGAACCTTTCAACTGTCTTATTCAGATCTCCTTCTTCTTTTGAACGTATGCCGCAAGCAGCAATTGGGGAGTAGGTTTGATTCGTCCTTCCTGATACAGTCCAGCCCAATATGGTATTTTAAAGCGTGAGTAAATTTGGACCCAGCTTTATTTGTCCTATGGCCAATAATTGAAAGAAGAACTCTGCTCCAATAAGTAGATCAATTCTGTCTGTTCGATTGAACCCAGGATCAGCTAATTGGATAGTCCATCTCGACAAATCCAGTAACTGGCTTGGCTGATAAGATATGATACGGTCGAGCACAAATGCCTCTAGTCTGGTTGAGAACCCATTCACCTTTGAGTGTAGCTGATTGTTGACTCGTTTTTTACTCTGCTGCTGACCCTTACCAATGCCTTGAATTCCTAAGGAAGCAGGGAATGTCGCCTTCCCGAGTTCCTTGACTACCTTCTCCGTGATCAGGTTTACTTGGGAGCCGGAGTCAAGAATATCTCGACATTCCACTACTCTTCCATTTTCGTCTATAAGTTCAACTAGTGCAGTACCAAGCAGGACATATCCCTTGGATTGAGGATCCACCAAGGCCGTTAGACTCATTGGGGCTTCCGTAGCCGTCTTACTGGGTGGAGACCACCTGGATTCTGCTAGTCTGGTAGTCGACGTTTTTTCCAATACATTCTCTTGTCTGATAGTTGGATCTATGTGAACCAACGTGTTATGCATTTTGTTACACTTATTACAACCCTTCAATGTGAATCGGAAAACATGGTGACATTTCTTTAAGCAATTCTGTCATATGTTGTTGTTATGGTCGTAGCCTATTGTATATAGCAATATGCTACACGTACTGTAGCGTGTATGTCGGCTGCTGTCCATAGCGGAAAGCGAACGCACCTTGACTGGGAGAAGTGCTTTACTCAAGCTCAAGTGACATGTCGTTGAAGACAAGTAAAAAGAAGACAATCGTTTTGTCTTGTCAAAAACGTGAAAGTGAAAGGACGTGAAAAGTTGAAGACAACCAAATCATAAAATTTCAACGGCATCGGTGGAAATCCATCCCTCATGAGAAAAATTTTCGTACACTTCCAGCCGACATATTCCGAAATACCTCCACAGTAAGTACACTGTAAGTACATGGGCCATCTGGGCGAATTGTTACACCACTAGCACAATTTCAGGCAAAACCCTGTTGAACTCATGGATGCCTGTTTTATCGCGATTCATGCACAAGTTTCTACCGCTCGAAGAGTTGGCAGCCGTAGTGCGAACTGGATTACCTGTTCAAAATTCTTCCATGATTCTACACCATTTAGTACAGTATATTCACCAGCAACAGCTGCAACAAATAAAACTCGGAGCAAAATCAGCATTTAAAATAGTTCTCGGACTAACATAGCATATAGATAAAACAAAATAATCTCTACCTGGAGAATCAAATAATCTCTTCTACCAAGAATCTCTAGAACAAGCAACAAAAAATGTTAGGAAGTAAACGCCGAAATAGTATTGAAACTTCATAACATCTCTTTACAGAAGGGTAAATTGCAGCGGCAATACAGCTAAGTACCATTAGCAACTAATGTAATAATACAATAACAAACAAAAAAAAAACAACAAAAGCACGGAACCAATTATTAAATGTGCAGCAAAGATCATTTTAAATAAATATAGGTTAAGATTTTTTTTGGTAAATCATAACAAATATACAAATAGCATTTTCGGGAGTTCAAATTATCACTCTACGTACACAGGCTGCATCTGTTATTATAAAGGAAAATATACATACATGCATTCATTGTCTCAAAATCGAGAAAATAATGAAAAGCTTTAAAGATTCTTCTTCATTTATATCTGCATATTAGGTATTATCTTGAATCATTGAATACAGTAATGCTCACATGAAATACGTACATACGTTCTTGTTAAATTAGATACTTACCTCAAAGTTATGTCATCTTACACTCAATTAAACTTAACTAAATATTAATATTTAAGAGTGATTCTACACCCATATACACAAATCAAGCTAAGGTTGGGGATTTGTGCGCAGAAGTTACTTCTTCTTTACTTACTTTGAATCTCTTAACAGCTAACAATATATTCTCAATCATTTTCCGTCTCGCATCGTACGTATATGTTAGATTATCACCTCACATCGCGGCATATTTTTGAGACTATGAAACTGGCATACACATTTATATAAAAGAATTTTAATATTTAATTTCTCTCGTTTAGTTAAGGGTAGATTAGAAAAAAAATGCATTATCATCCAAACATTTATGTACATACATTTTGAAACATTTCTTACGATAAGTTAGTCTGAAATTAAAAGCCGAAATTTATGAATTATGGCTGCAGGGCAAGATCGAGATATTTTTATATGGAATCATTTTCTTTAAATGGTATTTATCTTTACTCTATTATTATCCTAGGAAGTTCATTAATCTTAGCTTTATTTGTTTTAATGTGAAAAGCAAAATTAAGCATATGCAATGAGTCTTGCCATGAACGTTGCGGCGATTTAAAATTAAACTAATTATAGGAATCAATAGCAATTTTTTGTAAGAAGGAAACACTTGCTACTATAACGTGAACATGATTGGCTGAGTTTTTACTTTTTCCTTCACATCCCGGAGCCCTCTATCGCACGAGACCCGGGTCATCTAGGCTTGCCTAGTCTCTCTCTCTTTCTGTAGGTCAACAAAGGGACTTTGGACGATTGTGCCACCCAAAGTCGATGGGAGGATGGGGCTTGGCAGGAAGGCATGCCATCTGCGCCTTCAATGGAGCATAGGTAAGTGACGTTAGGGTCCCTTCAGGACCGAGTGTGTGCTGGCTCGTTCAAGTAGGCATGAAGATTTTTTTTTGATTATGGGTGGTGACAGCGGCAGGTATTTTCGGGAACCTCCCCATACTCTCCGCCACCCTTAGCCGAGGTGCTAGCATGCCGCCCTGTGCTATCGCTGTCATCGAGTGATCTGTCAGCTTAGGCTGGCAGTTTGGACTTCACGTCCTGACCATTCACTCTCAACATACTTTCATAACATTGTGCTCATTTATTAACATCAATCGATTATTCGGCGTCATCTTTAAAAAGGTCTGGCACCAGAAGTGGTAGTCACCCCTTGCAGGCTACACAACCTTGGCTTGGAGTAACCATCGATGTTAAGGTTGATGTTTTCAACAAGACTGGTTTTCTAGTTCCGTCTTCCGCTCCTCTGCCCTTATTGCTCAAGGCCTCTTGCGACTGAAAACGAATCTCTAGGAATGCTAGGAAATTCGTCATGGTCTGCAATTCCTTAGGATTCGATAGACCTTGTTCTTAAAGGGAGTATGTAGTTCGATCCAGCTTTTTGTACAAAATGTGTAGTAGAAGTGGGTCCCAATGGGCTGTTTCTAGACCCAAGTTTTCTAACCCAAGTAAACACTCCTTGGTGGTGTCATGCATTGAATTTATGAATGTTTCCGTTTTCGAATTAGCAAAACAGATAATAGACTTAAGTTCACAAATATTGAGAAAACACAGCTTATATATATTAAGTTACCGTTGATTTGAAAACGCGATATTATAAAGAAACGTACAAAAAAATTATTTAATATTCGCAGCATATTGGGGCAACAGTTATTCTTAAGCTGTGCAATGTAAATATTTAACCAAGTATACTTCCTTATTTGTGGAAATGACTAACAACAATAACGAACGCTCTGAATGTTCAGTCTCTTCAGACTGTCTAAGAGTGCATATTCTTATAATCGCTGTGGTCGTATCCCAAATGATGGCCTGAATAATAACGCGTCATATATTATATCCTTCAGAAATCAAGTAAGTAAACGACTTTGATATGTTACACAGATTATTCTCATCTCAATCAGATTTTTCCAGACAATCCTAACTACTCTGCTGAATATTGTTTCACTTAAATTAACAAAATTTATCTCACGGAAAATCGTACAAGATTCTCAGGAGCACTTTAACCTACTCTAAATGCTCGTCGTTATGTAAGCGTGTGTGAGTCCTGTCAAGTTGAATGTTGTATACAATAAATCAATCAGTCAATCAATCAATCATCTTATTTATCTAATTTGTTCACAAGATTATAAATCCTATACTAGTACAGTGCAAAGTACGGCTAGGTTAGCTAATAAACTACAAAATTAAATTAAAATTAAAAGAGAGAGAAAAATTAAACGTAATACTTACAATATATTAGAAAAATAGTTAAAAATAGAAAGGGAAAGAAAAGAAAAAGAAAAGAAAAACAAAGTGGAAAGATAAGAAGAGAAGAGTTCGCCACAATAAGCTATAGTATTTACTGAAATACAATTACGTTATAAGTTGCTTAAATTCACTGATAGAAGTAACACTCTGTGCATAGGGGTAGGGAATTCCAAAGGCGTACAGCCTGGACAAAGTAAGATCCCTCAAGGATGGATGAATTGAAACGTGGAACTAAAAGTTTACGCCCTCTCAGGGACTGCAGAAATTTTACGTTACAAAAAGGATACTCTGGCTCACCTGTGCGATTAAGATTATGCAGGAAAATCAGTGCTTTACCCTTTAGGTGCGTATCTAGAGTACATCCCAATATCAATGATCTATATGCAGAGATATGAGCAGAACGACGCAAACCGAAAGCAAACCGTATACAGCCGTTGAAAGCAACCTCAAGCTTTCGATTGCAAACTGAGTCTAGACTCATGTATATTAAAATACCATAAGCAAAAAGAGGCACCAAAAGTGTCCTAACTAGTCTCAAACGCAAATCGACGGGAAGCATATTTGCAGACAGTCAAAGTCTCCTAAGCCCACCAAAAATGTTGCTTACCATAGATTTGATATGATCACAGCACCTCAAACGATTATTAATTTTCACTCCCAGATTGATTATACAGTTTACATAAGGTAGTTCCACTTTATTAAGCATAATTGGGGCAAGATCCTCAATATTAAGATCATAATTAGATAGGGCTATACATTGCGATTTATTGGGGTTAAGAAGCAGTTGATTATGAATAGCCGACCTAAAAATTTGTGAGAGATCATTGTTTACTCTGCAGATACAGTACTCAATCAGTCCACGAGGTCTACATAAGTTCAACGGTACAACTCCATTCGTTAGATGTAATAATGACGATGGTGAGGAGTTCTCATACTAAAGTAAGTTTCGAATCCCGGATCCGGAAAGAAGAGTCAACTCCACTCGTTGGGAGGTTAAACAGTCTCCGCTTAGGAGATCAATTTAAATTTCTAGTTGTTGGTATTGTTGTTGGTGTTGTATAAAAAGTTTGATTAGCTTGCGAGTTGCTGTTGATCTTGAACTCCTAGTAGCATGGTAGAATAAATAGGATTAATGCTGAACTACGTTGCACAAAGCATAGATTTCAGTCAACTAGATTTAAGTGCTCTTATTGCATTTGCTTATGAAAGTATCTACATACGCCTGTACCTATATACCAGAAAAAAAAAAGATTTTCCTTTCCAGGATGTGGGGTGTTATTGGATTTACTCGTGTGTGTGCGTCTTGTGCGTACGTGCATCGTTTTGTTTTAATTAGAAGAGCCTACGTCTTGCGGTTTGTAATAAAACATAGAAAAAGCTTTTGTTTAACTTAAAAAATGTCTTTGAATTATTATTGGCATTGCTGTGACTTTCAATTGTTTGTTGAAAAATTAGGATTGAAACGTTTTAACATAGGAAAGCAAGAAATTTCGTATCATCAACCAGCTAGTCAGTTGCAAATAGATATTTGTTTATTGATGTATAATTTGCGATCGAAATACAGCATTATTGCGCCCTCCTAAAGTACGTATGTGCTTTCTCAGGAGATGGGTGTGGGTACAATCCTAGAAAGGAAATTATAAAAGGCGCCATGGGGTATTTCGCGATTTGCAGGATAGACGACAAAAGCTGTCAGTTTAAATCCACTTATTTAATACAAAATTATGAAATTTATGTAATTTATTATAAAACGTATCGTGGTACTCCATACCACCGCAAAGAAAAAATATGAAATTGAAAAAAATACGAATCAAGCCAATCAATACACCAATAAGTTGCAAATTCGCCGTCTCCAAGCCAATCACACATGTACGCATCAGCAAATAAAGTTTTTTTATTTTATATTATTATAAAAAGTATTGGAAACTAAAAATAAAACTACTTCACTTTTACTTTTTATAGTGCTAACCTTTCCTCCACTTAGTAGATTTAGCCTTACTCCACTATCCAAATCAGTTTTATGGCTTCTTATTGTTTCCCATACAAATTGAATGTCCGTGCGCCTTTAGTCTTCTTTAGTTTTACTAAATTTCTCATTTTGTTTTTTCTTTTATACCCTAGATGAAATCTAATGGGTATACTAAGTTTTTTATTCCGTTTGTAATGCACAGAAATGATGATGGTATGGCAAAATGGATTGGAATAGTTTAAAAGTAATTTTGGTTTTTGCATGTCCGTCTGTCCGTCTGTCTGTGCGCACGATAACTACTACTAAGTTTGTTATTCCGTTTGTAATGCACAGAAATGATGATGGTATGGCAAAATGGATTGGAATAGTTTTAAAAGTAATTTTGGTTTTTGCATGTCCGTCTGTCTGTCTGTCTGTGCGCACTATAACTCGAGAGCGCGTATACTTAGATGGCTGAAATTTTGAAAATGGAATTTAAAAAACAAAAGTAAAATTAAATTCGAAAATAAGACAAATCGGGCAACTCCTTATTGGAGTTGCCATACAAAAATTACGTTTTCCACTATATACTTAGACACTGCCTGAGAACGCATCGACATAGAGTAAAAGCCAATAAATTTTAAAATATTACCGGCTAAGTGCGAGTGGGACAAGCGCACGAAGGGTTCCGTACCACGTATAAAATTTAACACTATGTACTTTTTATTTATTTTGTCAAATGAAGGTAAGCGTCATGTGGAAAAATAACGCCGTCATTTGAAAAAAGAATGCCTACTTATGATAATAGTAAAGAATAAAGCGAGGAAAAAATCAGGTTTTTTGTACGGGGGCCACTTAATTCTATTTTATTTTTATTATTTGTTGATATAGCGGCAATAGAAATACACACTCTGTGAAAATTTCAACTATCTACGTATTATGGTTCATGAGGTACAACCTGGTGACGGACGGACAGCGAAGTCTTAGTAATAGGGTTCCCGTTGTTACCCTTTGTGTAGGGAACACTAAAAATGGACTAAATCGGACATACCCTTCTTGGCGTTGCCATATAAAAATTTAGGTTTTTACATATTCTGTGAAAACGATCAGTTCTAAAGATTTTAATTGTATTAAAACTTCTTCAGAATATGAAATCCCATAAAATGTATTATAATAATTTTTTTTTTGTGTCCGACCAACCGTTCAAGAAATAAATGCGAAAAATTTGTTGAAAAATTATACTTGCACAAAGCTAGCCATACGAAATGTCATACGGGCCTTCATCTAAGGTATCATAAGAAGATAAGACCAATTGTAGCTCTTTCCTCTGTTTTTAATACAATTATGAAAAAAAAAGCTTTTCGCAGATCTTTTGTTCTTTCCTCCTCTTCATTTAGTTCAAGCGTTTTTTTTAAATTTTCGTAGCTCCGCTTTTATCACTGCTGCCGATATCTATTTAGACCAATACGAAGACTCGTTTATATAGAAGACGTTGTTATTCGTTTTCTCTATATGTTGCATTTTTAAACGTTTTTCAAACTAATTGTTTAATTCACATATTTAACTTGCACTTAGTTGTGAAATTAAAGTGATTTGTTTGGTATGCACAGGGCGATTCAGATCAAGATACCTTCCGGTATACCGCGCGATTCCTTTAGGTAAGCTGATAAAAAAAATGTTCCACATACCCCCCCTCCCCCCCGCCAAAAACCTTTCTTTAGTTTAGGAGTTGTGGCCAGTTGAAAATTTCGCCAATATTCGTGAACGCGCTAATGGGAATAAATGAGTATAACTTTTGAAGCACCCTATAGATATTGGTTATTGTTGGCTTATTAAATAGCGAAGAATAATAGCAATCGAAAAGTGTATTCCTCTGAATTAGTTAATTAAGCATCTTTAAATCGTCCTCAAATATTTCCAAAATATTGATTTTTTTCACACACAAATTTGATTAACACCGTTATTTATTTCAAAAATTTTCTTCCATGTAACCCAAATTTATTGCTTCTTATTAATGCCCCTACTACCCTCTATCACTGGACAAAAAAACCGCATGCCAATACCTGAATCAGTTTTAGCACTGGAGGTTTATTGGCAGATTCAAGCCAGATCATAAAATTTGTATATTGTACGCTGATTACACGATTAAATTAATGCTAAATTTCAAATAATTACTTGTAGGATGATAATATTAAAAGTACAAAAAGAAACGCTGTGTAGTTGCAGTTGCGCTCGCGACTTAAACAAAATAACTCGTCTTGGATTTGTCAGCTCTCTTCTTTTTCTGCTTCCTTCTTCTCGGCTGCAGTTTTGTCCCTCGTTCCAATTGGCCGCTGTAGCAGTTTAGGGTTACCACATATGTACAATTCTTTCACGAAAGGAATACAATAACAGAAAAGTGAAAGAATAGCATTCCCGCAAGAATAATTTAAAATTTATATAAAGAAATTTTAATTAATAAAGTAAGGATAATTAGAAATTTTGTACACCTTGTAATTTTTTTTGGTTTTTAATAAATTTTATACTACAATTTTGGGTTACCTGCCAATGAGGAGCATGAGGAATGAGAGGCCTGACCTGCTGGGATGGCTCTCCCTCCCTTAAACTAACAATCACGCTTCAGGCAAAGCACTTAAGAAGTGGGGACGCTGTGGTCATATGTCGTAAAGAGCAGTGCAGCCTTCAAGCAGAAAGTGAGTAAAATTTACTCACGGGTAGCATTCCAGGGTTAAGAACGCACACAAAATGACTTTGGGTGTGTAACAACCTACTTCTTTTTACTCTTTGACCAGCCGAATAATCTGGTTGGTCATTCAAATATCTTAGGATAGATATGCTTCGAACAAATGACAACATAGTATAATCACAACCGAGGTGGATTCAATGAGTACATTCGTCGTGGTTTTGGGAGCCTGACAATAATGGCGTTATACTAAGCTATCAGTTCAAAATGAACAGTGGAGTAGAAATGGGTGTATACAACCCCAGATATCATATTCTAAAGTGCCTGAGTTCTACCCCTACCATATTCCGAGCTCAGGTATTATTCTGGGAAGAATGCATCAATTTCTGTATTAAAAGTGGATAGTAAGACCGCTCTCAAGGCTTTAAAGCTCTTCACTATTAAGTCGAGGAAAGTCCGGGAGTGTTTGCATACCCTTAAAAAAAATTATCGAGGAAAAACAAAGTTATCCTCATGTGGCTACCGGGATATGACGGCTATAAAGGAAATGAAATTGTTGACGGTCTAGGCAAAGGAGTAACGGCAATTTTTTTGTCGGACTAAAGCTATTTTGTAGCACTTCTAAATGTTACTTCAGCCGAAAGATAAAGAATATCCCTTTATTGGGAAATGTTACAAGGGCTTCGTCATGCAAACAAATTTTATCGAGACCTGTAGCGGAAAAAAAAACTGGGCAATTCATTGGTGCAAAAATTTTACAAATACCCTTGAGTATTCAAGCGCATACACTAGTCTTAAAAAAGCCCTAAAATTTTCTAATTTTGCTGCCTTAGATAATGGCGAATCTTTTCAAAAAAGATCATAAAGAATTGTTTGATCATTTTGCTTAATGGCATTTTAGGCCCTATTTTAATTTTTTTTCCATCAATATATTAAGTACAGACTCAATTTTTTTACACAGATTGTACAGTGTTGTTCCTCTACGCGTAAACTTTCATTGTCTACTCTTTAGCGTAGACAAACAAATTTAGTGTAGACAATGTCAACTAATGTGTCGACAATGTCCACTATTGTGTCAAAAATGTAGATTTTGTACTCTGTTAGAAACAGAACTTTTAGTTAGTTCATGAAGTGGTATCCTGTTCTTATGAAAATTAATAAAATAAGTTTAAGAAAAGTAATAATTATAAAATATACCAGGCAGACCGAAAAATAAAGCTTTCGACGAAGTTGGATTCGATCTCGAAAAATCAACCTTTTTATATTTGAGGAACTCAAATGCACGCGATGCGAAAAGAAGACTGGGACAGTTTTCAAAAGAAAACCTCATACTTGTAAAATCTATACATGAAAGGTTTAATAAAACAATAGTTTTTTTGGAATATGGTAGCAATTCATTACCTCAGTCGTAGTTGGCCATAAAACTGTTGCAGATTCCAGCATCATCTGCCCAACTAGAAAGACTTTTTTAAGCTGGCCATACGTTCATTCTCCAAGCAAAAATCGGTTAACCTTTGACAGATCTAAACGATTACTGCATATTTATTATTCTCTTAGAATTAAGCGTCCTGTATATAACGAAGATATTTGTTCCGTCGCGGAACAATTTTCTTCAAAATATAAGTAAGAAATTAGATTCAACTACTCACAGGAAAACTCCTTCCAGTGCCGCAGCAATTCCTGCACTCTATAGGCATTTCCTGTAATCATTTAGGCCTTTGGCCTTATGTAAAATACACCTAAAAAAGAAAACAAATCCATTTAATTAGAATAATAGCAAAAAGTAATGCCCTAGACACACAGCACTCTTAATGAAGAAATTACTAACGACTCATTAGTCTATAATGATTCATTATAAACTGCGGACACACAGCCATTTCTTTAATTAAGTTGTGCTGTCAAACTGGTTTTGATGAAGTTATCACATTAAAGAAGCAATATGGATCGAATTAACGCGATAAACTTTCTTTTCATTTATTTTATTTTCAATTTAACAATTTCCAAATGAGAAACACATTTTATTTAAAAAAATATTAATAATATAAATTGTGATTTGCATTTTTTTGCATTTCTTCTTCTTATTTTTCAAATCGGCAGATGCACAGCGGAGCTCCAGATGTACATTATATGCTAAATCTAGCACATTTTTCCTCATTATAGCTATAATGAAGGAGGAAAACACTTCATTAGAGTACTTCATTATCATCTGATTTTCGAGCTATAATGACGTATACTATGTAACACACGGCATTTTAATGAATGGTTAGTACAAAAGATTCATTAGTTCGCGCTGTGTGTCTAGGGTATAAGTCTCAGATCATAACGATCTGAGACTTTTTACATGAAAACTCTACTTACATGCATAAGCAAACTGCTTTCCACGGTTCACCAAGGAGCTCTCAAGTATATCAACTGAAAAATATAGATTGAAAAGTACATAAATAAATGTCAATAAACAAAAATACAGAAAATCTTACCATTTCACGGCCACTGCCGTCAATATCCAGTGACATTTGTGTCACGGGCAGCTGGTACGTTGTCTTCTTCTTCCATGGATTAATGGAATACTTGCACTGCATCTAGTAAGCACAAAATCTCTATGACGACGCGCTGCTGTTGCATAGCGTCAAGGCGACGGCGACCGACAGACGCACAGCTCCTATTGTATTTCCGGCTATATATAGCGAGCTGTTGGGAGTAGCAAATCACTTTCGCGAGTTTTTTATAGGCCTTTTTCTCGCAGTCTCTTTTTAATTAGTTTAAAAATCTTAATTAAGCCAGGTATTCCTCTAGAAGTTAAGGCATGTTTAAATTAGGGTAAAGAGTTTTCAACTACTCTGTCTAATTACTTAAGATAAATAATAAGAATAGTTAAGAGCTACAAATTGTTAGAAAATAGGGCAAATAAAGAAATTGTGTTTAAAAAAAGAAATTGTGTAGCAAATCACTTTCAAATTGAGCGGTCTACAAGACAGATCGGAAGCGATAATTCTTGACTAACTAATAAGGGAAGAATTGAACCCTACCAAATACTAACTTATTAAAATTGTATTTTTCAGCACCCCCAAGCAAAGGTAGAATTGAACCTGGCAGAATTTATTAGCAGCGGATGAAGCTCATTCTGTTTTTTACCCTTAGTTAGAAATTCTTTCTAATATCATTTTAATATTTTACAGGTTAAAAGTAAAGTGGAGTAGCAGCGGATTTATTTTTGAATTTTTTTATTGAATTATTATTTGTATTATTAATTTGGTTTCATTATTTTTATAATTTTCACTTTTTTTGTTTTTACAAGTAGAGAGTAAGCTTGGAATTAATAGGTTAAGGCATATTTTGTGAGTAAATAAAAATATATTGACATTTAAACAAATTGTGTTCACCAGTCTTATCCACCAAACCGGCACCCTCCCCTTTTTTATATAAAAGCCCATATTGGGACTTCACAATGTTGTTAATCTGATTAATTTTATTAATCTCAGTAACTGTTTTTTAATTTAAAATTGCTGGTGTAATTCCAACGAAATTACTCATATATTACAATATACATCTTGTTTATTCTATATTCTCTTTATGCTTACTATTATCAATCTGAGAAGAGCTTCAATAAATTATGTGGGTTATTATCCGAGTCAGTATTTTTGGTGCACTTATAATCAAATTCCTAACTAACAAAGTATAAACTCATTTGAATTTTCTACCAAATTTCAATTCTCTACATTGTCTACGCGTATAAAATATAATGTACACAAGAGATTGTTGTCTACAGGTAATTGTCGAAGCGTAGACAATAATGTAGTCTACATCACGTAGATTACGTCCCATAACACTGAGATTGCAAAGGCATGGCAATTTAAGAGGATTCTCTCATTTGTTTAGCATCACGATTTCAAAATGTTTTCATTGTGGTAGACGATTTTAGCAGTCTAGTGTTGGGCTGTTGATATCATATACTTATGTTAACTCTCTTCCCCACTCACAGCGCTGTCCGCACTGCAACATTACGTCACAAAATGCTTTTTCGTCCATAACGATGCTGGCGTAGTAGATTGGGTAGATTCACTCACCTGATTCTGATCGATTCGGTGGCTTGGTTTGGGTAACCGTGTATAGCATCGAGAGATGGAAACAATCTATATATAAAAAAGAAAGTATTAAATATATCTGATAAAAAATCATGCTATCATAATGTAAATCCACCTTTAGGAACTATTTTTGTTACCCGCCTTAATTGGTGATAGTTTTATAACGATTATTGTAAACAGTAAGAAGTTTGGTCGAAACTCAGCTTGGTAGGGTGGAAAGGGGGCGGGGTCAATTTTGCCCATTTTGCCAGCTCTGCATCCTTATCTGTTAGGACTTCTAAAAGACTACGCGCTTACAAAGCTATTTGAACAAAGTAAATAGTACAATTCTCAAAGCCTCAAGCCCAAGTTTTTACAAAATTCAGTCCAAAATTGCCTACGAACAAGTAATGGTTCAACCTACGTAATTCAGGTGTATATGTGAATGTCAGTTCCCTACTGTGATCTTGATCTAAATACATATTTTAAACGAGGACTTTGTAGCTGCATAGCAGACAAGTAACCTCACTATTAATAACAGTAATAACGCAGTATCCTAATCAATTCACCCTGCAAACTTTACACAAGGGTTTAGTTTTAGTTGCGTAATTTACCTTTCATCAAAACTTTTCAGTCTATTAGATCTGAAGCCACTAAATCTGAAATATTTAACCGAGATTTTTGAAGTTAATTTTTCCTAGGCACTTAAGAATATAACAAATATTTTTCATTCATGTTTAACTGCTTCGAATTTTTCAGGTGCCTCAAATATGGGTAATGTGCGTTCCATAACGAAAACAAAAACAAAAAACACAGCTACAGTCCCGTCTGACTTTCGGTCTTTTATGCTTGTTTTCAAAAGTAAAGAACTTATTTGCAAATGAATGACTATCTGGTATCCCATAAATTCGTTAGTCGTAAATAATTCGAATTTCGGAGTGGACAAAGTTGCCAGACTATTCTTCTTAAAGTGACTAGTGACATACGTTGTGTTATGATAATAATGATGTTAAGTTTGCGTCCTTGCTATTTCAGATTTCATCAATGGGTTCGATGATGTAAATCATTGCTTGTTGCTGCAGAAGCTATTGTCTAGCATCATTTTCTCAGTAATTGTGTTATAGGTTATATTGATAATTTTCGTCATTGCGGACACTAGAGAGTTATATCTACTCAGTAACTACGCTTCATCAAAGCTATACATTGCGTGTGGTGCTCCACATGGGTCAATATTAAGGCCCCCTACTATTCAGCCTCTTCATTAATGACAAACAAAAAGTAGGACAGGATGTGCCGTACTATTAGTCTAATAGAAGACTGCATAGAATACATCACTTGTGATCCACAACGCTAGGAATTCGCGAGTCTTTTTCTTACATCCTTGGAGATCGATTTAATTTCAAATCGTATTTTTCGAAGGTTGAGTTCGTAATGACCTTTATTCGTAATCAACATTGGGACCAGATGTTTTTAACGGATTGTTTTTGGCTTAAATTTTTTTTTCTTTGCCAATATCAAGTTTTCAACCTATTAACATTTATTAGATCTCTACTATTAGATCCCTCCTCCTCTGTATTCTTATGAAAATAATTCTGCCTCAAATAGCGTTAAAAATATTATTCATAAATTCAGATTATAAATGAAGGATGATGTTTACCATAAACTCTATAGAACCACTCCTACAAACTTATGAAAAACAAAATCTCTAGATGCCTAACACGAGCTCTTAAGATGAATAATTCTGAATTGAAAATATATTATTAACCGTTCTTCCCGCAGCATTATACGCATAAAGCGCAGAAAATACCACTACTACGACACGGTATATCATTGATTACGACAATTCATCGAAGAAAGTTATGTTACGATTCATCTGGTATCGAGCATTGTGGAACATCCTCCATATCCACACCAAATAAGGTAAGGGTATGTTATGTGTGTTTCCATCGTAGATCTTTAGTATCCCGCATCTTTCTTGCCGTGAATAATTTCACAGGAAATTGTGCCTACAGGATGGGTCTCCTCTTGCAATATACGCCTTGATACAAATTGATCACATAATTGCGTAATGGCGCATAAATCTTTTCATTCTCTCGTTCATACAGTAGAATAACTCATCATTTACCTTCCCCTATTGGAGTCAAAAGCTCATAAATGTATGATGGAATATGGTGTTAAGGTAAACATTCAATTATTTTTCACCGATAGTCTATTGTGGGGGGTGGCATGAAACGATAAAAACGTAATGCTTTTCGGCGTGTTCGCTATTAACTCGTTTCATTTATTTCATTTATTAGCTCGCCGACTTTATTACATTGCTCTCTGAATGACGAGAAAATATTACCGAAGTAAAACGATATCGAAAAGGTAACATTATTATTTCGGACGATTGTTCCTTCATTCACGCAAAAACCTTATATATCTTTGACTGACAATGCAGGGTTTAATTAAGAAGAACCCGTATACAGAAAACTTTTCCCAACGGTTTAATAAAAACTTGAACTTTTTACACAAATTTTCATTTAAATTGTGCTTTTCTTTCCTCTTTGGAACGCGTGTAGAACACATCCAACAGCCAATGGGAACCTTCACGCTGATTTCCAAGATGTGAAAAAGCCTGTCGATACTGTTGAGACTGCAATTAGTATTGCAATATAATTAAAACTTAGTAATTATAATTTTAATTTTTTTATTTTAAGTAAGGAATTAATTTTTTTGCAAATAATGTTATCATAATTTTGGACATGAAATTAGTGTGTTTTAGGATAAGTACAAAGTTTCTAATTTAGCTTTGGCTTTCAAAGCTGAGGAATCAGTATTTTCACTACTATTACGGAAGTACTAGAATTAGACTTGAATTTAATCGGCATTGTTGGTCATATAATTTTTCAAGCAGAAAGGAATATCGAATATATTCCAAGTAAGTTGAAATAAATTAAATAAATCGTGCTCTAATTACAATTAACATGGTTTGCCTTTCAGTTCTACGTTTAGTTGAGAAAAAGGCATAAAGTAGCTATATTATTATTACAGATTTATAAGACGAATTTCATTTTCATGGCCTAAAAACTGTCCGTTCTTAACTTTCCACAACCCAACGAGAAGACGTCGTCCACCTTAAAGCCTGGAACAGAATGTATCGCAGCTACGCAAATGCAGTGAGTAGGTATCAAAATTGTAGTCACCAACATGGTGAACACAATGGCCATTGGTGACTGCGTCGAGATAAAATTTAAACTAGTTTTCTTGACTTTATTAATAAAAGATGATGCAAATTTTCGTACCCCTTCCAATAGCTATCTGTAATACATCGTTGGATAGCTATTTTTAAGCTGAATAGAAGTTAATATTGCGCCTAGTTCCAAATCCCACTCTGTTCAGAGTTATACTGTACTATAGATGTCAGTTTTAGGAATAGGCAAATAAAGTACTTTTTGGTTATTTCATAACCCACTGCTTTTTAGCGCATCATTAGGAATGAGTCAGCGTCACAGGCAACTCACAAGCAGTGCACTCTTTCCTCCCTATTCACCCTCCGCAATCGGTTGTAATCACTGACATGTATATAAATGTACTGCTTGTTGAACCAAAAATGCATAAAAGCAAATGGCACCACTATCATATTCCTGTCTCTTTCCGTGAGAGCATACTTTCCCACTCAACTGTAACGATTAGGAACGAAATTTTGCTTGCAATAATCCTTGTAAAAAACACTTTCTTCGACTCATAATTAAAATTTAACGACACAAATAGTCCCAAATACTTTCGTGGTAAATTCGGTAAATCCCACGGACATGCAAATAAGTAAATTCGTCAATAATTTAAATATAGCACCAATTTCCGACAGTTGGTAGCATTGACAGTGAGAGCATACTTTCTGAAATCGAAATTGGTGCCACATGAACCAGAAAATAAAGTAGTACATTTATATATATGTCAGTGGTTATAATCAAGACGGGTAGGCGCGTACGCCCAGGTATCAGTCATTGCAGTTGTTCGTTTGTATTGTGACTGTGAACTGTGGATTATTGATGTTCTTACCGATCGATGGGAAAATTTATCACAATGGAAGTTTCCCGTGTAAAACGCCAATAAAAAAAAAGACACTTCAATTTAATTTGTTTACTTGTTTTTTTAATTTAAATTTAAGAATTCAAACGGCTCGATTGCTTCCTCAAGAAAAAACAAAAACACTAAACATCCCTGTCAGAGTAAAATCCACTATCTAGTCTTCTTTTTTTCTTCTCAGAATAAGCCCAAGTAGTTACAGCCTACTTACGTCGTATTGAAGCTGAAATGAAGAAAGGAAGATTAGTATAATTCAAGCCTATTATCGGGGCTATGATCCTTATTGCCGCGTCTCTACTGATTTTGAGTTTCCACAAATAATACTAACACATAGCACTGACGTTACCGGAAAACCCTGTCGTAACAACGTGCATTAAACCATTACCGGTAAACCCTGACGTAAATAATGCATTCTTTCCATGATAAGAGGAGAACACCATCCCATTACCACCAGAAGTCTGCGACACCAGCACCATGATACGTGGAGAACACCATCCTCCGCACCAGGCTGGCTAAATCGTAACAGTGGGTACGCGTCAACTAGGCAACCATTTACTCAAATAGTAACGTACGGATACTTCGCTATTCGTTAACTTCGATAACTGGCACGTTAGTACATTCGTGCCCGTTTAATATTTTGCCCAATTAAATTTTGATGCCAATTAAAAATTTAAGTACTTACACCCGCAACTGAGTTATGTGTCCTGGAGAGTTCTACTTCAGAAAATAATAGCGATATTTTCTGACTGAAGATCTCCCAAGAATGCGAACAGAATTTGCAACATATATTCTAGATAATGCATTATTAGAAGTTACAATACAAAGAAAAACTATTTACTACGAACGTCATAGAATTTTTACCAAGCGCCTACTTACGTTTTCGGGTTGTATTTGACAACACGTAGAGTGTGTAGAGTATTGTCGCAGAACTTTAGTTGAGGTGAAAGGAATTTATCGAAATTAAACACTTGGCCTCAAGATATGAATTTACAGATACTACAGCTCGGCTATCCTGACCGACGACCTCGTCGATAATATATATTCCTCGTATGTTTTGTATCCGTAACTATTATAATCATAGTTGGAGAAAATTAAATTTTCTATCATAATATAGGAACTAACTTTCATAAGTCATAATGATCATAATAACTAACATGTGTTTTTTTTTTTTTTTTTTCATAACTAACAAAAATTGTCATACAATTTTACCATTAATGTCATAAAAAGAATTCATAATGGTTATAATAAAAATTATTATATACTTATACATATACTAGGTCAAACATAAATCCACATAATCCATATATATAATAGTACCCAATAATTAGAACGTAGTTCATAGCTATATAATATACATAATCGAGATCATAATAATTAGCATAAGTTATCAATGTTTTACAATTGGTGGCAGATCATGTCGTGGCATAAGATAATATTTTTGTTTCTCTCGTTGTAGACCCCTCATAACTACTCATTGTCATTTACATGTCCATTTACATCTCCTATCAGGTATCTTCTATTTGGTAAGATTTTTTTAATTTCATAAGCTAGCTAATTTCTTTAGACCTGGAGCTGGTGGACGCCGTATTACTAGTAGGTCACCCTCTTCATTAATAGACTTCTTTTTGCACTTTCGATCATAAGACTGCTTATTATATTTTTGAGTAGCCTCGATTTTCTTAATAGCTTTTTCTCTAATAAGATCTACACATAATTTTGAAGTCAGGCTATCATTAAAAAATCAAAGAAATGAGATTCATAAGGTGGTCTTTGTCGAATGCCAAAGACGACCTCTGAAGGCGAAGATCCAATAGATCTACGATATGTATTGTTAAATACATATTCAACTTTAGATATAACGGTATCCCATTCATTTTCAGCTTCTGATAATTTCGAAAGAATTTATGTTAGGAATCTTTTCATTCGTTCTACAGCTCCGTTTGAGCTCGGGCAAGCTGTAGCCACTAAAACATGTCTGATTACTAGTTTTTGAAGACAGTTAGCAAATTCTCTTGATGTGAGTGCACTACCTCTGTCTGAAATAAGACGCCTAGGCACACTGTAATTAGCGAAATAGCTCTGTGTCTGTTTAATAACTTCTTTTGTATTGGTGGTTTTTGTTGGATATATTTTCACGAACCGCAGGAATGCATCCACAATCATAATATGAATTGATTTTGTGATATGGATTTAACTAGGGGTCCATAGGGATCCATGTGTATGGTGTCAAATGGGACTGAACTCTTATCTATGCTCTGTAGAGGATCGAAAGGCTTCAAAACGATTGGGTTATATGCAAGACATTTCAAACAATTTGCAATATTCTCTTTAACATGATCACTGATATTTGGACACCAATAGGCTTGCTTAATCAAATCTATCATTTTACTAACACCAATATTACCGATATTATCAAGGCATGATCTAATTAGATTGCTTCTCATTCCTGCTGGGACATAAAGCAATAATTTATCCTTTCTTTTCCTATATAACAATCCGTTTCGACATTCCCATACAGAACTTTCTTTCACAGCCAATTCGTCTTTAATTTTCATGACAGATTCATCTTTCGACTGAAGGATAGCCAAGGATTTTTCAAAACTATCGTCCGGAATCGACAGAATCATGAGTCGTGATAAAGCGTCAACATGCTGCATTCTGTTCCCGTCTCTATGTACAATTTCGAAGTTATAATTTTGCAATGCTAAAGCCCATCGACTAATTCGGGGATTGATATCCTTTAATACGAAATGCTATACCTTGCCAATATACATGAAAACGTTTCAAGGAGTAAATGATTGCTAACGTCTCTAATTCAAAACTATGACATTGGGACTCTACTTCTGTTATCCGTTTACTAAGAAACATGATGGGGTGAATTTGTCCATCATCTTGTTTTTGCAATAGTATACTGCCATATCCTGAGCTGGAAGCATCGCAGTGAAGCTCAGTTTCTGCAAGAGGGGAGTATATGCGTAACACCGAGGAAGAAACAAGTCTGTACTTCAAAATCTCGAAAGCTCGTACTTGGTCTTCGTTAAATACAAATTCTGAGTTCTTTTTCAATAAGTCCTGTAAAGGTTTTGCCACTTCCGCGAAATTTACTATAAATTTCCGAAAATCTCCCACTAAACCTAAAAAGCGTTGTACTTCTCTTATATTCCTTGGTAATGGGTAACTTTTTATAGCATCAATAGCCCAGGTACGTGATCTCTTTCATAAGAAAATGACATTTACTCAATTTTAATTCTAAACAGTTTTTTCTTAAAAGATCAAAAACTTTCTTTAATATTTTCAAATGGTTATAAATATTTTCTGAGGCTACTAGAATGTCATCTAAATAAATGTGAACTTCGCCTCTCTTCAGTAAATTAGAAAACACCTCAAGAAATCTTTGACAATTTGAAGGGCCATTACATAAGCCAAAAGGCATCTTATTGTATTCATATTGGCCATTTGTGGTCACAACAGCAGTAAGTTTTTTCAAATCGTTCGAAAGTATAACTTGATGAAGCCCATGTGTTATGCTATCATACCATCATCAAATTTGTATATGAAAATTAATTAACTTCAGCATAATTACTTCTCATGGGAAAATTTAGAGACATACAAAATCTCAGATTGCATTTTACCGTTTACCGAGTTAATGGAAAACAAAAGTGTCGCATTTCATTTCATTTGGTGAGAAAACATTCAGTTTAGAAAAAATTCTTTCCCATGAGAGCATTATGCTGACTAAACTTAAAACATGTATTTAAATTATCAGATTTGTTAAGAAAAATTATTCGTACTGAAATTAAACGGCAGTAATCATCAAAGGTCTTCTTTCATATCTAAACATTTGGCGACCGTGACAGGACAAGATTATACAATGTTTGAATAAAGTCTTGCCTAAGGAAAACAGCGGTAATCTGAAATAAAGATTACTAGAACTAATCTTTCTTTCAGAAGGGTGTATCCATATCATCATAGTTCTCAGATCAGGAAGTCTAACTAAAGAGACAGGCAGAAGCGCATCCAGGAGAAACGCATTCAGCACCGAGTCTGAAGATCAGGGCATTCTACCCAAAGAAACAGGCAGCAGCACATACAGGAGAAACACACTCAGCGCCATTTATCACGGATCAGGCCAGTCAGCATCCATACAAGCAAGTTGTAACCAAGAAAGAGTGCCATCAGCAATTCCAGACTACCATAGGAACTCACTACAAACCCTACCAAGGGCAGCATCATAACAAGTCAGCACAAGGTCAACAAAAACCGATACCATATCTAACATAGACAAGCTAGTGTCGACTCAAACAAGCATTGGGAACGCCATCATTCAAATGTTTGAAAACTTCACTAAAGAAAGAACGGAACGTAGGTCCACTGGTAATACAATCAAGTACAAGCAAATTCTAGAAGAACGGTGGACTAAGTTCGTTCAAAGTGACATGGAACTAAGAGAGTTAGAAGATGAGAACCGAGAAAGTTAGTATTTCACCAAAAATTACTTTGGCAGCCTCGAACAGCAATATCACAAGTTCCTACAAAAGATAATAGATCGTTTAGAGCCGGCGTCAGAGGCCAATGGTTTCTTAGAACGGACAGAAATTCACATAAGTCGAGTAGAAATTGACACTAATGTCCACCAACAGAACAGAATCAGGCAACAGCAGGCCACTATGCAGGTATTAACCAAACTACTTAAGTCAATCGAGCAGGACAAGATTAGCCCACGTACCAAGGTCTACCTGGGGAATAAAGTCACTGCGATTAGCGACTATTGGTCTGAAATAATGACGAATCACAAGGAAATCATGGCTCATTGCAATCAATACAATTATAGTCCAGATTCATTCTCTGACTTAGAAATTCACTATCAGAGCATAAAGATAACTTTGGAGGAGCATCTTGAGAACAGCAGTGTCTCTCCTCAGTGTAAACTTCCGAAAATAACACTTTCAATTTTTGGTGGCAGTTATATGAAATGGAAGCAATTTTAAGATCTGTTTGTGCAACTCATTCACCATCAGCCAATTGGATCACCTCAGAAAATCTTTTATTTAAAGGCCAATCTGACTAGTGAAGCAAGCAAACTTATACGTCACCTTCAAGCAACAGATGATAATTACAAGGCTGCTTGGGATATTTTACTAGATAGATATGACAACAAAAGTTCTCTCCTTACGGCGCAGTTAAACGAGCTACTGTCTCAACCATCCTTATCAACCGAAAGCTGTTCTGGATTAAAACGTTTGCATGATACTAATAAAGAGTGCATTTTGGCTATTGGAAACTTGGACATTCAAACCGAGAATTGGGACCCTATAAAGGGACACATTTTATTACAGAATTTGGACAAGGAAAGCCGGAAAGCTTATTCCTGCGATTTGTGTAAAACAAGTGGACACAACATATTTACTTGCAGTAAATTTCTAAGACTGTCTTCAAGCGAACGAATGCAAACGATTAAAAGACTTCAACTATGTCTCAATTGTCTCAGATCCAACCATACATTACGACAGTGTAAAGCACGATCTTGTGCAAAACGCAATCAGCGTCATAACACGTTACCTCATTATCAAAACACTTCACGGACCACCATCACACCAACAACCAATAACAAGGGACTACCAATACACGCACCAATAGCCGCTGCCTCTCACTTTGAGTTCCAACCTAAGTCACCTCAACCAACATCAAGTAGTCTCAACGCTACCCTACCTTCAAATGTAATGTTAGCCACAGCAGTAGTCTACGCTTGCAATGTTTCAGCAGTACCAGTACCATGCCGAGTTTTATTGTATTCTGGATCACAACTTCATTTCATCACCGAACAAATGGTCAACCAATTAGGCCTAAAACGCACTAGGACTGACATACAAGTTAGCGCTGTTGGAGGTTTGGATACAACAGCAAAACACAAGACCTCCATAACCATCGAATCCAGAGTGACTGATTACTTAATCACAATGGATGCGGTAATTCTTCCAAAAATAGGCGAAAGGCAACCAACATCTTACATTGACACAAAATCATGGAGGCTACCAGCCGGTATAGTCCTAGCGGATCCACCGTTTTATAATCCTCAAGAAAACGACATGCTCATAGGCCCAGAACTCTACTACGAGCTTATGAAGGCAAGGCAACAAAAATTATATCATGGTCGACCTATATTGCAAAATACAGAACTAGGTTGGGTTGTCGTCGGGAGGCTACCAGTATCGTTTCCTACAAGACACATTTGTTGTATAGCATCGCAACCATCATTAAAGAAACTAGAGCAACAAGTCCAGGAATTTTGGGAAATTGAACAACACGACTCTCCGACCAAGCGACTGACGAAGTTAGAGGTAAAATGTGAAGAGCACTTCCAAAAAACCTTTCATCGATTACATTTGGGACAATTCATGGTTCAATTACCTTTCGTTAAGGATCCAGTCTGTCTGGGAGACTCACTTCAATTAGCTACCAAACGATTCCTGTCTCTGAAACGAAAGGTCACCAGAGAGCATAATTTAAAAAAAACCATATGCTGACTTTTTACAAGAATATAAAGCATTAGGACACATGGAGCGCATTGATTTTGAAAGTCCACCAAAATGTCATTTCTTTCTACCGTATCATGGGGCTCTAAAACCCGAAAGCTCTACGACAAAACTAAGAGTTGCCTTCGACGGATCAGTAAAAACCACACCAGGATTATCACTAAACGATATTCTTGCTGTAGGACCGTGTGTTCAACCGTAATTGCAAGATTAGAACATACCGTTATGCTGTTCCAGCCAACATAAGTAAAATGTATCGGAAAGAACTAGTTGAGAGAGCTGATCGAAACTTTCAGCTCATATTATGACGTGAGTCAGCACAAGACCCTATGCAGTACTACAAATTGAACACGATCACGTATGGGACAGCCTCAGCTCCGTTTTTGGCTACTCGCTGTCTAAAACAATTGGCGCTGGATGGAGAGGATACATTTCCTTTGGCAGCAAAAGCTCTGCAACACAAGCACATAGGTGGATGATATACTGACTGGAGCAGACACTCTAGACAAGGTGAAAACATTCAAAACTGAATTGATCAACCTACTGAAAAGTGGTTACTTTGAATTAAGAAAATGTTGTGCTAATCATTCAGCTATACTCAGTGATGTTTCGGAAGGGTATAGGGAGAAGACCTTGCACATCAATAGTACAGAGGCAATCAAAACACTAGTCCTGGTTTGGCAAAACCCGTCATATTCATGGACGCAAATAGAGTAGCGAAAATACAGACCCTCACTACTCGAGATCAATGGAGGCACATCGAAGGCACTTAGAATCCAGCTGATATTGTCTCCAGAGGCGCACTTCCACAAGCTTTAGTTTTTGAGGGATGCAGGAGGGTAGGTTTTCTCGAGTTTTTCCGGGATAACGAGAAAATGGAGAGTAGAAGGAGAATGTATGTGGAATCAAAAAAATGGGAACTCAGGGCAAACAAGATAGGTTTAGGAAATGTGGCGGGAAGAGTGCGGGGTAGAAACGGGGGCTGATTAACGGAAATTTAAAAAAAACTTAAGACAATATCAGGAGCTGTAATAATTCGCAGGCGTAAGCTCACGATCTCTAAGCCCAATAAAAAAAATCAGAATTCACTTTGGTAATTAGATAGGTATGGGTATTATAGTCTATATTTTATTTTGATTAGCGGTAATTTGCAGATTTGAGTGGCCTCGGCGGTAAATTTTGCTATCGCAATATTCACGGGCGCCTAACTCTATGTGGGAGTGCTGTAGATTATTGGGGTTATTTCTGATAGATTACTGGTTTAGATTACAGAAATATAGGTGAAAAATTTTGTACGGAAGATGTTTTGTGGGTTGGGGTTCGTACCACCCCTCATAGGGGGTTGTCCAAACTACGTCATGTTTGGTACCAAATTAAAGAGGGAGCAGAAGGTAATCGGGTGGTGTAGTTTGTACTTGATCATTTTAACGCGATAACTGAATTTTGACCGCCGAAAATTGATTTTTTTGCACTACGGTCATATACACCCAGTTTCCATATTTTGCATATATTTCCTGCGTTCTTTGTTTCACATCCATTAGTACTCCGTTGTGAAAATTTTTGTCATGGGAAGTAAATTTCCGCAACTTACTATTGAGTTCTTCGCAATAATGAGTTGAAAATATGTCAATTTTTGTACCAAAAACGGCCATTTTTTCACCTTAAAATGGACTGATACACTTCTTTTACAGTTATCTCCAAAACCGCTTATCGGATTCAAAAACTAATTACATATTTAATTAGGGGAGAAAATTTAGATGCGATTTCATCCTACACATTCTTAAAATTGCTGAAAACACATGGTAATATACAGCTAGCAGATCTGCAAGCGGGTTTTTCTTCTTATTACCCAATTCGAATTCACGAGAGTTTAACACCGAAAAATAACAAAATTTTTCAAAAATAACAAAATTTTTCAAAAGGCGTTGCAGTTAAGAAGAATGAATAAAATTTATTATGTATTTACAAGAGATGGTCTGGTGTATATGATTCGTGCTGAATCGGATAAAGCGATGCTTATTACTGAACTTACCCAGCTAGAGTGATGTGGAGCACATATGTATATTGTGTAATTTTTATTCTATTTTTTTTCTCTCTTTTTTCTTTGTACATACTAAGTATACATTTGATCTTGAAATTCTTAGTATTTAGTAATTTTCTTATTCTTTCATACATTTCTATTAGTATCACATTCTTGAATTCTTGAATTTATTTAATATTTAATATTCATTTTCTTTTTCTTTTTTTTTTAGTTTTGATCTAATTTTTAGTTTTGCTGAGATACTCTGCTGTAGCCTACATATGCTCTGCGGTGGGTGATACCCTATCTCCTTTGAACAAAATGAGCGCTGTTCTCAATATCTTTTCCGAAACAATCTGAGGGATTCAAAATTTGTGCATTTAATGCGCGTAGTTTAAATAATAAAATTGATCTTCTTAATAACATTTTTGATACTAATATAATACATGCGCTTCTGATTAGTGAAACTTGGCTCAAGCCTCATATACTCAACAATGCTGTATCTATTCCTGGTTTCTCAATCTATAGGAATGATCGCTTGGATAGGATTGGTGGTGGTGTAGCCATTTATGTACAATCCTCTCTCAAAACTTCTGTCTTAGCCATCTCCTCACCAGGTGCAACATTTGAATTTGTATGTGTAGAAGTTAATACTGGCGTAGATAAGTGTATTCTGGTTGCCGTTTACCTCCAAAAAATCTGTGGCGAAATTTACGCTTTATGGGGGTGGCAGGTAAGAATGAGAACATATGCTCGATCGACGTTGATTGCTTGAATGAACATTTCACCTCCATGTCTCCGATTAATCAGTCTGCTGGTCAGGGCCGGAATCAAGAACTGACTATAAGGCACAATGAAGGGTTTGCATTCCGCTGCACTGATCATTTTGAAGTATTTTCATCCTTAATGGCAGTGAAATCCACTGCAACCGGCAATGATTTAATCCCTCCTAAATTTATCAAGTTAATTGCTCCCTTCATTGTTGGTACCTTAGTGCACATCTTTAATGTTTGCCTTACCACATCGCAGTTCCCTACTACTTGGAAAAGAGCTCTTATTATCCCAATCCCTAAAAAATCTATAGCCTCTTCTGAGAAAGACTACCGACCAATCAGTATACTCTGCTATTTCAGTAAGGTGTTCGAGAAAATAATATATAACCAAGCTGTTAAGTTTGTTGACCGGAACAAGTTCTTATCGCCTTGGCAATCTGGGTTCCGTAAAATTCACAGTTGTGAAACAGCTGTATTAAAAGTAACATCTGATATTACTGAAGCCCTTGATCAGGATTTCCTAACGATACTTGTTCTGCTCGACTTTAGTAAAGCATTTGACTCTGTCGACCATACTCGCCTTTTTTTTATAAACTTGCAAGCAATTTTAATTTTTCTTCATCTGCTGTTAATCTCATTGGGAGCTTCCTTTCACATAGACAACAAGCCGTCAAAGTGCGTAATATAATATCGCAGTTTCGCTCTACTGAATGTGGTGTCCCCCAAGGCCGATTCTTGGTCCTTTCCTTTTTAGTTTATTTTTAAATGATCTTCCCACTGTTGTCCAGGTCGTATCTATTCATCTCTATGCTGACGATGTGCAGATTTACTTCAGCAGACCAATTGGGTTACAAGAGGACTGCATTGCTCGTATAAATGAGGATTTGCATCGCATATCTGAGTGGTCACTTGAAAATGGGTTGATTTTAAATGCCAATAAGTCGTGTTGTATGCCTATCTATAGAAATGCTCTTGAAACATCTGATATGCCGCCTATTTTACTTAATAATGTTATCTTACCGTATCAAAACTCAGTCAGAAATCTAGGTGTTGAACTGAATTCTAGGCTTTCCTGCTGTAGTCATATCACCAATATTATTTGCAGAGTTTATGGGTCCTTGCGCCAATTATGGGTCCATGGATATCTTCTCTCTACTGAGATGCGCATGAAATTAGTAAGAACTCTTATTGTACCTCATTTCATGTACGGTACCATATTATTTCCAAAGTTAAACTCTGTCTGCCGCAGAAGACTTATAGTAGCGTTTAATGACTCTATACGATTTGTCTATAATCTACCACGTAGCGCTCATATCTCAATGCACTCAAGCTCTGTGCTTGGTCACTCACTAGATACTCACCTTGAACATCGTGATCTGTTGTTTTTGTATAAATTACTATTTAATAAGTGTCCCGAATATCTCTACAAGAAATTAAAATTTATGCATTCATCCAGAACTATTGGTTTTCTTCTTCCTCGATGTAACTCACATTATGGGGAACGCTCTTATTTTGTTCAAACCCTACGTAAGTGGAATCTACTGCCGTTTGATCTTAGGGCGGTGGGCTCTAGCAGAGAATTCCTTCAGCGATTAGAGTCATTTTCATCTAATTAGTGTACATCCTGGTTCATCGTTTTTGCTATTTTATTATACTTAGTTAATTTTTATTCGATCTTAATTTTTCATCTTTCTTATTTGATTGTTTTAATTTTTACTATTATTATATACTTTTCTTTCTTTTATACATATATGCGCTACAATCTCTTTCCAGTAATTAGGTTTGTTCTGCTTGCTATTTGATCATTATATTCTCATTTCAATTTTATATATATATCGTTAGTTTTTATTGATTTTTCTGTATATTTAAATTCCACCTCTTATCTGTATGTTAACAAGATTATGTAATCTTTATACAGTAGCCAGCAATAAAAGTATTATTATTATTATTATTATTACACACAAGCTTTACCGTGTATAATTAAAAATTTTACAGCATCTCTTCTGTAGTGGAAGACGACCAAATTGATCATTTTCGCGTGATTTATAATTTTTAGCGGGTACCTTGAGACACAAAATCCATGTTCCTCGTAAGTATTGCATGGATTTCCATAATTATCTTTTTTAAATTTAGCCAGGATATGCAGTGAATACATAACTCAATTTGAAAATCCTAGATACCTTCATAAAACGCAACAAAAGCAGAAAATACAATTTTTCCACTTACTTTTCCACTAGCAAGACACCGGAGAATTAACAAGTGGAATGGACAATTCGGGAATTCTATACTTACTTTTCGTCTTACATTTCCACAAGCAAAACACCGGAGAATTAACAAGTGGAATGGAGAATTTGGGCATTCCGTACTCACCTCTCAAATTCTCTCTCAGTTGAGAACTTTTCGTGTTACTTTCACTTCTCAAATTCTCCGGTATTTGCTTGTGGAAAAGTAAGACGAAAAATTCTCAACTGAGAGGATTTGAGAAGTGAGTACGGAATTCCCAAATTCTCCATTCCACTTGTTAATTCTCCGGTGTTTTGCTTGTGGAAAAGTAAGACAAAAAATTCTCCACTGAGAGGATTTGCGAAGTGAGTACAGAATTCGCGAATTTTTCGTCTTGCTTTCACTTCTCAAGTTCTCCGGTGTTTGCTTGTGGAAAAGTAAGACGAAAAAATCTCAACTGAGAGAATTTGAGAAGTGAGTACGGAATTCCCAAACTCCCCATTCCACTTGTCAATTCTCCGGTGTTTGCTTGTGGAAAAGTAAGACGAAAAGTAAGTAGAGAATTCCCGAATTCTCCATTCCACTTGTTAATTCTCCGGTGTCTTGCTAGTGGAAAAGTAAGTGGAAAAATTGTACTTTCTGCTTTTGTTGCGTATTATGAAGGTATCTAGGCATCTAGGAATTTCAAATTGAGCTATGTATTCACTGCATATCCTGGCTATATTAAAAAAAAATAATTATGAATATCCATGCAATACTTACAGAGGAACATGGATTTTGTGTCTCAAGGTACCCGCTAAAAATTATAAATCACGCGAAAATGATCAATTTGGTCGTCTTCCACTACAGAACAGATGCTGTAAAATTTTTAATTATACACGGTAAAGCTTGCGTGTAGGATGAAATCGCATCTAAATTTTCACCCCTAATTAAATATGTAATTAATTTTTGAATCCGATAAGCGGTTTTGGAGATAACTGTAAAAGAAGTGTATCAGTCCATTTTAAGGTGAAAAAATGGCCGTTTTTGGTACAAAAATTGACTTACTTTCAAGTACTAATGGATGTAAAACAAAGAACGGAAGAAATATATGCAAAATATAGGAACTGGGTGTATATGACCCTAGTGTAAAAAAATCGTTTTTCGGCGGTCAAAATTCAGCTATCACGTTAAAATGATCAAATACAAACTACACCACCCGATTACCCTCTACTCACTCTTTAATTTGGTACCAAACATGACGTAGTTTGGAGAACCCCCTATGAGGGGTGGTACGACCCCCAACCCCCAAAACACCATGCCATTAAATTGTTCACCTATATTTTTGTACTTTAAACCCTTAATCTATCAAAAATAATCCAATACTCTACAGCACTCCCATATAGAGTTAGGCGCCCGTGAATATTGCGATAGCAAAATTTACCGCCGAGGCCGCTCAAATCTGCAAATTACCGTTAATCGAAATAAAATATAACCTATAATGCATACCTAATTACCAAAGTGAATTCTTATTTTTTTTGTTTATTGGGCTTACAGATCCTGAGCTTACCCCAGCGAATTATTACAGCTCCTGATATTGTCTCTATTTTTTTTTTAATTTTCGTTGATCAGCCCCCATTTCTACCCCGCACTCTCCCTGCCACATTTCCTAAACCTATCTTGTTTTCCCTGAGCTCCCTTTTTTTTTGTACCACATACATCCTCCTTCTTCTCTCCATTCTCTCGTTATCCTGGAAAAACTCGAGAAAGCCTACCCTCCTACATCCCTCAAAAACTACCCGAACAAAAAAGAAATTTAAATTTATTTCGACGGTGGAAGGTAATGGGCAGGTGTACCTCACATCTGAAAAAAAGTCTAACCTTCTACAACAAAAAGTGATACCCTTAACCGCGATTCGCAATTTTTCACATTTCTTACGTTTTCCGTAATTCTCCAGCCATGTTAGTGAATTGGGAATGGAGAAATAGGGAATTAAGAATTCTAAGAAAACGAAATTCTCATCTCCCAAATTCCCAAATTCTCCGTGCTACGGAATCCGGCCCCAGGAGGCTTTAAAATAAATTTAGAAGCACCTGAAGAAAACAAACGGCGATTTGCATTTATAACAAATACGACAAGAGAGTTACACTGATATCATAAGCAACATTAACCACAAGTCTTCTTTTAGCAAGTTACAGCGAATTATTTTGAATTGTATTCGATTTGCTAAGAATTGTAAACTGTTAAAACAAATTGATGGAAAACAAAATTCTTCACGTGAAACATCCCAAGAGAGTCATCAAGTTAACCAAACGACACATGCAATAACAGCTAACAAGACGAATAAAACAAAATTTTGTCCAACTGGTTAAAAGGGATCAACTGTATACCTAAGGAAGACAACGCAAAACAACCAAGGGTCGTAACATAAAACAACCAAGGGCCGTTAGCAGGAGTATATCTAAGACATTATCATTCCTGCTTTGTCTTACACTAGTATTGCCAAAAAATGGACAATCATACGCAATCAATTCATTCAAGAGCTATGCAGGAATATACTATGACAACATAGGAGAATTAAGTATAATTCAAAATAACTGGAACTTAATAGTATATAATAACTTAACCAGCTACTGGACAGAACTAAAAGTATTGGACAAAAAAATAGACAACATCAATTACCTCTGCCATTATTTTGTAGAACCATCAAAGCACTACTGTATAACAATAGCCAATCAATTAAACCTTTAAGTAGCTGCACTACATCATAACAGTGAAGTTCTCAGAGCCAATCATGAGCATTCAACACTACTCATACGATCACCATTTGACATAATTGGCACCATTGGAAACAAGCTATTTGGGATTTTAGATGCAGAATATGCAAAAAACCTGGAAATAACAATTGAGGACATTACATCCAACGAAGCGGGAGTCAGGGATCTCGTCACTAAGCAAACCTCCATCATTGATTCAACTCTATATATAATCAAAGGAGATGAAGAACAAATTGATAAACCAATTCAAAATGGTAGAGCAAGGGATTAATGAACTCATCAGTGAGTACAATAATACCACTAAGAGACTGGAAGAAAAGCATTTCATTCAACTCGTCACAACACTTTTAATACACGCAATTTAAATCATCGTTAGTTATCAACAAAATCAGAACGCGTTACTCAATTTGGTGCTTAATATAGATCATGGTAAGATTAGCCCACTGCTCTTAACACCAGCTCAAATAAATGAAGAACTACAAGTGCTAAGAGAGTACTTACCAGAAAATACCATGCTACCCATACAGGGGGGAGAAAATGGACACAGTAACATTTATAAATTATTAACAGCTCCGCATAACCGAAACGAAGGCAATATTTGATGTGAAGTTTCCCTTACTAAACCAAAAAAAGTTTCAACTTTAACTTTTTTTTTTTTTTTTTTTTTTATATTATTAAGCCAAGCTCAGGGGATACCCTATGATGCAAAGCACAGCATGGCAGGAAGGAGATAGGGAAAGGATTAGGGGATATGAGGAAAGTGGCGGAGGTGCCGATGTATGTCGCCCTTAAACTTCCCAAGATTGTAAGCCGGAGGAAAAACAGAAGATGGTAAGCTGTTCCACATTCGCACTGTTCGGGATAAAAAAGCATCTCGGAATTTTACTGTAGGGCCGAAAGTAATTTGAAGTGTTAAAGGAATTGTGCGCGGTTTGCAGCGCGAGTATTGCGTGCAGGAATTATTCTACAAGGGATTAGACTAGATATTTCATCAGAACATTGACCATGCATATAGCGATAAAGGAGCGAAAGGTATCCAATATTGCGGCGGTGCTCGAGTGAGTCGATATGAGAAGTTATTGCCAAATCGCCAATGAGCTTGAAGGCTCTCTTTTGGACAATATCCAATGAAGCTAAGGCTGTGCGACCAGCCCCGGCCCATATATGGGAGTTGTATTCCATTCTAGGACTAATGTAGGCCTTGTAGAGGAGCGCTAGATTTGACGGGCTTAAATATTTCTTACACCTTTTCAGAAATCCCAGACATTTCGATGCTTTTTTGGCAACAGAGAAGATGTGATCTGTCCAGTTTAACTTACTGGAAATATTAATGCCAAGAATGCTTCGTGACGGTGAATCAGAAATTAATGCAGTTATGGTGTTTGTTTTAATAAGATGAGACAGCTTTGGGTCTTAGATGCATTGAATTCGACGCGATTCACTTTGCCCCAGGCGAGAATATTGTCAAGATCGTTATTCAATGATCTAATCATGCAGTCTCGTTTAACACATGTGGCGTTCCCTCTGGAATCCGCAAGGATGTCAAAGGAGTATGCGAAATCAAGGGTACTGTCATCAGCAAAGCTAAGGATAGGATTGAAAGTAAGGGAAAGCAGATCATTAATGAAGATTAGAAATAGAGTCGGAGAAATAACAGAGCCCTGGGGGACACCGGCATTAATAGGATGAGGTTCAGACGTAACGCCCTCTAATACAACATGTATTTGGCGACTAGATAGGAGACTTTCAATCCATAATAGAAGAGGAGGGGGGAGACCAAATGCTTTGAGTTTGGCTAAAAGGGCTGGATGCCAGACTCTATCAAAGACTTTTGAAATATCTAGGGCAACGATTTTAGACTCACCAAAATTGTGAAGACTATGGTTCCAACGTTCCGTAAGAAAAGTCAGCAAGTCTCCAGATGAGCGTCCAGCTCGGAAGCCATATTGGCGATCGTTGATGTGATGGTTAGTTTCTAGACACTTCATTAATTTTGAGTTAATGATAGATTCAAAAACCTTTGAAAGAATCGAAGTGATCGCAATTGGTCGATAATTTCAGGGATCGATACCCACTCCTTTCTTGGGAATAGGCTTAACGTGAGCTAGCTTCCAAGCAGTTGGAAATTTTCCTGTCGAATAAGACAAATAGAAGAGTTTGCGCAGAGGTTTAGCCAAGGATGAGGCGCAGTTTTTGATTAACAGGGGCGAAAAACCATCAGGACCTGCGGCTTTGGAGACGCTGATCCCCTTAAGGACCCTGAACACATCCCTCGTACGAACGTGTATTGGCTCTTGTACACATTCACACGGGCGATGCAAAAACGGTGTTCGCGAAGTTGGTGGAAGACGAAAATTTGAAGCGAATCTAGCAGCTAAAATATTAACTTTATCCACGGAGTCAACAATCACTTCACCATTATTAAGTAGTGAAGGTATAGCGGAACTGGTGAAATTGATCCTGATGGTTTTGACCAGGGACCAGAAACCTTTGCTACCTTTGCAGCTTGCCACAATTCTTTGTCTAATATTCTGGTCAAAACGAAATTTGTCTCTCTGGATAATGGACTTGCAGGTGTTCCGTGCAGTCTTGTAGACTTGTTTCATTAACGGACATGGATGCAATTGATAGGCGCGAAAAGCAGACTCTTTCGCTTTTATAGCTTGGTTGCACTTATCGTTAAATCAGGAGCGATCATGCTGTTGTTGAGACCTGCTGTAAAAATGCGGAATGTATTCACGCATGCCAAGATTTAGTATGTTACTAAATTATAATGTGCATTCATCAACATCCCTCGACGCAAAACAGACCGACCAATCAATTTCTTTAAGATACTTATTGAGACCTTCCCAATCAGAATTCTTATAGTGCCAAAGAAGCCTACTTGTAGGTGGAGCAGTTGGGCGGCACAGGTTTGAGGTGGTAAATTGAGCCGTGATTAAGCAATGGTCTTAATTTCCGAGAGTGGAACCGACTGAGATGGAATGTTTGTCAGGATGAGATGTTAGAAACAAGTCGAGTAAATTAGCTTTATCTCCAGCTGCATTAGGAATTCGCGTTGGTGCATCCACTAGCTGTAGTAAATTAAATGATTCACAGAAGAGTTCAACGAAACGGCCCGCAGGACTTGTGTTAGAAGAATGTCTGAGCCACGGTATATTATGAACATTCAAATCGCCTGCCACGACGATTTCGGAAGAGGGGGAGACAGAAAGCAAATGATCAATATTGTTGGAGATATTGTCAAATACGGATACCGTGTCGTCATCCGACATATTTGGGCTGCGATAAAGGAAACAGAAGTATATGATGTGCTTGTGAAGTTTGAATCTAATCCAGATATAGTTAAACTCTGGATTGGCAGAAGGAAAATCTTGAAGAATAGTAAAGGCCACACCATTCCTAATATATACTGTGATCCCTATATGCTGAAAAAAAAGAGGCACGAAGCTGTAACCAGGGACGTGATACTGATTAATGTCAGCATCAGAAACGACCTTGGATTCACTTAGCGCAAGAATTGCCGGATTTTTTTAATTAAGGTGGCAGTACACCGAAAACCAATTTGCTCTTAATCCGCGAATGTTGCAGAAATCTAAAATGAAATTCTGCATACTGAAGGCAAAAACAAAAAAGCTACACACAACAACACAAATATTTGGGCGCTACCAGCAACAGTCAACGACACAGTGGGGTAAAAAAAACAACAATAGTGTTATGCCTATTGCTGTTTTCAATACCTCAGACCGTGCAGTTCCATGACCACAGCTGGGTGCACCCGGATTGCTGATCAGTGGCAAGTGCTAATGCATTTGCACTGTTCACAGATGAAGAGAAGGAAAGGAAACGTTACCGTGCTTCTGGCTTATTGAATGTTGATAGGGCATAGAAGAGCCCTTCACTTGGCGGATAAAATTTATTTTGATAATTTATTTATCTAATAGCTCTACCAATCCCAACAATCAATCAGCAAAAATTTATTCAACTCTCGGCACAGTTCTTAGGTGTTAACCTACATCGACAAAAATTCTTGACGTTAACCACACAACAGGTCACACATTGCGTGAAGCTTTCAGAAGGCAAGCACCTATGCCCTGGCACACAACAATTAGCAATACTAAGGAATAACCACCACAACTGCGAAATAAATTTACTCCAAGCAAGAGTTGATGTATCATGCAGCAATTGTGAGTTAAAAACCAGCAACATTACCGAATGGTGGCAATAGCTTCCCAGCAGAAATACCTGGATTTTTTGGGTAAAGGACGAAACAACAGTGACCATAATCTGTGGATTGAACAGCACTCAGGAAGTTCTTAAGGGTCAGGGTACTCTCAGATTCCACAACCAATTCAGCTGAAAACATCATGTGACCATACTAACGTCCAGTAGAAAATACTCCAACATCTTCAGAGGCGCATTTATGCCCACTCTCAACATGTCTCTCTACGCAGAAAACTTACCGCCGGTGGAAATAATGAATATACACCTGAACCAAACCCTCCGCCATCAAGGACAAATTGAGTTACTCAGGTAAACTATTAATGAACTACAAAACGCATCCAAGCAGCATTCTTCCCTTGAGCCACATGAGCTTCATCAGTACACGGTCAGTTACACCAGCCTTCTCATAGGTTTATCCTTTTCTGTAGTGATGTCCTACTACATTTTTTGTCATAAGAAGCACAGCCCTAAATCCAGGCAACAACAGCGGGAGGAAGACTTTGAACTCCAGACGGTATGAAAGAAATCGTTCTTTCATAGGGACGGGGAATGTTATGCTATCATACCATCATCAAATATATATTTGAAAATTAATTCATTTCAGCATAATTACTTCTCATGGGAAAATTTAGAGACAAACAAAAATCTCAGATTGCATTTTATCGTTACCCACTTAATGAAAAAAATAGTGTCTCATTTCATTTCATTTGGTGAGAAAATATTCAGTTTAGTAAAAATTCTTTCCCATGAGAACTTTATGCTGACTAAACTTAAAACAGGTATTTAAATGATCAGATTTGTGAAGAAAAATTATTCGTACTGAAATGAAACGGCAGTAATCATCAAAGGTCATTTTTTCATATCTAAACACAATGTTTCAAATCCAGCGCAACAAAAACTTTCTAATTCCTTAATTTATCAAGGTGATCTTCAATAAGGGGCAACGGGAACCTATCCTTTACCGTAATTTTGTTTAACTCTCAGTACTATACAGAGACGTAAGGAACTATCTTTTTCCGGGACCAACAACGCGAGAGGCATACGGCGAGTTACTCTTCTGAATAATATTCTGTATTCAATAATAGAATATACTTGCTTCTGTTACTAATATGACAATCTGCGCGGAGTAAAATAAAATGGCTGTTGCGACGTCATTTCATAATGAGTCACTGGCTTATTATATCTAGCACCATATAAGTAAAAAAATTTAAAGACTTTGTATATCGCTGTCCTCCACAGCCTCAATAAGATATTCGATCATTTCCTCTTCGCAGATATTTAATTTATTTCCCAGAATAATTTTCGAAAAATAATACTTGCTGAAAAGCTAATTGTTTTGCCATATACGAGCCTAAAATTGTTTCCGAATTTCCATCTTACTTTCTCGAAATTTAAAAATAGACTCCAAAGATTTTAGTAATTCACTCAAGGCTAATTCGTAGCGTTCTGACTTGGACTGTAACCACTGCAAAGCTTTCCCCTTTACTTTTGACGTTACTGCATGTTCGTCTAACTCACACCATACATTTTTTGAATAGCTTGGATTTGCTCTAGGCAGGTATTTAAATTAGACGAATCACCACTAAGTTCCGGTACAATTTCACGAAGAACCGCTATATTAACTGGTGAAGATAACTGTTCACCCGTTTTTGACGTATTTGCAATCTCCTTTTCCGCTTTAAGGATTCTGTTTTCCAGATCAAGCAATTTCAACTGTTGCCGCAACTCATCCAAATTATGCAAATTCCCTGAATTAGCAGTACTTTTCTCTGGTTGCTGCGTTTCTTTTTCTGGAGACTTGCTTTGTACATTTATTGCTGAATGCAGATTTTCTGAATCTTCTTCATCGGTAGATATATCTACATTCCACGATTCACATAAACGCTGAAATGATTCAGTTTTTGCACCTTTCTGCGATAAATTCCTTTTGCCCAACTCCTTTCTTAGGAATCTTACGGTAACTAATCGTTCATTGAGAGCAAAGCACTTACTCATAACAGTTAATAAAATTGTGCAATTTTCATAATAACTTCCATATTACACTTCACGATATGTTATAAGATATAATACTCAAAGGACAAATTAAATTGCGTGACGATGGTTTATTGAATATCCCACTTCTGACAAGTTGTAGGAGTATTGTCGCAGAACTTTAGTTGAGGTGAAAGGAATTTATCGAAATTAAATACTTAGCCTCGTTGACTGGCTGTCACAGAATGCTTTTTTATTTTCTAATATGACACTGGTTATAGAGACTAGTTGCTACCAACTTAATATTTGCTATGCTACGTTTATACATGTTCAAGATATGAATTTACAGATACTACAAATGTGTGCCATCGGTGTTGGAAATGGGTTGAAAATGCAATCAGCCCGCCTCCTATACCAGAAGCGCTCTGGGAATCACAACAACAAAATGTGGAAGAACTTCAGGCTCCCGAGTATTTGAGCACATCTAATACTCACAGGCATTGTATTTTTAGCAATTGTCCTAATCAGACCCGTCATAGAATACCACAATTTATATAGATACACATATTTTGTGAATACAAGCTGTACATTCCCGAAGATGCTAGAGTGTATCGAGAATAAATAGAGAGTAATAACTGGGCCGAACTACTCCAATTCTGCAATGTCACTCAAGAATTCAATGCAGCTCAGTTCAATGATATTTGTGACATGATAATGAGTACTATTCAAGGAGGTTTGAAGCTAGATTTTAACACGAATGGTACTGTGACTTCCATATTGGAGCAAAATCCCTCAGGAAGCCAGAGATATAAAAACCCAAGAACCGCTTTAGGTATATTTCTCACAAAACTGCGAACATGTGATTCCAACGAGAGACTTCCGACATTGTTTAATATATCAATGCCTTATCAATGACTACATTGTCCTTCACGTAGGACTGGACCATATAGACAGAAATGATATTATAGATCGAAACCAAAAGCTATATAAGTTATATATGGAGACGATGAAAACACGAAAGGAGTTTTCATATGCGACGTGACCTACATCTATATACTAAAAGTGCTAACTTCCTATTTCACTGTCAGTCTTATAGCTTGCACAAGTTTAAATACCTCCTAAAGCCGTTCCTGATTATCACCACATATGGCTATATAATTGATATAAAAGGACCATACGCAGCTTCGAAGACAGATGCAAACATAATGAGTGATATTATGAATAATGGCGAAAATCCAATTCATTATTTGCTAAAATCGAACGACGGATATTTATTTTGGATCAAGGGTTGAGATACATCTTGAACGATATTGAAGATTCCGTTTACGAATACCATGCTCCCACCCTCAAACTATTGACATGAATCGCAACTGACTACTGATCAGGCAAACCAATCCCGATTGGTCATTATGTGGAGGTTATTAACGGGAGATTGAAGCGTGTCTTTAAACTATTGCGCCAAAAATATTTCATTAATGCATTACCATATATGTTTTCCGATTTTAGAAACGCTGCCGCTATCCTTAAGCATTTCCATGCACCCACCACAGGTAGCCAATTCGCAGAAGTCTTCGTCCACGAAATTAGGGAAACGATAGATACACCTAATTTTTATATGATTACGTGGACAGAAAACGTTTGATTAGTAGAAGAGCTGATTTTTTAAGGTTCAAAGCAAACAATTTGGATTTTTCGGGATTGCCTGAAAAACAAGTATTTTATTAGCTTTGGGAACATATTAAATGAAGCTGACGAGATCTAAGCGAAGCGAACATTTATACAACGGAATATATATAACAGAGGTATACCTAGAGAACTCATGCGATGATTTTTCCCAATACAGCATAGAACGTCGTCGCAACCAGTCACGGCATGTAAGAGCTAGAAAGGACCACTGTTACTTATTAATTAATAGTTATAACAATAACATAATTCAACATTGTTCTATATGCCTAACCGGACGACGTACTTTAGGTACCTGTGCTCATATAATATGCATTGTTTGGTACCAAAGGTACAGGCATGCGGGAATTACAGCCCGATGTTATAGTAGAAAAATGATCCATGAATGAAATGACAACCGAAAATATCTTACCATTGAGTTTTATTTATATTTTATTATCATCAGCAACTATTGACATCAATCTTCAATGGGGCCTTACTGTATTACTCCGATCGGACTAGGAATCAAGACAAGCGTCATCGGAGTTTTTGTTCCAAATGTTAATAACTTTCCAATGATTAATCAGTTATTCTTACTGGAGCGGGTACCAGAGTCCATACGTTTATTGGCATCATCATTTTTCACCACAGGAATTAAATATTCTTCGCAACTCATGAGAGTCTTCAAACAAATTGTTAAAACAAACAAAATATTAATCAGCTGACAAATATCAAAGTGAATTAATTGCGGCAAAAGTTGAAGATTGACCAAATTCTGCATCATGGCTCTAATCCTTAAATTCATGGCATTGCCTTTTAACTTACTCCTGGGTGATGCTTGCATTCAAGATGGCTACGTTCATTGTTTTCCAGGGGTAAGTGTTTTTGAAATATCCCAATTATTGGACAAACTAGCAAAGACGAATCTAATTTTTGTTTGAAAAATAATTTATAGAAGTGGGAGATCCAAAAATAGATTTTTGATATTTCCTTGGCAGACAACAATTTCATACAACAATTTTTTTTCACAATTTTAAACTGACTATTGTGTTTTGAGTCTGGCCTACATATTAAAAAAAAAATTGGGCATCACTTCAATCCCGATAAAATTATGTAGAAAACTTCCGAATTCCTATAAGTCTTGGCAAAGACATACGTTACTAGAAGAAAATTAAGAAGTCAATAAAAAAAACCCTTACACAAATTAAAATAGATAATCTGGTGAAATTATAGGATATAGCCGGATACAGATCGAGCCATTAGTGATAGAGTTATCTGCGCTATTCCAAAGAAATGTAGAAGAATTCTTCTTGGAAAAAAACTAAAATCTGCTGGTTGTTTCCTTTTATTTTTTAACAAATTATAAAATGTCTAAGATAATCTCTGGTTTGGTCGAAATGTTGTCTCGACTCACGAAATACCTTCCCCTTCCCTCTCCTACTCAACCAGTTCCTGATCGTGAAAACAAATATTTTTTTATTCTTGCATTTGGCTGAGACTACTTTCAAAATACATCGATTGTGCGTTTCAAAATGTATGGACGGAAAATAAAATAGATTTTCGGTTCGTAACGGATCCAGTTTGATCAATTGAGAAAATAACGTGTCGAGTGTTACAACAGTGACTAACAGAGGCGAACGCCGCTCGGGCCGTGCTAATATAACAAGCACTTTGGACTTTAGTCGGATCATTAATGCCTGTATTTAAATCATTAATTTTTAATCTTAATATTTTTAACAATGTCAGTCTTATCCACTGAGGAATATTTAAAATAATCAAAAAGGGCTTTCAGCAAACAACTTCAACAGCAGGCGGATTACTTTTACCAAACGTGATATATTCAAACATGTTCGTAGCAGTCAATGTGCTCGAAGTTCAAAATACCAACAATACAATTTTCTTGGTCTTATTGTATGAGGAGTACATCAGGTTAGTTACAATTCATCATTTTGCCTTTGCTTTGCAATCTATCATAAGCTCAACAAGCGAGCAAAGTCGTCATACTATTTCCATTATACCCAGTCCTATAGATCCAGCCAATCAACATGATCCAACACTTAGCTAAATCTATACCTTCTATTCTTTCTCAACTTGCCTTTTTTTCAGGCGGGGGACAGGAGACCCTATTCCAAGCACGGAGGCCGAAGCGGCCCATTGTGCTGTCCTGCTAGAACCCCACCAAGACCTTCCTATGCTCTTAATGAAGCGCATCAGGTCTTGGTGATGCAGGGTTTTCAGCTCATACACGGATAGAGGGGCAGACCCCAGAGTATCCAGCCTTCACCGGCCGAGGGCAGGACACGCATACAAAAAGTGTTCGGTTGTCTCTGGCTCTCCCTCCAGGCAGGACTGACACTCAGGGCCGTCAACAACTCCCATCCTTGTTAGATGAGCGTGAACTGAGCTGTGGCCGGTGATGATACCGACCACAGTTCTACATTCTTTCCTTCCGTGCTTCATGTGAAAATCGGAGATATTCCCTTTAGGCTCATCAAGAAACAGTTGTGTACACCTGCAAGTACTCAGATTCACCCATATCTGCTGATTATATGAACATCTACTTTGATGAGAGACCGATACTCGAGACGGCAACGCCTATGGCGGGTTCCGGACCGAGGAACGGAGAATAAGAGCCAGCCCTAGCTAAAAGGTCAGCCCTTTCATCTCATGTGAACAGGAACCAACAGAAGAGTCACCTTGTTGTGGATAAACAACTTATCCACAGACGACCTGCAATCCCCCAGTAACTTAGATATTATCCGAGTGCCACTCAAAGCTATCAAGGCTGCCTGACTATCCGAAAGGATAACAATGTCCTTCCCCTTGATTTCCATATCCAGAGCTAACTTCGCTGCCATTGATATGGCGAAGACTTCAGCCTGGAAGACAGTGGTGTGTCTACCAAGTGAGTACGCCACCCCAATATCAGGCTCAGGAAAGTAGACACCCGCCCCAGCACCCACATTAATGAGAAAATTTCTAGAGCGGACCGGGGAAGGCTCGATACGGCACTTCCCTCAGTCCACGATTCCCTTACAGGAAAGCTCACAGAGAACCGACGCACGAAACGAAGCTCCGGTACCATCGCATCACGTGTTATACTGGCCGACTCTCAGCTTCCCTTACTAAACAATAAATTCTCATGCGTTTCTTTTGTACATGTACTCCAATGTCCTAGCACGGATTATGAAAGTCCATCTACTGCACTGTGTAAGTATATTTATCACCAAGCGAAAGCATTCTCCATCAAGTAGTCCAAAAACATTGTGTTTCTTTGAACTTTCTCAGATATTTGTTGTTAATTAATTAAGATAAGTCCTTTAAGATGAAGTCTTCATTCAAAGCTCCGAGAGAATGAGAAACCAACTTCGTGTCTAGCTTTCATATTCCTTACTTAGGAAGAAGTATTGAAAAGTTATACATATATAGGGACTAATTCATCATGTTTAAGTTACAATGACATTAACAACTGCTGACAGTTTTCGTCGGTAACGCTATCTGTTTAATTTCTCGTAATTTAAGTAAAACCTTGAGAAGGAGATTCGTGTAATATTCAATGGAGACGCACTATTTTCACCTATGCATGCTGAAATTCAATTAAATTTTGATATTCCACATAATGTGCATTGGACTCTTTCTCTTCTACAGTTATATGTTGTACTGCCCGTAGTCAGAGCGTACATGCAATAAATGAAAGGTGTAGTGAAATTTATGCCACTGATATAAACCTAGTGGCTTTTATTTGCTTATTCATTGCACTAAATGTTTCAAGTTCAATAAATACTAAAACTTGAGAACTACAAGGGATATATATATATATATATATATTAATATAAAAAGCTGAAACCAATGTTTATTAAATGATTAATTTATAAATTTGATTTACACACCTGTAGCAATTGACTTGTACTCACCTGATCGATATATAGCAGCTGATTTACTTGACCTTTTATTTGACTGAGGTGTTGGATGAGGATATTCTTATTGCAGTCGATACCCGCAATAAAATGGATTTATTAGGAATTGTCTTATTACAGTCGAAACCCGCAATAAGACTCTTTATTACAGTCGATACCCGCAATAAAGTGTTTTGTGTTAGTGATTTTCTTTCTACAGTCGAGACCCGCAGCAAGAACCTTTATTACAGTCGAGACCCGTAATAAAGTGTTTGTGTTAGTAATTGTCTTACTACAGTCGATACCCGCAGTAAGAGTCTTTATTACAGTCGATACCCGCAATAAAGTGTTTGTGTTAGTAATTGTCTTACTACAATCGATACCCGCAGTAAGACTCTTTATTACAGTCGATACCCGCAATAAAGTGGTTTGTTTAGTAATTGTCTTATTACAGTCGAGACCCGCAGTAAGACTCTTTATTACAGTCGATACCCGCAATAAAGTGTTTGTGTTAGTAATTGTCTTACTACAATCGATACCCGCAGTAAGACTCTTTATTACAGTCGATACCTGCAATCAAGTTATTTGTTTGTAATATATTATCTCAGTCGAGACCCGAGATAATATTCTTTAAGCCATTTGAGACCCGACTTAAAGTGAATGTTAGTATGTATCTTAACTTCAGTCGAGACCCGAAGAAAGATTCTATATTTCTGTCGAAACAAGAAATAAAGTGTATTGTTAGTAATATTTTTTATTGCAGTCGCTACCCACAATAAAAAACCTTTAATTTAATCGCTATCTAAAATAAATTCCTTAATCCAGTCGGTACCCAGAATAAGAATATTTTATTTTAGCTGTCAATTAAAAAAAAGTATTTAATTTAGTAAAAAAATATAACACTAGGAAAAATCACTAGGAAAGAACACAAAGGAATAAATTGCCAAGTTAATCACTGCACTGCTAAATCACAAAAGGGAGCGAATCAAGTCAAACTGCTGTTTATATAGCCAGAGTTTTCGCACGGCACCAAAGAACGCTCGTCAACGGCGCGTGGCAACAATATTGGCATAGCAATAACTTGCATAGCAAAAATAACCTGACCTAGCAATGTAATGAATTCACTTGCATTCCTATATTTCCCTACAAAAATACGTTGCAATGAATTGCATGCATATACCTACCCATCAATCTTTTTATTAAAATTAAATGTCCCAATTTACAAGCCGATTGCTTGGTTTAAAATTGCTGCTGTTGCTACGGTAATGTACCTCCACCGAGCATAAACAATACCGGCAACACAATTTCATCATCACCAGACTAAAATGCCTAATCAGCTTAGCGATACATTGCATTGGTCCCGTGTTCGGTAGGTCAACATAGCAGTGACCGGCATGTAAATAATGAGTAAACGATTTCCCGTACACTGTCAGGCATATAGTAAGAACCAATGACGTATGCCTCTTGTATTGTGCTTTCGATAAACAATGATCGGCACATAGGCGCACGTACAATAAATGATCAGTGATAGGCGCCTCTTCTTTTTTTCTTTTCTTTTCTTCCTCTCAACTTTTAATTAAGAATGATCGTTGATTGGCATTCTCCATTTTTCGTTAAATTTTATTAAATATTTCCCCCCTAAGGAAAATTCTTATGTATCGATTGAATGGTCAATAAAAACCCGGTCAGAGGGCATTAAGAGATTCAGTGTACTTTTGATAGGAGATAGAGAACAAGAGAGTCCCCCGACCACTGGTAAGACCTCTTGTTCGAAGAAATACGATATAGCAACATTGTTTTTTTTTTTTATAAATTGTAAAGGCTCAAAAGAAGCCAAGTGACAATAAATAACTTAAATAACTTAAAACCATAGAGGAGTTTTTTTAAGGGCTGTTGACCTTCTCTTGCTAGAAATTGCTCCCAAGTCCTTTGTTGCTAGCGGCAACTAATACCCGCACAACATAAAAAACTGGTGGCAGCGGTCGAGGATTATTATTCAAAATAAAAAGTAAGAAAGTAAGATCCAAGCTACCCAACATACAAATTAAGGTAACCTAAGCCAGGCGCTCAGAGGATACCCAACGTTGGCTAGGACAACCCAATCTCAAGACAGGCTCTAGAGATTGTGAAATAAATTGAGTAAAACGAACTCAGAAGGCATCATAAAGAAATTATCAGGAAGACATCAAAACTATGGACCCTAGAGAAGAAAAAGCCAAGGAACTGCAGAAAAAAGTAGAAGAATTCACCAGAACCGCAGAATCCGATGAAGAGAACATGGACTTTGAAGAATACACGAAATTAAGCGAAAGGTTACAACGACTAAACACCTTACGCAAGAAGTAAGTCAAGTCAGACTCAAAAATATTATTTAATTATTTAAGCTATTGATAATTTCCATATACATATGTTCAAATTTTTATTATAAAAATATATCCAATGTTAGATAGTGAAAATTAGTGAATTAGTGTAAATTTCTTTTTTGCTTTTGATCGATTGTCTCACAACTTAAGGAAATCGTCACAATTCTATTGTTGCAATTTTGTCTTGTAACTTACAGAAAACGTTACAAATTCTTTTTCTCGTAGTCGTTTTTTTTCTCTCGTTTTGTGCTGATTGTGAAGTTTCTTATTCAAAAAACTGATTGTGAAGTTCCAAATAATTCTGATCCATCATCAAAAAACTTTTTTGAAATTATTATAACAGCTGTAACGTAGGCTGAATATTTTTGTTGTTTACGCAATTATTAACCATTCAAAATTGTGAGTACAAGGGCCAAGGACTATCTAGCCCGTGCTGCCTATAGCCGCAGACACGTTTCATCTCGCTTGGCTCGAGCAATACGATACGTAAAACAACCAAAAATTACCACAATGCCTGGAAACAATTCCAGTTCCGAAAACTCTTCTTCAAAGTCATCTGACCTTAAATTATCTCTCACAGATGCTCGAAACTTAATTCCCGAATACGATGGGAATCCCGAGGACTTGCATAAATTTATTTCTTGTAGCGACCTTCTGTTTTCTCAAAGCAAAAATGACGCAGATCGCAGCATGTTCCTATATATTTTAAAAACTCGATTAACTGGTCCCGCTTACGATATTTTTAAATATCGATCAATTACCACTTGGGAAAAATTAAAAGACGAAGTAACTTCCCACTTCCAAGACCACAGCTCCCGTATAGTTATTCAAGGGGAACTCTTCCGCTTAAAGCAAGGCCTTCGCGAGAATGTGCAAGATTTTGCCGGAAGAATATCCAAACATTTGGCTGATCTGAATAGCGTCACGATGAGTTAGGCAACCGAGACTTCTTCGCAAAAATACTTAATAAAGGAAAACGAAAAAAATGCTATTCGAGCGTTCGAGGATGGTCTCAGAAGTGACCAACTCAAGGTAATAATTAAAGCTCGTTCCGAAATCTCGCTGAGAAAATTAATCAGCTTCGCGACCGAACATGCTCAACGCATGGAAGAAGCACACCAAAGTGTTCCTCGTCCTACTCTTAATACCTTACATTGCGATTTTTGTGGAAAAAAGGTCACAACAAAGAAAACTGTTTTAAAAGAAAACAGTTACCTCCAGTCCCCTACTACGCTAACATCAAAAGAGAGGTAAACAGAATCTTCTGTTGTTATTACCACAAACCAAATCACCACGCTAATGAATGTAGGAAAAGAATCGCAGACGAGCGACATTTCCGTCCACAGCATCCAAACGCCAACGCTGTAAGGACATCACAGCTCAGACCACCACAATCTTATCAGCCTCGACCATTTACGCAAGTGCGATGGTCCACTCCGAGCACAAACTATCATGACTCTGAACTTCAGGGAAACGATTACGAGCGGGAAGGGTTGGATGGCGACGCCTCACGCGAAATGGTTGCACAAGCTATCACACATCAGCATCAAAACTAAAATTCACACAGAGTTACGCAATCCGAGTACCCCTGAGTACTCATAAAAACACTCTGTTTGTTGAATTCCCGTTAAGCATTTCCAAATTTAAAATTACTAAGTTCATTGTCGATACTGGAGCTGAAATTAGTTTACACAAGGCCGAAGCCACTATTGACTCAGCCATGGTGCATGACAATCAAAAATGCACTATCACTACTCTTTCTGGAGACTATGTTTCCTCATTAGGCGTGTCTTACGGAAATCTTGACTTCATGACATATGAATCCACAATAAACCACCCTTTCCATATAATTCCCGATGGAAGCAAACTACCCTATGATGGCTTACTAGGAACCGACTTTCTAACTAAATTCCATTGCATTCTTAACTGTTCAAAGGAATACTTGGAGCTAGAAATACCCAAGCCATTTATTTCAAACGTAGTTATGAACTCTAACTAAAATTATATAAAGGAAGACTTTAAAAAAACGATAAGAAAGAATACATTATTAGAAAAAGGAGAGTGTGAAAATAAGAAAATTTATAATAAAGAAGATGTAGAAAAGCCTCGCATAAAGGCAAATGTCGAAGTACAAGGAAAGTGTCATGAAAACTTAAGTAACAAAAAAAAAGCACATGTTGTGTTATAGAAAAAAAATTTACCGACCTCTCAGCAATCTTCCAAGTGTACTGTTATTTAATTTTATTATCAAAACAAAAAAGTGAATCACCTAATCCCTTGAATGATCCGGTATGTCAGAATTCATTCATGCGAAGCCAAGCGAATTCTACTGGCTGTGTGGATTTGCAAAAGGAGACAACTGAGAACGCAAGTCGCGAATCAAATAAGCAAGATCCTATTAAAAGCAAAGTGGTAGAAAAGAAGAGTTCAAACTCTATAACTAAAATAGATAACGGGACTAATAAAATTAAACTACCTCCACGATATGAAGTTGTAGTAGATTTACCTACCAGAGAAACAGAGGAATTATTCGTCGAAGGAGAAGAAATTCACCCTGGAGTTTTCATAGGGAACACTATGTCCAAACCAATCAATAAATCAATAAAAATTTTAATGCTAAATTCAAGTGACAACGAAGTTGAAATACCATATAAACAAATAAACCCTAGTTGGGAATACCATGATCAGTAGGATATTGTCCAAGCAGATTACGATCATGACCCCGTGGAAAGCCGTCTGAAAGAGTTAGAAAATATTTTGGAATTGCAGCATTGTAATAAAGAAGAAAAGAATACAATAACAGACATCTGTCGCCAATACAATGATCTGTTTTATCTCGAAGGTGATGTACTTACTTGTACTGAATAATCAGTACATACTATTCCGGTTAAAACCGACACTCTCCCAATACGCGTGAAACCATATCGGTTACCTGAATCGCAAAGAGTGGAGATTGATAAACAAATTGGAGAAATGCTTAACCAAGGGATAATTAGTCCCAGTAGGAGCCCATGGCACTCCCTCTATAACTGGTCCCCAAAAAACCCGATGAATCTGGTAAAAAACGTTGGCGAGTGGTAGTAGACTTTCAGCGACTTAAAGAAGTTACGTGGGGAGACGCTTACCCTTTACCAAATATCACTGACATTTTAGATCAGCTCGGGTGATCTAAATACTACATTAGATTTGGCGAATGGGTTTCACCAAATACCAATGGATAAGAAGGATAGGGAGAAAACCGCCTTCAGTACCCCATTCGGTCACTTCCAATATAACAGAATGCCTTTTGGTATAAAGGGAGCGCCAGCCACATTCCAACGGTTAATGAACACAGCACTTACTGGTCTGCAAGGATTACAATGTTTCGTATACCTAGATGACATTGTCATCTATGGATACAATTTGCAGGATCACAACAGAAAACTTATTAATCTTTTTGATCATCTCAGATCACATAATTTAAAGTTGCAACCCGAAAAATGTCATTTCTTACAGAAGGAAATTGCTTATCTTGGGCACATTGTCGGAGAACATGGCGTTATGCCAGATCCTGGCAAAATCAAAGTGGTTAAGACTTATCCAACCCCCAAGAAATCAAAAGACATCAAATCATTTTTGGGATTTGTCGGATATTATAGACGTTTTATTCCAGATTTTTCCAAAACAGCTAAACGCTTAACAAACCTCTTCAAATGGGACGAATTCTGTGATGAGTCATTTAAACTCCTTAAGGAAAAACTCATCACCGCCCCAATATTTGCCTATCCCGACTTCGAAAAAGAATTTATTGTCACTGCGGACGCTAGCGATATTGCAGTGGGTGCAGTGCTATCTCAGGGTGATATCGGCAAAGACCGACCGATACGTTTTGCCAGTAGAGCTTTCAACCCTGCTGAAACTAGGTACTCGACAATCGAGAAAGAGCTCCTAGCAATCGTCTACGCCGTCGAGCAATTTCGTCCCTATATCTATGGACGCAAATTGACCATAGTCACAGACCACAAACCCCTGGTGTGGTTGATGAAACTCAAAGGCTCCACCTCGCGTCTGATGAGATGGCGAATTAAACTCGAAGAGTACGACTATACTATTGTACACAAGCCCGGGGCACTTAACGCTAACGCTGACGCACTCAGCAGAATAGTTCTTGAGGAATCTCACACAACGGAACAAAAAGCTATTATCGTTATGACTAGAAGTCAAGCTAAGACTGTAAGACTAGAGACAACTGATCCCACACTGGACAATCTATACAACAAATATATCTCTTCCCCCCAGGCCGACAGCAATACCATAGTTGAAAAAAAGCAATACCTACTCAACGAAAAAGGTGAGAAGCATAAATTTTTTTTGCTACCTAAAACAGAAAACCACACGGAAAACTATCTAAAGGAAATTATCGCTACCCTGGAGGTGGACGTCAAGGTACAAGACGTAAAGCATTATCAGTTAAAGCATCAAAATTATATAATTGCAAAAACCGCTATACCAATGAGGATCGAAGCCTATTATAATCAAGCTCTCGCAATACTAACACAGTACAAAAGCTATTGTGAACAAAATAATCTCAGCGAAATCAACATGGACCTGATTACTCTCTCGGAATTAAAAAATGTGTTAACATTTATAATTCAAAACCCCAATTTGGAAATTAAGATGTATTACACAGATGTTAACATGGTAAACAATTCAAAAGAACAACGTCAAATAATTGAGTTGTTCCATCAGTCACCTTTGGGCGGACACCAAGGAGTTACGCGTACCACAAAGCGGATACAAACCATGTACACTTGGCCCGGTCTTAACCAAGATGTAGAGAACCACATACGGAAGTGTTCGTCCTGCCAGACAAACAAATTAAGCAGGAACCAGAAAATGCCAATGAAAATAACAACCACTAGCACAAGACCATTCGGAAGAATCGCTCTTGACATAGTAGGACCACTTCCCGTGAGTCATGATGGAAATCGATACCTATTAACATTCCAGGATGACCTTACTAAATATATGGAGGCCATACCATTCCACAATATTGAAGAACAAACAGTTGCAGAAGCATTCGTATTAAACATTGTAGTGAAACATGGTATTCCATCATCTATTCTATCAGATCAAGGCTCAAATTTCTTGAGCGAGACATTTAAACAAATGTGTAAACTGCTAAGCATAACAAAACTCCAGACTTCCCCCTACCATCCTCAAAATAATGGAGCTCTAGAGCGTAGTCACGGGACGTTATCCGAATATCTACGACATTATGTAAATCGTGACCCCTTTACGTGGGACAATTGGATTCCGTATGCTATATTTACGTATATTACTAGCCCTCATTCAAGTACCCGATTTTCTCCTTACGAGCTTCTATACGGGTTTCCTCCCAACATCCCTTCAATTGTCAAAACAAATCCAACCGTAAACTACAATTATGAAAATTATAGTAACGAATTGAAGGCTAGACTACAACACAGCTACCAGATAGCAAAAGAAAATCTCCTCGTAAGCAAGGAAAAATCTAAACGTCTTTACGACAGAAATTGTAGGAACAATTCAACCTAGGCGACAAAGTTCTTCTAAAAAATAACGCTAGGAAAAACAGATTCTCCTCTTTATGGAATGGACCATATGAGGTGATAGGAATTAACACCACTGAAAATTCCATCATAACAGTCGGCAATAAGTCTAAAATCATACATAATAACAACTAGAAGTTATTTATCGAATAATAACTAATTCAAAATTATATCCTAGGATAACCCTGGCTGTGCTGACTATTATCTCCCTAAACATTTGTTCATGCACTGCAGTATCAGAACCAATGAATGTGACTTATCTGGAAAATAGCCCTGGGTTCTACTTCGAGGAAGTTGGCCAAGTGGGTTTATACAGGCATGAGTGGCAAATAATTCTTTACTACAACATCGATGATTTCAATTTTGAATAAGAAAAGCTAATTAATTGTACTGAACATGCCCGAACACTTTGTCTCTTAATGAAAACACACCACAGCAAACTACTACTGTGTGATGACATAACTCACCAATTACACTCGATTACAGAAATGCTTAAACAAAATTCTTTATTGTTAAAACCCGAAACGGCACGATTCAAAAGAGGTTTATTCAATGCTGTTGGTACGCTTAGTAAGACATTGTTTGGAACCCTAGACGCAGAAGACGCGGCCGAGCTTATCTCTCATATAGAAGCCCTAAACAATAATCAAGAATACCTTTCTCACCTAATCAAGAACCAGACCTTTATTATAGATACCACAGTCAACATATTCAATAGGACCCGTTTAGCTATCAAGGAACGATTCTTACACATTGAGAAGAAACTGGTAAGTTTAGGTTCAATAATCAATCGAGTCAGAACAGACACTTTACACCGACTTAGAAACAATGGTTTCTCTGACTTCTCTAATGATGCTCCGATTCCAAACGACTCAGAATTTGTTGATCGATCTTGTCACTGATGTACGTCATGGAAAACCACATCCCTCTATTATTACTCCATCCCAAATAAAGCATACTTTGGAAAATATTCAAAAAGAACTCCCTAGCACATTAACACTACCTATAAATAAAGACAAAAATAACCTCCTGCAAAAATACCAAATATGCAATGTTAGGACTGCCATAGTTGGAAGCAAGATAATCTTTCATGTTAAACTCCCATTACCATTTAGAGATAACTATCAACTCCTCAAAGCATATCCACTTTCTACTCCCCACAATGATAAATTAGCTTACATCAAGCCATCTCTCGAATATTTGGTTATCGACTACAATAGAGAACATTACTATACTCTCAATAAAATCGACTTTCAAAATTCTCTGACAATTGATTTAGCCCATTACTTTTGTCGAATCATTCACCCCATTTTTAACGTACATTCGGTAAATAATCTCTGCGAAATTGATCTACTCAAACATAGTCAACGTATTCCGGATCAATGCGAAATCCAAACCGTTTCAAATCTTGATTTCTGGATACAGCTCTCCCAGCCTAACAAGTGGCTATTCTCGATGCATGAAGCAGTAACTGTCGATGTCATTTGTGGAAGTAAGATTAATTCGTTCAAACTGCACGACACTGGCGTTATTGAGTTATCATCCAAATGTTACATGCGTACAAGTAACCTGATCATTCAAGCTCACAACATAAAAGAATCCGAACTAAATAACCATTTCATACCCTCACTGAACCTTACTTACAGCATTCCTCAAATAAGCCAAAAGCAAATCCCAGTCGATCGCGTGCACGTGATCAAATTCCACGACGACCAATATTTAAAAGCACTTTCTTCCGCAATACAGCAGCAGAAAGACAGGGAAAATGAAAAAGAATTTCGTATCCTAACACCACATCATATACATCATTACACAGTTACATACTTATTGGTTGCAGTAGTTCTTTATAATTGTATTTCTATGGAAAAAATACATAACAAAAAAAATTATTACACCAAAACAAGAAAACTCACCCATAAAGACCGAAGAAGGAACCGCGTATCAATTAACAATGGGAACAAAAATGTATTAATGAGAGAGAAGAGAAAGGGAGAACATAAAAGCAAAAGAGAAATATCTTAGGATATAGGAAGTATGTACGTAGTTATAATACAATAAACAAAAAAAGGGAGATTTTTAAATAAATAGTTCACATAAATATTCTAAATAAACTTGACATGGAAATGTTAAATAATATAAACTGTCTCTCGTAGAATTAAATAATATCTTATAAGGGCGTACCAAATAGTACTAGTAGTAACTATAACAATATAAAGAAATATTTTAGAAACGTCAAAAAAAAAACAAAAAAACCTTTTGAGCATAAATTCTATTTTAATTCATTTTCATAGGCATGTTTATAAATATGCAAGTCGTAAATAAAATAATTATGTAGGTACCCATGTATATGTAAGTGAAAAGCTCTTTAAGAAAATAACCTATCATAATAATAAAAAAAAAAACACAAATTTTTTGTAAACGAGAATTTCTGAATGCACATTGACCTTGGCCTCCACGCTTTAAAATTCAATCGAAATTTTTCCCAGAAAGTTCCATACTGAAACTTTCTTTTTTAAGGGGATGGTGTAATGAATTCACCTTCATTCCTATATTTCCCTATAAAAATACGTTGCAATGAATTACATGCATATACCTACCCATCATTCTTTTTATTAAAATTAAATGTCCCAATTTACAAGCCGATTGCTTGGTTTAAAATTGCTGCCGTTGCTACGGTAATGTACTGTACCTCCACCGAGCATAAACAATACCTGCAACACAATTTCGTCATCACCAGACTAAAATGCCTAATCAGTTTAGCGATACATTGCATTGCTCCCGTGTTCGGTAGGTCAACATAGCAATGACCGGTATGTAAATAATGAGTAAACGATTTCCCGTACACTGTCAGGCATATAGTAAGAACCAATGATGTACGCCTCTTGTATTGTGCTTTCGATAAACAATGATCGGCACATAGGCGCACGTACAATAAATGATCAGTGATAGGCGCGTCCTCTTTTTTTTATTTTCTTTTCTTCCTCTCAACTTTTAATTAAGAATGATCGTTGATTGGCATTCTCCATTTTTCGTTAAATTTTATTAAATATTTCCCCCCTAAGGAAAATTCTTATGTATCGATTGAATGGTCAATAAAAACCCGGTCAGAGGGCATTAAGAGATTCAGTGTGCTTTCGATAGGAGATAGAGAACAAGAGAGTCCCCCGACCACTGGTAAGACCTCTTGTTCGAAGAAATACGATATAGCAACATTGTTTTTTTTTTTTAATAAATTGTAAAGGCTCAAAAGAAGCCAAGTGACAATAAATAACTTAAATAACTTAAAACCATAGAGGAGTTTTTTTAAGGGCTGGTGACCTTCTCTTGCTAGAAAGCACTCCCAAGTCCTTTGTTGCTAGCGGCAACTAATACCCGCACAACAGCAACTGCACTTCATCATTGTCTCATAAAGTGTTACCATTTTAGTTATTGTTGTTAACAACTTATGAATATATAAAATATTTTACGTAAATTTAATTTATTTCGAATCCAGTGTAGTTTAAATGTCACTAACAAGTAAAACTTTCACCTTTTTTTGAATCAGAAAGTTTACTTACCCGGAATAATCTGTACATTCCTAAAACCAATACCTTCAGCTGACTTAGACGTAGCTAGAAGCAGCACACACGAGTTGCTGCCCTTGTACTTAGATATACCGACACAATATTCTGCTGCGCGGTAATTCCTTGTGTAATTATCGCAGTTCATATGTTGCTCATGTTGCAAGTTAGAACTGGGAGTCTTAAAATGTCTCATATTTTTTATTCTGTTCTGTGCGGGCTACATAGTAGATACATATTGTAGCAAAATAAGTCAGGAGCCCAATCCTGAACATATGTTAACTGCCACTGCATAGAAATTGCATAAAATTGTTTAAAATCAGTTGAGAATATATGTCGCAAATGTACTTAGTTATTCTCGTCCCTTTCAGTGTTAACGGATTCTGCCTGTCTTCCTATTAGTTATGCCTAGTGTAATTAATTTACTGGAATCTGCATATTCTTCCATGCCTAATGTTAATGAATAGGCTTCTCGGTAACATTAACATGCCATCATTGTCTTTATTAAACTCACGAAGCATAATCCTGAATTTATTCCTTTCTTATTTTCAATTAAACATTAAAAAAACAAACAAATATGAAAATCGAAATTAACACTTCAAAAATTTCACTACGAACAAAGACAAGGTTCGAGTTCGATCAGACAAGGTTAAATTAATATACTTACCTGCTTTAGTCCATATATACAACTGATTGGAAAACTTTTGGAGATAGCCAACGAAACAGTAAATACCTCGAGATACATGAAATCGACAGAAATTGCTGTTAATCGAGTTCAATTTGTGCATTGGTAATTAAACAATTATTTTGGCAGAGACCTTCAACAATCATACTCGTTTTTTCTCATCATAATTATATATACGACAGACGAGGCACCCAGAAGGCTGTTCGGAACAATTTATTAATCAGATCACCTCAAGCAATTACGTGGAATACTAGAAGAGTCTACGACAAAAATAGAAGTAATTTCAAAAAACTAACACCTCACATATTTCCATAATCCGATGCGAACTTTTCAACCCTCCAGGTGCGGTGGTGTGAACATTGACAAAGAGCAACAAAAGTACGTCAATTTCTAATCAGAAATTACTTAAAAACCTCTTGTTAAAGGCAAAATAATTTCCGTAATTACAGTTACAATAATTGTAACAACAGCAACATGATAATAAATTGTGTTGATTCGTATATTTAACCCACCACAAATTGTGGTGTTCGACTCATATCATAGGATCAGTTACTAATAAATAACACTTGAAGCTGCTGGCTGTTTATTCCTGGTAAGTTTTACACACAGCAAAGCTGCATAGATATCCAATTTGAAGCTTTTCTTCTTTCTTTTAACAAGAAAAAGAGAAAAAAGGGCGGAAAACAGGATATAAAAGCAAGAAAAATTTTCTCTGTTCGGATACAGATATTCTTTCCCACTCCCACCTCGGTCAGAGTAGCGAAGGATTCAACTATTTTGTCGAATTCAATTACAACGGTTCACTGCCTCGATTCTTGGTTTGGGTACTTGCACTATAAAAATTCTGAATCCTTTTACTTTTATTTTTTAACTCTTCATATTTTTTTACAAAAAGAAATGAAAGTTTCTTAGCACGAACGTTAGCGTTCTATTATTTTAAATTTCCGGAAGTCGCACCCCTTGGTAGGACATGCACAGTGGCATGAGGTCTTCGGACCGCAACTATGTATAAAAGTTTTCAAAAAATAAAATAAGTGTTTCATTTTCTGACGTTTTATTATATAAAAACGAGGTATTAATTTTTTATACAAATAAGAAAAAACGCAAATATCCATACTTCTAACACTCCTAATTAATTATTAATAGCTTTTCTTTTTCTGATTTGTTCGTTTGGAACAAAATTAACATTTTTCAATCCTGCACGTGGTGTGTGGGACCGTAAACTACAATATCAGGACAGAAACATATACGAGGAGTGTTGGCGACTGGCTGACGTGAACGTCTACTGCATTCCCAGGCATACACAGCAGCTCATAGAAGTAGATTGGTTTACAACAAAAATAAAAGGGAAATAATACTGGTCCGAACTTATAGACCGCGCGCCACTTCCGGAAGGTTAAGAGGGTTCTGTGTAGTGATCTGACAATATTCAGTATGTACATTCTAATTGTCCTTATTAAAACCCCTGTGACCACCTAGTATACAGTGCCACATTACAGGCATAAACCACGTGTATATTGTTGCTTACTGGCACTATACCAGCCAAACAAACTGCTACGAAGTTAGCATTAATTTTCAGTTTTTTTCATGGTATACGGAACTCTTTAATGATTTAAATAACTTTACCTGTTGATATGCATGAAGGTACTCATATTATTAAATTCAGTTGTTCTTCAAATTACCTTGTCCTAAAATGTGTATTGTGGCGGGACTAGCTCAATAAATCACTACTTTGACTTTAATTCTAGAGTTTGTTGTAAGTTTCGATAATATTCCTTAATGCTAAGCCCAATAAAGACCTTTGGGGTGCGTGCTCAGTTCAAGGCATTAAAAGAATGAGTTGCTACTGGCGACGAATTCTCTTTTATACTTTTGGATAATACAGCTCTTGGTATCTGAAAATGTGGTGAGTTGTGATGTGATGATGGATTCAATTGTCGTCTCGATGAGGATACAGATCTTAATTTTTCTTCTTAGGCCTCCCTCTCTAAGGACTGGTTCTATAAGCTGAATGGTATCTACATGGTCAATTATTGAGTGTCGAGGAATGATATACTCCTAGTACAGTGGTAGATTCCTTACGGCTTGCAACCTCAAAAGATGTTGGTCCCGTTTGGTTTAGGATGACAGACGAGCCATCTCGTTTAGGTGTTAGCTTCGATATTATTTAGTCCTAAGCTTTGCTACGAATAAGTGTAGCGATCCAAACATGATCTCCAGGTTGGAGCGGTGGAGATGATCTTCGTTTGTTGCCGGCGATCTTCTTTTGTCTATCTTGTTCCTTTTCCACGACTTCGATGGTGGTTTCAAAGACTTGACTGATACGAGTAAATGTGCTGTTATCTCTTGGATGAAATTCTCTCCTAGGAGTATCTGACGAAGATCGCTGTTCACGTCATGACTAGTTCGTAACTCTTTGCCGAAAGTGATAAAGGCCGGGATATATCCTGTGCTTTGATTGCAGGCGGTCTTAATGACGAATCGTACAGATTGTAGTTTTTCTTCCTAGTTTACATGGCGTTTTCGCACTTAAATGGCTAATTGCGTCTTAATGCTGCTATTTTCTCCGCTCTACTGGATTCACCTGAGGTCGATAAACAGTGGCTAGTGAATGAGATATATTTATTTTATTTATTTATTTCTTTATTTATTTCATTTTGTCCACCGATTACACTATCTTACAGACAAGCACTTAATCTATTAATTAATTCAAGAAGAGTTAACTTTTCTATAATTATCGAAAATACAGCTTTTAAAATTATCTCTTGGCATAGTAATATCTATAATGGACGAAAATTAATTAAAAATTGAGGAACAATTGGTAATAGGCTCGTGATTACCATAATTTGTTCTATGATGAGGAGTGTATAGCAAGCACCTAGATCGAATTGGCCTTTCCGGAGCATATATACTAATTAATGATAATAATTCGGGCGAGTTAATTCTGTAATGCAAAATATCTTTAACAAATATCGCACAGTTAACCTCCCGTCGCAGTTCCAGTTGAGGTAAACCCAACAGTAAACATCTTATAGAATATGAACGTAAATTATCATATCGGTAGTTGCATTTGTAAAGCGCAAATCGAGTGAAACTTTTCTGTATAGATTCAAGACGGTCCATATGAACCTTGTAATAAAGACACCAAACGACACATGCATATTCTAAAATAGACCTCACGAGAGTGAAGTAGAGCACTTTAAGAGTCTGAACATCTCTGAAGTCTTTAGAATTACGCTTAAGGAATCCTAGACATTTACGAGCTTTACAAACTATAAACTCAACGTGAGGAATGTAACTCAATTTAGTGTCATGTATAACTCCCAAGTCATTAATTTCAAAAACCCTAGGAAGAGTACTGCCATATATAAGATAATCAAAAACTATTGGGTTGGATAAACGATAAAATGACATAGTTTTACATTTACCAATATTTAAGTTAAAGTCGTTCAAAAAGCATCAATCAGAAATACTATTAAGATCACGTTGAAGGAGTGCGCAATCATCAACAGAATTGACTTTTAAAAACAATTTCAAGTCGTCAGCAAACATCAAGCATTTACTAGATTTGAAACTTACGACTATATCATTAATAAAAAGCAAGAAGAGCAGAAGACCTAAATGGCTACCCTGCGGAACTCCGGAATTAGCGTTAATCTCTCTGGAGATAATCCGACCAATTTTGACATATTGTTTACGATGAGTCAGATAGGATTCTATCCATTTAAAAAAAGATGAGTGAAATCCAAGTATACTAAGTTTATATAAAAGAACAGAAATATTAATCCTATCAAATGCTTTAGAGAAATCCGTGTAAATAACATCAACTTGAAATGACTCTTCCATAGCATTGATAGCATAATGTGAAAAGGAAGTTAAATTAGTTGCACATGATCGTCCAGAAATAAATCCATGCTGTTCAAATGCAATAATTTCTTTAGTTAAAAATGCAACTTTAGAGTTAATCAATGAATCAAGAATTTTAGGAATTGTCTTCATAACAGAGACACCTCTATAATTATTTATGTCATCTTTTTGCCCCGATTTAAATATTGGTGTAATGTAGGAAACTTTCCAATTATCTAAAAAAATCCCTGATTGTAAGGATAAATTGAAAATTGAAGTTAAAGAATGTGCCAAGGTATCAGCGCATTTTTTCATTAGAGAAGTACATAAAAAATCAGTGTCACACTTTGTACTAGGCTTCAAATTCCTTAAGCACTGCAGTACTTCGCTGGTAGATAAAGAGATTGCACCGATGTCAAGAGAAGACGGAGGCGTAAAATCAGTAACATTAAGATAAGCAGAATCATTACTGTACACGGATTCAAAATAATCAGCAAACAGATCACAACTTGATTCTAAATTAAAGGACTTTTTGTTGTCATATTGCAACATTTTAGGAAGACCTATAGAATTACGTTTTGTATTTAAAAATGATCAAAATGCCTTGCTATTGGATTTAATACTACATTCCATAGACCAAACGTATTGGTTATACATAAATCTAAGCAATAAGTTATAATCACGTTTAAGCTGACAGTATTTTATTCTATCGGAAAGATCACCAGACTTTTGTAAAGCTTTATGTGCCTTATTTTTTGCATTTTTAAGTTTTATAAGAATTTTATTAAACCATTTTGGATGTTTATTGGATGAAATTTTCTTAATAGAAACATGAATTTTGAGACCTTTATGAATAACTTCTAGGAACCTGCTATACATTTGATGTAAAACATCAGAGTGTATCAAATTCCACTCATAATTTGAAAAATAGTTATTAAGATTATGGTAATCTGCCTTACCAAAATTATACTCAAAGATGTCCACTTCGTTACAGTGAGAATAAAATTCGTAAACAGAGATAGAAAGATTAACAGCTTTATGATGAAAATCAATAGGCGTTAAAGGAGTACTTATTTCATAAACTTCAAATTTTAAATCATTACTTATAAATATTAGATCTAACAGTTTACCACATATATTTGTTACAAAATTCGATTGAATTAAATCTATCCCTACCAAATTATCTACCACGAAACATTCTATTTCAGATGTGACATACTTTGGAATTAACATAGATTCCTCTACATTCCATTGCCAGTTAATATTAGGCAAATTAAAATCACCACAATAACATAAAAAATTATCATCGTCATACTTCTCAAATAGTGACAAAGCATTATTTACATGACTCTTATATAGTTCCATTGAAGAAGAAGGTGGGATATAACTTACGCAAATATCCACGGAGATAGAATTAAAACAAGATGATACTCGTACGCATAGTTGTTCGATTTCAGCAGAGTAATTATGCAGATGAATCATCTCGCTCACAAAAGAGGTACGAACGGCAACTAGTACTCCTCCTCCTCTTGTAAAACCTGTCGATAAAGGACAGCGATCTTTGCGGTAAATAAGATATTGTCTCTCATCGAAAAGTTCGCCACTAAAGATACGATCATTAAGCCAGGTTTCAGTGAGCACAATAATATCATAGTCGTTTTCAATAACAGCAAGTGAAAAATCATGAACTTTCGTTCTCAAACCACGTACATTTTGATAATAAATGTTCAGCATCTTATAGTTTAAGTTTGAATTTGTCTTTAAGTTTGAACATGAGGTTGGGCCTGAGGTTGCAATTGTGGATGAACTGGAGACTGGGCTACATTCCCTGATATTACATCGTTTTTTGAAACGTTGGAAAATTTTCTGACATAAACCCCTGATGGCCAGATGTCGGCAATCAATAATTTTGATATTAAGTACTCTGGAACTCCCAATTTGAACGTCTTAAATCAAAATGAAGACAAGTCAGCATCCTTTTTCCAAAGAGGAAAACAAATGAACAGATCAGATGAAACTCCTGTCTTGACGGAAACGAAAGATATAATTTTATCAGAAGTGGTATCCGGATGTAAACGTGACAGATGCAAGAACTTAAATTTGCTTACAGCTGAGAGGTCATCATCGTTTTTTGAAACGTTGGAAAATTTTCTGACATAAACCCCTGATGGCCAGATGTCGGCAATCAATAATTTTGATATTAAGTACTCTGGAACTCCCAATTTGAACGTCTTAAATCAAAATGAAGACAAGTCAGCATCCTTTTTCCAAAGAGGAAAACAAATGAACAGATCAGATGAAACTCCTGTCTTGACGGAAACGAAAGATATAATTTTATCAGAAGTGTTATCCGGATGTAAACGTGACAGATGCAAGAACTTAAATTTGCTTACAGCTGAGAGGTCATCAGCAGCAATATTATTCCCAATAATTTTTTTATTTCGATTTTTCTTTCGTTGAACAGTAATCCAGCTGGAGCGCTTATCATTATCAACAAATGGCGTTGCATTCAATTCAGAAGGGTCATTGACCATATGCGAAGTGGCAAAATTTACTACATCATTACTATCACCATTTACTTGAGAACAATCAATGTTAAAAGCAGAGTATTTCGTTGCATGGCTTTGAATGCGTTGCGTTTGAGTATTCATAGTGCCATCGACAACCGTTACTGAATTCCGGACACCAAGTACATTGTCAGCATGCAGAGATACCCGTTGCGGTATTAAAACGTTATCATTGACGTTGGACGAAATTTTATTTAATGTTGGATTAGCAACTTTATTATTATTGTCTTCAAATGGGCGAGAATTACAATTTTTTTCTTTAGAAATCATATTCTTAATCGCACCAAATTACGAGAGAACTCATTTTTTAAAGACTTTAACTCGTTCGATAACATTAAGAACCGAGTCATAAATTCACCAAGAGATAAGTTAATACATACAGAGCACTTCCAAAAAACAGTCGAGTGTTGTTCTAAACATTTTAACAGACCGTCAGAAGCACTAGAACATCTTTTATGGTAATAATTATTACAAATACCGCATTGAACACTTTTCATATCGGAAAGAAGATCATCGCACTTTGCACATCGATTATTACTAGCCATTGTCAAAGAACACGTCCGCACTCCACTCTAGCCAACGTGAAAGCAATATGTAACATGTTGCATAACGGCGCTAATAAACTGATTGCCCTTGGCGCTAATCAGGTGCCTGGGATCACTGTATACTTCCGAATTAAAGATTTTGCACAATTAACTGCGGTGGGTCTTCTAGTGCGAATAGTTCGAAATGTTTGCTTGCTATATCCTTGACGACAATTATCCATTTCATTTTATTTTTGGTTTCTAGTATTGCCCCAAATAAATCGATTAATAAGACTTCAAACAGTTAACATTATGGTGGAGTTTGGATTAATACCGCAGGTTTTTGATTAGTGGTAAATGGTATTATTTCGCCACATATCAGGCCAAAAATATCGACTTTTTATTCTATTTATCATGTGCACACTTCCGTAATGGCCGACGATTGGTGCATCGTGGAAGGAAACTAGCAACTGCATTTTGTTTTGTTCAGGAATTACAAGCTGTCCTTCTTCTGACAATACGTGTAGTGAATATTTATAGATTAGTCCGTGTGACATTACATATTCGCGAGAAGACCACTGTGAATATATTTCTTCATTGTTGATCAGGATGTCAGGATCTTTCAGTTATTTAGTTCAAACCTCATGAGGACCTCAACGGGGTATATAATAGCTACAAAGTTTAAATACAGATTTCCTCTTTCCTTCTTCTTGAGAAATGTTTTATATAGTCCTTCAGCAATTACATTTATTTTTCCGGGAGAATACTGTATTTTCAAGTTAAAAAATTGGGGCTGATGATTCGATACTACAGTGAGCTGACTGTTCTCGATATAGCGTCGGAACTTATTGATGGACCAAAGTACTGCAAGTGCTTCTTGTTCAGTTGTACTATAATTCTTTTCAGCTTTTGATAATAACCAGGTTGAATATTCAACTGAACGTTCATCCGTTCCCTCCCCTTGTATTAGAGCTGGCCTAGAGCGCAGGAGCTTGCATCAGTTTTAAGAACAAATGGCATAGTTTTGTTCGCTTGACGAAGTATTGGAGTTGTTGTAAGTGCTCATTTTAAATTTTCAAATGGTTCTTGTTGTTCCTTGTCCCACTCCCACTGTTCTATTTCAGCTTTGCAACTGCAAATCAAATTAGAAAAAAAGTGGTGTACCTTTTGAAAATTCTTCAATGTAGCCAAAATGCATCCTCAGAAAGGACGAAAAGGACCAATCCGACGATATCCTTTTTCGTGTGTCTTTTGTTTTTAAATGTTGGCCATATCAAAAGATAGCCTGGCTTTTGATGGGTAGCTTTTGGTACTTTTGGCACTAGCACTTCGATGATATCTGTGTGCATTTGCGCGAAAAATGGCAAAGGAACACGGTGCATAGAGTACAATTTGAGGCCTTATATCTCGATAATAAAGGATTCAACTGGAATTTTCAATATGACTCTTTCGTATTAGTTTTATTCGCGGAATTCAAAAATGTAATCTAAATGTCTCCTTAATGAGGACGAAAAGGACAATTTTTTAATATATCCTTTTCCAAGTCCTTTTTCAAGGACTTTGGCTATGCCAAAAGATACTTTGACTAAAGGTGCCTAACTTTTATTATTAGTACTTTTTCGATATCTCCGCACATTTTCGAGAAAAATGGCCAGGGAACACGTTACGTGGGACACCCGTATATAGTTTATTTCCATTAAATTAACTGCGATTGGCTTTCGAATAACCATTAAGGTGGAACCCCAGTGCAGGATGCACAAAATCAGAACTGCATTTCAGCTTAGATTGCAAAGAAATAAAACTAGGTAAGGTAAGATACCTTCGTCATTTATTAAAATGTAGCTTACATACAAGTTGCACTTGCCGCATTACATGACAAGCAAAAGCTAGTTGTGTGCTGTCATTTTTAATGGTGCACCGCACATAAATCTGCCGTGAAAAAAGAAATGCTAGATTACCCACATGATTGTCATGTAGCATGTTTTGTTGAGCTCACTTGGTGTAGCTTTTGTTGTGTCTGTCAGACGTATCTAAAGTTTCTAGTATTTGAAGTGTAAAAAAATTAAAAACGATCCAGAAAATAACGTCACATTTTTGCAAATCGTAGAAAGCTTTCTTGTGGTATGAATATCATAATTAAAATTCAACAAAAAAATCGTGTGAGGAAATAGCGGAAATATTTAATGAAACAAGCGCACTTCTGTTTATTAACACTTTTTAGTAAAAAATAATTGCGAAGATACCAATGATTGCCAACGTTTGAATTACAACAATTATGATTGCCTGATCTATTTTCCTTTTCACGTTATTTGACAACATATTCTTAGAGAAGTATCAGTTTTTAATTAGATTGTTTTATTCAAATACTTCTCCCCAGTTAGTTGTGCTCCAGGCGAAATTATTCCATGTTTTGACCGAGTATGTTATGAAGTGCTGAAGTATATATACGTTGATTTCACAATAATTTCAATTTGATTGGGATGGCAAACATTCTATATTTAGAAGCAAGCTTTCCAATAGTACATTCTACCATTTCTAGCTCTAAAAGTCTATCTTATGTTAAATGATCTAAAAGGATTTTTTTTAAATTATAGAGATGTATCCAGAATCTCTTCTTGAGGTTTCATTTGATATTTTTAAAGCAGTCGCGGCAAAATCACATCATCATCTGAATCAGAGCTGATAAGACTAATTTCACAACATTGATAAAAGTGTGCGCGGCTAAATTATTAGATAACATTTGCAGTGGATATCCCATAGCCATGCTATATTATAAATGCCACTTGAAAAAAATAATTAAGGGAAATAAAAGGCAGAATTTATTGCATTTTCCGCAAAACTAATAGTTCTTCCTCTTTTCTCTTGCATTGTCCGAAGAGCTATTGGTTGAAGTTTTTTAGTGGTTACAACTGAAACATATATACATATTTGTCAGTGGATCACAGTGGCCACTTGTTCGTAGAGCGAAGTTGACATTTTCAAGTGTCGTTGTGCTTCAAGTGTCAGCCAATCAAAAAGAATGAAAAAAAGCGGTCAAGATAATTAAGTGCGGGATACCAGCTGGCACAGATAAACCATTTTATATAAATTGTCCGAGTTATTGGCAGGATTGCGGCATCTTAATTTTTAGCTTGGAATTTTTATAATTGACGATAATAGTCACAAGTAGTGCAAATTTGTGGATCGATTACAACCTGTTAATTTTAATTAGAATTTGGAATTATCTTACCGAATAAACTATTCATAAATAGTACAGCTGCTGACTTTGGCGGCTTCGCTGCCCCGCTTGGATCGTTTAGTGCATATGCGGTCGAGTGTTGAGGTTTGAAACCTAGTCAGAGGTCGCGCTGGTAGTATTGCCGTTGACAACCTCATCATTCTGCCTTTGTCACACAGTGAGACTACAGGGGTATTGGCATCCTGTCTCACTCACACTTCATGTAGTGACTCTCCGTCTCACTCGAACTAGAATCTTAAAGATACCGTCTTACGGCAAGCTTCGGGTATACTAGAATCATTTTTAGTAGGTGAAAAGAAATTTTTCGAAGCTGGGTTTCTTGAAGAAAAATTTTTTTTTCCGTAATCTAGGAAATAATGTAGCAAGTGTTAAACCATTTTAGAATCCTTTTTAAATGCGTCAACTTTTAAAGTTACTTGCCAAACTGGCGTTGTACATTTTTGTTTCATTACAGGCAGTTAAATTTGGGTGAAATATTAATTTTCTATTCTTGGTTCGGCAAAATGTGACATTTCCTTCCAAGCTGGAGCAGTTTTCTTAGAATTTAAAGCAACAGGTTACATAAGCACTATTCGGAATTACATCAGAAAAATAAAATTAAAAAAAGTAAAGATTTGTAGCAACAGGAGCTAAAAAACCATCAGAGGGTGTACATTCTCTCGAAAACAAAAGAAATGACTATAATTTGAAAAATACACGACTTAAATTTTTTTTTATATTTTTCTGCTAACTGTTATGATTTGGTCTATTACCCGATTCCGGCTTGACGACGACTTACGGGACACCCTATATATATATTTACTTTACGTATTAGACACAGCTATATAGTTACTATTGTTTGCTTAGTTATTTTCGTCGGCATTTCCACAGGGTTGCTAATTAACGTACAGGTTTATTGAATTACTGGAGTGTTTTGTGACCTCAAGTGTACATTTATCTAGTTATTATAATAAGTGAGGTCCTAATAGGTTGCATGACAGGAAAAATATCTGAATATATGTGTACGTAGTCTTCCTTGGCTTCAAGTAGATTTAACTAGACGATTGATACTTCCACAAAAAATATTTCCTCTTCCCCTTGTTGACGCTAAGTTATTATTATACTCCCTACTATGTATTTGTATATCATTGATATTACTATATTATTCGTATTACTATATTGTTCTTATTATTATTATCTATATAATAATAAGTTATTATGTTGTTGTACGGAATACATTTAAAACGACTTCATTCTTATAAACATAAAATAGGAATTCATTCACCTTAAGTAAATACTTAGGTAGCATTAATTTAATACAAAGCGTTTTTGTGTAATTTCAATTGCATGAGCAAAAATCCAGTTGTCATCATTTGAAGCAATTCATTGAACTCATTGCAATAATTTGTTTGTTTTGCTTACCTATTGATATTTCTTTGATTGCTTTCTTCCTCTCTTCTTTTTTATGTCATTATTAATTGTAGATAAGAGTTAATTTTTATTGTCAGCAATTTATTGTTATAAATGAAATTGATCAATTATTTGTTGGGGATTTGTATATTGGAACGTGAAGTTAATTTTGGTTATTTAACGACAGTATCGTTTTCTTTGCTAATTAACTTAACATGTTTTGTCCTTCTAGCATAAAAGCAAAGTCTACATATAGCAACTCCTAAATACTAGTTGCCCTGATATATATAAAGTGATCATCCTCTGGAACAAAGTGTCATGGGGCTCTGAAAAAAAATATAAAACCGTCGAGGGACAAGTGTCCTCAGTACTCTTCTTTTTCGATCATCGGAACATCGTCCAAAAATCGAAGTGAGTAGAATCGTAGTACAATCAACAACTGAAAACTAGCGAAGAAAAATTGAGCATTTCGTAACCAACAAAGCAGCCAAATCAAGATCATTCAAAAGGTCAACAGTCAGACAACGAAAGACTCGACTGTAAGAAAAACTAAAGAATACGACGAATCCCGCTTATTGATCATTAACAATGCATGGAACGAGGTTGAAAAAGTAAACACACAAATCGAAGCATACTAGGATCAAAATCAGCAACACAAATACTTTGCAGAGAACAACTACGCGAAGGTAGAAATACAATACAATACAATACCATACAAAAACGCTTTATTGAAAGACCCTGGCCAAGGCCACGTCCATAAACGGTGGGTACATAGATCGACAGTAGTTACTTAATTAAAAGAAGATACATTAGCAAAATAACTAAAAAGAATGTAATTAGCAAACACTTAAGGTGATTGAACAGGTACTCAAGCAGGTAGAGAGAACACATCTAACAGCCAGTATGGCAAATACTGTATGAACAGTCAAGGGAGAAAATTGAAGATGTAATTCGAGATGGCATTGAACGAAAGAAGAACTCTGAGACTATCGCAGAGCAAATACGATTTATCAAAAAACAAGCATCCATTATCAATACACTACTGCATTGTATCTCAACTATTGAAGGTGGAATTGAGACAGCAACTTCAACTACATCCCTTCTACTACTAAATGACTCTTGGGGACACATCGTATTGAATCACGGAAACATAAGGTCACTAGGCAAATTCAAAGACGATTATTTCGATGAAAGCTTATTTTTTAAACTCGTCGACCGCTACCAAGCAATCCTCACGAAACTACAGAAAAAGTTAGAAACAAAAGATGGCCAATGCTGAAAAATTATTCTATTTAAGAGCAAAGATTGGAGAATGGAATGAACTGATACAATATTGAAGAATAAAAAATTAGAATTACGAAGCTGCTTGGGATATTTTAAATAAAAGACAAAACAATAAACGAATATTAGCGTCACTGCGAACAGAATCATACGCTGCTACATTCAAATTCAGGCGATCTCAAACCAGTAAATATTTAAAACACTTGTGGGAAAGGGCTACATCGGAAATGGTTACAAATTTAGCAGAGAGCCAAATTGGACACCCAGTTCTATTAGCAACAGTAATCATCCATGGCATAGTTAAAAATGGCGGTGCAATAAATCTATGGGCACTAATTGATCAAGAATCAGGCTACCTTCATCACAAAAGATACCGCACAACAGATAAAACTAAAAAGAAAGCGTTTTGAACCGAGAAATGTTAGTACATGCACAACATTAACTATCAAGCCAAGATTTCCATCCACGTTTTCATTAACAGCGACAGCATTAGTGCTAAATAGAATAACAAAACTGTTACCATCTGAAAATATTCTGCCAATTTCCTAGTCACATACGACGAACAATATTAACAGATGCCAAATATAACATACCAAGACGAATTGACTAAATTCTGGGAGCTGACGCATTTGGAAAAATTATAATGGCAAACGCATTACGCGGACCACCTGGGTCTCCAGTAGCACAGCAAACAGAATTAGGATGGATCTTGTCAGGAGAGCTACATAACAATCTATCATCAACAAAAAGAATACAATATTGAATGTCAGAGGTAGATATTAATGAAAATCTACGCAAATTCTGGGAAATAGAAGATATAAACAATGAGAAAATTCTGACTAGTAAAGATTTGATCTGCGAAAACCACTTCAGAAACAATTACAGAAGAGGTTCTGATGGTCGACATATTGTAAGAATGCCGTTCAAAGAAAACTCATAACAAGCAGAATTAGGCAACTCTAGAGAACTCGCCTTAGCGAGGTTATTACAATTGGAAAACAAATTCAACTAACAAGACATTTGAGATTATGTACAAATAATTTATGAAAGAATATCATCAACTTGGCCACATGGTCTCAGCCACTACTACTGTAGGCAAAGAACATTAACTACCACATCAAGCTATAATAAATAATGACAACACGACGAGTTGTATTCAATGCATCTACAAAACATCATAATGCAACAGTCTGAATGAATTTAATATCAGTATTACCGAGATGGCGAAAACACAAACTAGTTTTCACGGCAGACATTGAAAAATGTACCTTCAAATTAAGATCGACATGCGAGATCAAGAATATCAAAGGATTCGGTGGCGTAACTCTCCAGATGAGCCGATTAGAGAATACAACCTAACAACCATTACATACGGTACAGCGGCAGCCCCACTCCTGGCAGTATGAAGGCTTCAACGCCTTGCCACTTGACACGTATGTAGACGATGTTGTTTCTGGAGGATATTCAATATAAGAAGCCATTCAAATGAGTAACGAACCAATTCACTCATTAAAGGAAGGTGGGTTTAACATACGTAAATGGACTAGTAACATCAGAGATCGATTATACAAAATTTCATGGCAATTAAGAGAAGAATTATCAGAGCTTGATTTACGTCAGGATATAGCAATTAAAGCTCTCGGAGTACATTGGAATCCTGCAACTGATAAATTAGGATTGGAACACAAGTTCACAGTTTCACACTAAGAATGAACAAATTCCGACAACGAAACGAGAATTATTATCAGAAGCTACAAAATCTTCGATCCCATCGTATTACTCACACCAGAATCCATAAAGGTTAAATTACTCTTCCAAAAATTATGAACTAAAGAACTAGAATGGGATGAATAGCTGCCTGAGGAAATTTAACTAAGATGGATAAAAATAAAAACGAAGTTACCTAATATGTATAACAAAACTACCAATTTTCAGATAGATTCTGAAAAAGCCTATAGTGTAGTCATTTATACAACAACAACAAGACAAAATTACTATAACACTATTATCACCCAAGCCACTTGCATTACCACGATTAAAATTGTGCGGAGCATCTCTGCTTGCAAGACTATTTAAGGAAACCAAAGAAGCTAACAAATTCAAGATCTATCATACTTTGCTTGGACAGATTCTAATATAGTGATATCATAGATAATGAAAGATGCACATAGTGGAAGACATTAGTAGGAAATATATTTTCGCAAATCCATCCCTTACAGACAATAAACGTTAGTTTCACGTAAAGACACCTAAAAATCCTGCCGTGAAGCTATACGGGGAATATTTCCTTCGCAATTAGGAAAAATTTGATGTGGTGGTTCGGCCCAAGATGGTTACAAGACGCAAAAATCAACTTTTACAAAAATGAAACAAGTAAAACAGATCTAAAAAGGAGAAAAGTTTCTATTAATACAGTAACGCATCAACAAGATGAAGGAATAATCCACTCTATACTTCAAAGATATTCCTGAATGAAGAAATACAGAATACTTTAGCGTATTATATACGTTTTATTAAGAACCTCAGGAAGAGAGCAGCGGATCGCAAACTGGCCCTCTCGAGGTCGTATAAATTGAAAATGCATTGCTACTAACAGTCAAAGCAGTAAAACAATAGCACTTTAACAAAGAACTAAAGAAATTAAAAGGCGAACAGGAAATAAATGAGATAAGCCGATTAATTTAACACCATTCCTCAATTCGCGTTAGGCTAGAAAGCAAACCTCATATTTGATCAGAAACATCCCATTATATTGCCATACAAAAATAAGTTTACAACACTTATCATCGATGAGACACACATCAAAACACTCCGTAGAGGATATGCATTAGCATTGGAAGTTGTTCGTTAAAAATTCTGCATATTGAACGGATTAAAATCTGGTCAGGGACACATTCATAATTGTGTCAGATGCCATCGATACAAGGCTCAAATGTAAGAACATATGATAGGGATGCTACCGAAAGCCAGAGTGGCACTCAGTCCACCATTCATCCACACTGGAGTCGAAGGCGCCGGTCCTTTCGAACTGTTGATGGCTAAAGGTAGAGATATCGCGACCTTCATGGGATATTTCGCCGTATTTGTATGTCTCACTACGAAAGCAATTCACATCGAAGTAGTGTCAGACTTAACATCAAAGGCATTCATTGCAGCATTCAGAAGAGTAGTTGGAAGAAGAGGCCCAGTATCGCACCTAAACAGCGATAATGCCACTAACTTCGTAAGAGCAAGTAAAATAATCAGTGACTTGCACCAGGAAGAGAAATACAAAATGAAGGTCAACGAAGTACTGAAATAAGTAGCCACCCAATGGCATTATATTCCTCCTTCATCCCCGCACTTTGGAGGTCTCGGAGAAGTCAGAGTTAAAACAATTAAACACCAAATGCGGTGAGTAATTGGCGAAACAAGATTAACATAGGAAGAAATGTGTACCCTAATGCTACAAACTGAAGCATGTTTAAACTCACGGTCACTATATCCAAAATCGGAAGACCCAGAAAGTCTTGATTTTCTAACACCTCGGCACTTCCTAACAGCATCAGCTATGTTAACAGTACCAGAAAGAAACTGTCTAGATACTAATTATAATCCCGTGAACAGACGGGATCGTCCTCAAAAGATGAACCAAGATCTCTGGAGTAAATGGTCAGTGGAATATATCGAAGAGTCCAACATAGGCCCAAATGGAATCAAAGGCAACCAAAGATAATAATCGGGAAACTGGTTATAATTAAAGATGCACAGCACCCACCCTTAATATGGGCTCTTGGTAGAGTAATCGAGACACATCCTGGACGAATAAGGTTTGTGACTCTAAAAATGAAAAACAGCAGAATTAAGCACCCAATTTCAAAAATATTATTGCTGCCCGTAAAAGACAACGAAGGTACATTAAACCCAACTATGAGTGCATCAGGAAACCTCGATGTTGGTAGTGAACCAGAACAAACAGTCAAGGCCATAGCAACGAATGTCACTATAATAAATCAGGAAGCAAAGTTAACTTAATGACAAGTTAGGAAACAGAAGAGTTTTCCGATTGTTTAACATTTAAAATGCACACGACAAGAAAAGGAAGAAAGAAAGAAATAAAATGAAAAAAAATCAAACTATTTTAAAAACTTTTATCAATAAAGATTAAAAATGTGAAAGCGCAAATTTCATACAACGAAACAGAATGGCAACTGATTCATTTTCATAAATAAATTTGAATGGGTGGAGTTTTCAGATTTTACTCTCATAAAATGTTCGCGCGTTTTTGTGAAAACCGGCTTTTCCTGACAGATTAGCTGTGCTCTATTATATACCTTGTTCTAGAACTCCCATATACTGGAGAGAGCAAATTGTTCTGTCGATTGAAGCGAACTATTTGTACTGTTCGCTTCATTTAAATCTTTCTATGGAAATGTATGAGGCGTTCTTTTGTGTATATCTTGTTCTGCTATGTTCTGCGGACACAAAAGAACACAGCTATTTAGCGATTTGGCCAATGTTTTTATATAGCAATGCCAATGTTTCTTAGTGTAATTCCTATGATATTTGAACAGCACGTGCTTCTGATTACATTCGTTTTTCTCTGAAGAGATTAAGTGGGAGAAGCTCATGGTGAATTCTCTGATGTTTTTGGGAAAAAATGAAAATTTCATTAGCACGTAAACTATGCCGGTTCTGGACCAAGTGCATGTGTACTTATACGACCTTGAGTGGGTAGTTGGGTGGCTGGTAAAATTTGCGGTTAGATGCAGAGTAGAAAATGTGTGGGAAAATATTAAGTGAATTAAATGTTTGCGGCTTCTTTGAAGTACAAAAGGGCCACCGTAAAATTTGCGGTTAGGTGCAGAGTAGAAAATGTGTGGGGTACAAAGGGGTTGCCGGATGTGTGCGAAAACTGTGGTGAGAAGTCCAGATCACTAACATAGGTTTGTGCAACTACCTTTAACTTGGCCTTTTAGCCTAGAATAATGCACTATATAAGATGGAGATAATTACATGAATATATCAGTGTAAGATAAAATTCAGCTGAAGTTACATCTGATGAGAGGGAAAAAATGGATCAGCACCAAAGGATAAATGACGTTTTGAGCAGTGTCAACGCATGTGGCTATAAAGAAATATTAAAGGTAAAGGATATGGAGGTTAGTAACTCATTTAAGGTAATAAACGCTCGTAGAAGTTCAACCCAATATAGACAAAAGATTTTATTTGAACTGGAGTCGAATGTTATTTATCTACCAAAGCGTTTCGATATTTTATCCGATGAGGTTCTCGAAGATATCAACAAAGAAGGCAGTTTCTACATTGTTAATGAAGGTGAAATAGGAAAATCTTTTAATCTAAGGATTTCACATCAAGTTGAATTGAATGAGCCCGCAAATTTTTATAATCTAACATATTAAAAATGTATTTTATAAAAAAAAAAGAAATAAACTGAATTGACTCAAAATATGGTTGTTTTTATTATTCGTTTTTTCTTTTTAACTAAGATATAGGTGAGGGTCATTTTATTATAAAAAAAAAAAAAAAATGGTGCACTCTTGCATTAATTATCAAAGAGAAACGATGGCGCGGCTTCTTTGAAGTTGGGGTTTCATGCAGAAATTTTTTGGTATAAAATGGGGCACTTAATGTGTGAATTATCACAGTTTTCTGATAATATCTACAAAGGAGGTTTATTGTTGGTACAAATATTAATTATCAAAGTTCGTGATAATACCTAAAGTGGAAGCTAACATTTCAATCTGATATTCTTGTGAGTTTTTAGATTTGTGGAACAATGGCTTCAATTACAAAGAACATAATGAATATGGTTGAAGAAATTAAAATTCCCTTCAGGAATTTAAGTGGTCGTCCGGAGGAAAACAATGACGCTCTTAAAAAATGTGTATTATATATTCGACGATCGCGCTCAGTGTTAGGGATGAGTTCCAATATGGGGACTAATGGTGTCTTCAAAGATGTATTATAGAACCTCAAAGGATTTAAGATAAAGCTCGACTCACTATTGCATCAAGGTCGTGGTAATAGTTCTCAAGGGAAATCTTGAAAATCTCGTGTTGTTTGGGAGGATGTAGAATCGGCATTTATGGATCGAATCAGGACAGGAGTAGTAGCTAATTTAATTCATAAGGATACCAAATATTTTTGGGCGATTCTCAATATTTATTTTCACGACGAATTCAAAACATTTTAAAGAAGTATAACACACTTAAAATTAATACTACTTTCTGTGGAGAGCTTAAAATTACGCGAAAGGATGATGATGATGGATTTGAATTTAAATATTTTAATACAAAGAATGTGGTGGTAGATCGTGGTACAGATTTTAAAGCAATGGTTTTTTGAAAATATTCAACAGAATATACTAGTTCAACTAGAAGAATTTCAAGAGCGTGATAGTGGGATGGGCTTTATCAAGTACTAATAATTTAGCCGTGATATTAATAAGTATGAACCCTTTCGAGGGTCATCATATATCTACTTTCCACCTGAAATAAAGTGTAAACATGCGTGCATTAACATCAATAATAAGGATTCTGCATGCTTTGCATGGGCTATAGTTTCAGCACTTTACCCCGCCTGAACATCATTCAAATAGATTGTCAAGTTATCCACATTACAGCGAGATCGTGAATTTGAGGTGGAAATTGTTTACCTTCTGAATTGAATTAATAACTAGATTTGAAAAGCTAAAATACTATATCTGTAAACATATTTACTTTGGAAAAAAGAAAAAAAACAGCTTCAGACAGTTCCAGTTCGTCTTACAAAAGGCAAGCAAGATAGACATGTTAATTTATTATTAATTCAGAATTATTATGATCATGATGATGATGGTGATGAAAATGGGGAGGAGGAGGACTCTAACGTTAAAATTAAATACCATTATTGTTGGACTAAAGACTTGTCACGCCTAGTTTCCCATCAACTCTCCAAAACAGATAATAAACAGTATATTTGCGATAGATGTCTTCATTACTTCTATTCAGAAGAAAAACTAGCTTCACATGTTGATGACTGCGCGAAAATCAATAAGTGCAATATTATCTTCCCACAGAATACAATAAATGGGTGAAATTTAAAAATTTTAATTTTAAGGAAAACGTACCTTTTATAATATACGCTGATTTAGAATGTTTGCTTGAACCTGTTTCTAATGATGAAGTGGCGAAAAATTCAATATACCAAAAACATGAGGTCTACAGTGTCGGATATTATATCAACTGTCCTTTTAATAGTAGCCTCAGTGCCCATCGTTCTTATAGAGGTGCTGATTGTCAGCATTGGTTCTTAGACCAACTACAACAGATTTTGAGAAAGGCAGAGGTCATATTTTCGGAGATTAAACCACTCATTAGGTTAACTGAAGATGAGAAAGTGCAATTTACGCAAGACGGATATTGTCATATTTGTGAGCAACCTTTTGGAATTGGAATAACACGTGTACGAGAACACTGCCATCCAACTGGAAATTATAGAGGTCCAGCTCATGAAGAATGTAATCTTAATTATCAAGATACACGTATAATTCCATTAGTATTACACAATTTGTGCGGTTAGGACGCTTACTTTGTAATAAAGGAACTTGCAACTGCATTTGAAGGCAGAATGGATCTTTTGCCAATTAATAAAGAACGATATATATCATTTACAAAGAATGTTAAAGCTAGTGAAATTAAATTCCGTTTTATTGATTCATTCAAATTTATGACATCATCTTTAGATAAATTGGCGTCTTATTTACCTACAGAACAGGAAAAAAGGAATGGAACCATTTGAATTCTTCAGAATTTGAGCTAGTAACGAGAAAAGGTGTATCTCCGTATGATTACACCAGCGACTGGGAAAAATTGGATGAGGTAACATTACCACCTCGGGAAGCGTTTTACAACAAATTAGATGAATCTGATGTTTCTCATGATGATTACATATATGCACAAACTGTGTGGAATACATTTCGCATACAAACTCGTGGTGAATATTCAGACTTGTATTTAAAGATCGATGTTCTATTTTTATCTGACGTTTTTGAGAATTTTAGGAAGCTATGTGCAAAAACATATAGTTTGGATCCTGCACACTATTTTACTCTACCAGGATTAACATGGGATGCTATGCTGAAATACACCAAAATAGAGCTGGAGTTGTTATCTGATGTCGATATGGTTATGTTCATAGAACGAGGAATTCGAGGCGGAATAAGTCAGTGTTCAAATCGATATAGCAAAGCGAATAATAGCTATATTATAAACTATAACGAGCAAGAGGATTCCAAATATCTCATGTACTTTGATGTTAATAATTTATATGATTGGGCAATGGGTGAATACAGATATAGAAATTACTCATGTATCGGATGAATCACCATTAGGTTACATATTAGAAGTCGATCTTGAGTACCCACAATATCTACATGATAAACATTCAGATTTACCATTTTGTCCAACACATGAAGCACCTGTAGGATCTAAGGAACAAAAACTGATGACTACACTATTTAATAAAGAAACGTATGCTATTCATTACAAAAATCTGAAACAGTGCATATCTCGTGGACTTGTTTTGAAAAAAGCCAAAGAGCCAAAGATATGGTAGCTAAACGGAATTTCCACAGCAGATCTATTTTCGATAGAAATTTGGTTGCCATTGAATTAAATAAGGCTGAAGTGTATTTTAATAAACCCATTTACATAGGAATGTGTATATTTAATATCTCTAAAACATGTGTTTATAAATTTCATTATGATTATATTTTACCAAAAATGGAGAAAAATTGTAAATTGTTGTATACAGATACCGACTCTCTAATTTAAGAATTTAAATGTGATGATATAATAAGATAAGATCTGATTTTAATTATTTTTGATACTAGCGATTATCCACAGAATAATGTATATAATATACTTTTAGTAAATAAAAAAGTTCCTGAGGTTATGAAAGATGATTTGAATGCGAAAATAATGACTGAATTTATTGGATTAAGATCAAAAATGTATAGTATAAGAGTAGATAATGAAGATTCGATAAAAGAAGCCAAAGGCGTCAAATTAAATGTAATAAAAAATAGTATTACTTTTGATGATTACTTAACATGTTTGAATAACTCTGTTGAACAGATAAGAACCCAACAATGCATTCGATCAGATAAGCACAATATATATAGTGTAAGATAAAGTAAAATTGAATTATGCTCTCATGATAATAAGCGGTTTTTAAAAGAAAATTCAACAGACACACTTGCTTGGGGGCATTTTAGTATAAAGAAATGAAAGATGGCTTGATAACTTAAAATGTTATTTTTTTATTTAAAATTATATACTTTATTATGTGTTGTGCAGAGAACCCTAGCCATTTTTCAAAAAATTTATTCCGTTTCTTCTTCAATACATTTTCTACAAGGTAATTATGCGGATATTTCGTCTTTAGTAGTTCTCTTTCATAAAATCCTCCTTTGATTGGATGTCCCTCATAATCCTCTAGAAGATATGTTACTGGATTCGTGTTTTGTATGGTTTTAGTTTTAAAGATCTCAGTCGACCAGTTCGGTGCGTACCCCTTTTCAAATATATGTTTGTGCTTGCTGATGCGAAGATAATAATCAATCTTATATTTTGCTCTCTCCACCATTTTTATGTGATTGTATACTGTTTGTAGTAGAATATTTTTATTAATGTGATTAACATCGGAGGGGCGCATTTTAATTGTCCTATGCTTTTTATTATTGTATTCATGAACAAGATTGTGTACAAAGTCAATCCAACGATATGAACCATTCTTAATAAATTCTTACCCCATCATACCTTTCAATGTTCTATTAAATTTTTCAACTATTGAGGCTTTCATTATACTAAAAGTCGAATAGTGTTTGATTCCATACTTTACCATTAGTGTCTGAAATATTTAATTATAAAACTCTTTACCATCATCTGCCTGCAAATGTTTAGGAATCCGAACGCTTTTTAGAGCATTTTCCATCGCAGCCGTTACCTCTTTTCCAGTTTTATTTTTAATGGGCTCTACCCAAGCATATTTTGAAAATGTATCAATTATTGTTAGCAAATAGTAGTATCCATTATTTTCGCGAACATAAGTACCCATTTCAACCAAATCTGCTTGCCAGATATCATCCAAATCTTTCATAATGACTCGACGTCGAGGAAAATTTCGACGAGCTGCTTTATGCAGCTCACTCACAAGGGCCTCTTTACTCATTGTTAGCTTTGACTATAAGTGATTCTACATTTTTTCTTTTCAATGTCTTCGAACTTTGTATCAATATAAACCTTTAACTTTTCAAATGACTTATTTATGTGCGATTGAGTCAATGTTTCCAGTTTTTCCCTAGTTATTTTAATGATACTATGTACATTCGCAAGCTCTTCCTCTAATTCACTCCTAGCTGTTTTTGTTTCTAAACTACTATGGGATTTGAATAAATCTAAATATTTATCTATTGCCTCATCTATATATAGCTTGTTTGCAGCATCACTATCTTCTTCTGGATTTTTGTGATTCTTAATATTGCTAAATTGCATATCATAGTTTCTATCTAATGTTAACAGAAAACCCACCCCAGCAGGGCCGGTGGAACCCTTTTCACCTGGTGGTCCTGAAGGACCCGGTTCTCTTCGAGGTCCAGGAAAACCTCGTCCAATATTACCATCTCTTAGCGATCGTCCGAACTTGTCAACACTCATTTCATGAATAAATATATAAAAAGCAGAAGGAGGCTTTTTATAAAATTATATCAGACTCTCTAAACTCCTCAATAATGGAAACAATTGTTATGACTATTATTCCCAGCTACTTAAGATCCCATTAAAAGCCGTAATCTATCTACGAATTCATTTGGATCATCCCAGTAAACATAGTCAATCGTCTCTCTAGGAACCATCGTGAGACCTATACCTTCATGAGTGATAAATTTTCTAATAATTCTCTTATATTTTGGTCCTTTACTACCTTTTATTTGCCCATCTGCACTATAATCACGTCTATGGGCATTAGAATCTTCTAAGATCTCTCGATAATTAGCCAAGTCTTTTTCACCATATAATCTGTTTGATGGTTCTTTCATAAAAAGTAGTTCGCATAAACCAGCTGTTATGTTATAGTGCTTCCCATTAAGGACAAAATTTGGTGCATCAATGTCAATGCTAGATTTCCCAATTTTCCACCTCCCATTATCCATATAAACACCACACCATAAGTTCGGTCAATTTTAGGACTTTTGGCTTGGTAAAATCCTAAATATTTATTAACTAACCCAGTTGATAAGTTGAGGGTGGAATCTGATTTATTAGCTAAGGTTCTTGAGTGAGTTGGTGTTCCATACTCGTCTCGTGATGACATTAAAGAACAGTCAATAGACTTCAGTAGTGTGCTGGTTGGTTCCATTTTCATATACATTTGTTTGGGTTTAATTTTCTACTGTCGAAAATTTTAATTACGCCAGGAATTGCCTTTTCTATAGTAAATTATTCAAAAAATAATTTTTTACTGTCGCAAATTTTAATTGCGCCAGGGATTGCCTTTTCTATAGTAAATTATTAAAAAAATAATTTTTTCTCTCGCAAATTTTAATTACGCCAGGGATTGCCTTTTCTACAGTAAATTTTTCAAAAAATAATTTTTTACTGTCGCAAATTTTAATTGCGCCAGGGATTGCCTTTTCTACAGTAAATTTTTCAAAAATTAATTTTTTACTGTCGCAAATTTTAACTACGACAGGGATTGCCTTTTTACAGTAAATTTTTCAAAAAATAATTTTTTACTGTCGCAAATTTTAATTGCGCCAGGGATTGCCTTTTCTACAGTAAATTTTGCAAAAAAATAATTTTTATTGTCGCAAATTTTAATTGCGCCAGGGATTGCCTTTTCTACAGTAAATTTTTCAAACAATAATTTTTTACTGTCGCAAATTTTAAATCCGCCAGGGATTGCCTTTTCTATAGTAAATTGTTCAAAAAATAATTTTTTACTGTCGCAAATTTTAATTGCGCCAGGGATTGCCTTTTCTACAGTAAATTTTTCAAAAAATAATTTTTTACTGTCGCAAATTTTAATTGCGCCAGGGATTGCCTTTTCTACAGTAAATTTTGCAAAAAATAATTTTTACTGTCGCAAATTTGAATTGCGCCAGGGATTGCCTTTTCTATAGTAAATTACTCAAAAAATAATTTTTACTGTCGCAAATTTTAAATCCGCCAGGGATTGCCTTTTCTATAGTAAATTTATCAAAAAATAATTTTTTACTGTCGCAAATTTTAATTGCGCCAGGGATTGCCTTTTCTTGCCTTTTCTACAGTAAATTTTACAAAAAATAATTTTTTACTGCCGCAAATTTTAATTGCGCCAGGGATTGCCTTTTCTACAGTAAATTTTTCAAAAAATAATTTTTTACTGTCGCAAATTTTAATTGCGCCAGGGATTGCCTTTTCTACAGTAAATTATTCAAAAAATAATTTTTACTGTCGCAAATTTTAATTGCGCCAGGGATTGCCTTTTCTACAGTAAATTTTTCAAAAAATAATTTTTTACTGTCGCAAATTTTAATTGCGCCAGGGATTGCCTTTTCTATAGTAAATTTTTCAAAAATTAATTTTTTACTGTCGCAAATTTTAAATACGCCAGGGATTGCCTTTTCTACAGTAAATTTTACAAAAAATAATTTTTTACTGCCGCAAATTTTAATTGCGCCAGGGATTGCCTTTTCTACAGTAAATTTTTCAAAAAATAATTTTTTACTGTCGCAAATTTTAATTGCGCCAGGGATTGCCTTTTCTATAGTAAATTATTCAAAAAATAATTTTTACTGTCGCAAATTTTAATTGCGCCAGGGTTGCCTTTTCTACAGTAAATTTTTCAAAAAATAATTTTTTACTGTCGCAAATTTTAATTGCGCCAGGGATTGCCTTTTCTATAGTAAATTTTTCAAAAATTAATTTTTTACTGTCGCAAATTTTAAATACGCCAGGAATTGCTTTTTCTACAGTAAATTTTACAAACAATAATTTTTTACTGTCGCAAACTTTAAATCCGCCAGGGATTGCCATTTCTACAGTAAATTTTTCAAAAATAATTTTTTACTGTCGCAAATTTTAATTGCGCCAGGGATTGCCTTTTCTACAGTAATCATCATCATTATAATCATCATTTATTTTATTTTCCTCTTTAGGTTCTGATTTGATATCAGCATGAAGTCCCTGTTTTACTTTTGTTTCACTTATAAGCTCTTTATGTGGTTTTTTTATGGGCTTAAGTTTTTCTTCAAGTTGAGCTTCAACATCGATTCTCCTCGTTTTATAGTTCGATACTTTTTCTTGATAGCATTCCTAGTTTTAATAATATCCCTGATTAAATTCCTCTTATTACCCTTCTGTATTGATAAATTTTTCAAAACTGATCTGGTCTATTAACAGCTTTATTAACTGGTCTGTGAACAGCTTTAACTGCTTTCCTAACTGCTTTAACTGGTCTGTTAACAGGTTTATCTGATCTGCTGACGGCTTTAATGGATCAGTTATATTTATAGGGAAATAAATGTATCGAATTCCTGACGGTGACGTCCCTTGCTTAAGGGGCTGTCTTTGTCTACTACCAGAAGCCCATATTTATCCTTCCAACACTTAGCACGCATATCTCGGAAAGTATTAAAGCTCATATCCGTATTCACATGATCATGATAAGCATGCCTAAGATTTGTATCATCTTGTTTAAATAAAATGAGAAAGTTGGCATTATCTCGTACCAAGTGTTTTGGTATATGAGTATAAGTCTGGCAAAGATAGAAACTATCAATGTTATTATGTCGACCCATGCAAAAATAAGAGCGTATGTTGTCTTGTTTCCCACATGCTACATCATCAAAAATAGAAATTGAATTTTGTTTTTCCTCATCAAATGGTATAACATCCTCATTATTAGAAAATTTATAATAGCCCAATCCTTTTATGGGCGACAAAAGTTTTCTTAAGTATAAATATTTTGATTAGTGATTTTGAATACACATAAACGTTTTCATATCTCAAACCATTAGGATGCTTCAGCAAACATTTGTTTTTCCACAATTGGAGGGACCGACTATTAGAGCGCGTATTCTATGTGGTATTAATGAACTATGTCTTCCAGTTTCCTTAATATTGCTCTGAAAATCATTATTTCTGATTGGTAGAGATAGATTTTGCTTAATGAGCTTCATTTTGAATACTACCGCAAAACTATAATTGCTTACTGAATTTAAATACTTTTTTAAGTTTGCATCTGAGTGTTGAAGGCTAAAGTGATTCATACTTTTGCTTGAGGATAATAAGAAAGGGGCGGGGGTAATTAACATACTCATTAATAGGTTACCGTTTGAATTACACTTACCAGGCTACCAATATTGTGGATCTGGTACGAAGCTAGCAAAAAGATTAGCTCGAGGTGAACCTGGTATTAATCCTTTAGATAGCGCATGTAAAGAACACGATATTGCTTACTCTAAATTTAAAAGTACACCAGATAGCAACATAGCAGATCGGATTTTGACTGAAAATGCCTGGAGTCGAGTGAAATCTACATATGCAAGCCTAGGTGAGCGTTCAAACGCACTGCTAGTTACCAATATCATGAATGCTAAGGCTAAGTTCGGGATGGGTATGGCGAATAAGAAGAAAAAGAGCGCATATAAGAAAAATAAAAAAGTTAAGAAAAACATTAACCTGAGAACGGTTATCTCAAAGGCACGTAAATCAATTCAAAGGCAAAAACCTGATTCTTTGAAAAGAGCCATTGCGTTGGCACAAAAGGAAGTAGGAGATACAATTAAATATAGGAAGAAAAATTTGAAAGTTCCACGAGTCATACCTATACCAAAAACTGGAGGTATTTTACCATTCCTCGTTCCTTTATTTGCTGACCTTTCTGCTTTAGGATCTTTAGGAGGAAGTGCTGCTACAATTGTTAAAGCTGTTAATGCTGTTAAGGATGGAAAGGAGCAGCTTAAGGAGAGTAAGGGACATAATGAAGAAATGGAATCCCGTCTAATAGGGAAAGGTCTTTACCTAAAACCTCATAAAAAAGGATTGGGGCCCTACATAAACCCAGAGCCAAAAAACAATTGAAAACGCTACCTAAAAGACCATTAACTGAGGT
>OZ005744.1:111192460-111194960 GCA_963930735.1 Dioctria linearis | reverse complement strand
GTAAAAGATCGTAAACGCTTGAAAAGCCTTGATCCTGCAAGAACCTACGGGGAACCTGCGACACTAGCCAAGCTATAAGGCCACGTCACCCCCAATGCTCGGGGTAGATAACAGCTATAGGCTCCTCTGCTCCGGGCGAGCAAGCGTTCACCCAATTAAGAGTGAAACAGAATCAACGAGGAACTACACTCACCAACCTAAGCCGCTCTACAGGCATCAGCAAGAACGAGGAAAACGAAGACAGCCCCACTCAAAGCCAACGCATGAAGGAAGATAACAACGTTCCTGGTTTGAAGGGGATTTCGAAGAAGGCCTTAAGCCACCCTTTCAACCATATCCAGGGAAAATAAGCAGGCCTAGGGTCCCTCGGCAGCAACCAGATAATAGAAACTCCGTTCCAGAATTGAAAGGGTACTCGAAGTCGGCCAAAGCCCCCTTTCAATCTCAGCCAAGGGAATTAAAACGGCAGGAGCCCCCCTAGTAGCAAAAAACATTCCAGAAGGGAACACCATAAGAAGGCTGGAAGCCGCCCTTTTGGACAACCTGGGACGTACATGCAAGAGAAAAACTCTACACCTTCATCCGAAGCGGAGCAATCCCCAGGTGAGAATTCGCAACACCTCCGGGAAGGTACAGACAGCGCCTCAGAGGACAACGCAGCACAATCAGGTAGCCAGGAGCGCCAGAATCCAGACCCATTACAGCAAGAAACAACAGGAGTTCGCCTTCGAAGCGGTACCATATTAACAGGGCCCACAGTTGTATCTAAACTAAGTCTAGATAAATTTTTAGATAAGTTATTAGAAAAGGCACGCGAATCCGTTAAGCTCACTGTCACGCACAGCGACGCTCTTGACCACAGATTAAGTCAAGGCAGAGAGCAGAGGCTGACACAAATCGAAAAATTTAAAAAAGATACAGAACGATACAAACAGAAGCTTATCGAATTCGCCGGGCTTTCACGTTTCGATAAGAGCTCATCCAGTCTAGTTGTAAGCGCTGAAGGTGACAGTGACATAGGTAGTGATCCCTTGTTATTGGCCGAGTGCCGTGCTCGGGGATGAGAGCACCCGCCCTTAATTATTTTGAAGGATTTGAGATATGATTATCAAAACAAACTGTGATTTAGAAATGAATTACATTTTATTAACAATTTATTTCTACTTTTTCTGATTATTTCCAAGTTAGTTAACAAATTTACTCTTTTGTTGATAACTTCCACTTTCTCGTAATTCACAAAATTGTTTCAATAATATAACGATCTATTAATTTCTACTTTTTCTGATTATTTCCAAGGTAGTTAACAAATTTACTCTTTTGTTGATAATTTCCACTTTCTCGTAATTCACATAATTGTTTCAATAATATAATGATCTATTAATTTCTACTTTTTCCGATAACTTCTGGCTTAGTCAACGATTAACGCTTTTATTGGTAATTTCCACTTTTATTATCAATTATCAAAATCTTAGTTTTATTTGGTAAACAATTTCCCGACTGACCCGGTCGTCGTTTTAAGAAAGAACTCCTCGAGGTTTTGGCTTGTCGGCCCCAGGTACCCATGATCACTTTTTTTAAAAGCTTTTTTTCTTTTTCCTTTCTCACGACGATGAAAAATCGTACGTGAGAAAATGCAGAAAAGTTTTGATGCAAGCTATATGCATCTATGCAAATCTGTAATCTGATATGCACTTGAAATATTAATTTTATGTATGTACATACAATTAGATTGAAAAAATAGGTATAGTATGTATGTACATAGTACATACGGAAAAAAAGTAAGAAGACACTGTATGTAGGTAAGTGTGCATACCGTGTGAGTGGAATGTGTGTCTGATAACAAAATGCAATTTACGCTGAATTGCATTTTGTTATAATATGGGAATGCATTTCTAAATGCATTTTAAATTTTGAATTAGATTTAAAAATGAAATAATTTTTTAGGGTCAATTAATGGTACATCAATATATCGTATTGGACGATATATTGATGTATCGGTATTATGGTTGTGATTCGGGGCATTGGGTACCTGAGTCACAACATCCCTCCCCCCTGGGGAAAAGAAAGTATTTATTCTCTCGAGAAGAAAAACTTTCTCTTTTCAATATATATATCGATTAAATGAAATTTTATGTCGTTATTCGAATCGGTTAGCATATTACATATCTTCGAAATATGTTAACATTCTTATATATTCTAATCTACTAAAGTTACGTGGGAATACACATTTTTTTTTTTACAATAAAAAAAAGTTTGATTATTATTTATATTAAACTGCTGTTATTTTACATATCTAGTTACAATACTAACGGGTATATTATGGTAAAGGAAAGTAAGATTTTACTATCTAAAACTTTAGAGGTTGCCTATTCAGGACAAATATGGATTCTTAGTTATTATACTAGAATACAAGGGAATAGCAATACCAACAATAGAAATACAAAAAAAAGGTATTTCTTTTTCTATAACTACCATATTTATGTTATTTATGTGTCTATAG
>OZ005744.1:111042460-111187460 GCA_963930735.1 Dioctria linearis | reverse complement strand
ACCACAGATTAAGTCAAGGCAGAGAGCAGAGGCTGACACAAATCGAAAAATTTAAAAAAGATACAGAACGATACAAACAGAAGCTTATCGAATTCGCCGGGCTTTCACGTTTCGATAAGAGCTCATCCAGTCTAGTTGTAAGCGCTGAAGGTGACAGTGACATAGGTAGTGATCCCTTGTTATTGGCCGAGTGCCGTGCTCGGGGATGAGAGCACCCGCCCTTTATTATTTTGAAGGATTTGAGATATGATTATCAAAACAAACTGTGATTTAGAAATGAATTACATTTTATTAACAATTTATTTCTACTTTTTCTGATTATTTCCAAGTTAGTTAACAAATTTACTCTTTTGTTGATAACTTCCACTTTCTCGTAATTCACAAAATTGTTTCAATAATATAACGATCTATTAATTTCTACTTTTTCTGATTATTTCCAAGGTAGTTAACAAATTTACTCTTTTGTTGATAATTTCCACTTTCTCGTAATTCACATAATTGTTTCAATAATATAATGATCTATTAATTTCTACTTTTTCCGATAACTTCTGGCTTAGTCAACGATTAACGCTTTTATTGGTAATTTCCACTTTTATTATCAATTATCAAAATCTTAGTTTTATTTGGTAAACAATTTCCCGACTGACCCGGTCGTCGTTTTAAGAAAGAACTCCTCGAGGTTTTGGCTTGTCGGCCCCAGGTACCCATGATCACTTTTTTTAAAAGCTTTTTTTCTTTTTCCTTTCTCACGACGATGAAAAATCGTACGTGAGAAAATGCAGAAAAGTTTTGATGCAAGCTATATGCATCTATGCAAATCTGTAATCTGATATGCACTTGAAATATTAATTTTATGTATGTACATACAATTAGATTGAAAAAATAGGTATAGTATGTATGTACATAGTACATACGGAAAAAAAGTAAGAAGACACTGTATGTAGGTTAGTGTGCATACCGTGTGAGTGGAATGTGTGTCTGATAACAAAATGCAATTTACGCTGAATTGCATTTTGTTATAATATGGGAATGCATTTCTAAATGCATTTTAAATTTTGAATTAGATTTAAAAATGAAATAATTTTTTAGGGTCAATTAATGGTACATCAATATATCGTATTGGACGATATATTGATGTATCGGTATTATGGTTGTGATTCGGGGCATTGGGTACCTGAGTCACAACATCCCTCCCCCCTGGGGAAAAGAAAGTTTTTATTCTCTCGAGAAGAAAAACTTTCTCTTTTCAATATATATATCGATTAAATGAAATTTTATGTCGTTATTCGAATCGGTTAGCATATTACATATCTTCGAAATATGTTAACATTCTTATATATTCTAATCTACTAAAGTTACGTGGGAATACACATTTTTTTTTTTTTTACAATAAAAAAAAGTTTGATTATTATTTATATTAAACTGCTGTTATTTTACATATCTAGTTACAATACTAACGGGTATATTATGGTAAAGGAAAGTAAGATTTTACTATCTAAAACTTTAGAGGTTGCCTATTCAGGACAAATATGGATTCTTAGTTATTATACTAGAATACAAGGGAATAGCAATACCAACAATAGAAATACAAAAAAAAAGGTATTTCTTTTTCTATAACTACCATATTTATGTTATTTATGTGTCTATAGAATTTTAAAATTATCTATACTATTACAATTTAGTTTTATTATACTACATTATTATTTACACAAACTTTTATTTGTTATTTTTTCCAGCGGAAACGAAAAACGTTAATTTTTTGTCTCTAGAAAGAAAAGTCTTCTACACAAAAAAAACTTTTGCTATTTTTCCTTTACGTATATAAGGTGGGTTACACAATGTTTATTGAATTATGCTATTCCTTAATTATATATTAATTTCTATTAAGAAAGTAACACATTGCTTTCACTATAAATCCATTTTTATCTTGTTTTTTTTTTATAATTTATTTATTAATTCCTGTCAAGAAAATAATGGGTACTATAATAAGTATTATTCACAAATAATTCTTTTTATACTTTTTTTTATCTGATTCTTATAATGAATCCTTTTTTTTCTTTATTTATTTATACTATTACGTTATTTTAAATATTAACTACATTTGCTTCGTTTTTGTTTTTTATGTTGGTAAAAATTAGGAACAGGTTATTACTGTGGCCGTTAGTTAGCGTTCGTAAGTTAAACGTTTTCAGTCGATTTCCTTTTAGGTGCTGGGGTTAACTTGAACGTAAGTTTTCGTGGTGCAGCTCTAGGCATATCTTCAAGTTCATGTTCGAGGGTTATGTTTTTTGATGTTCGTTCTTTCGGTTTATATTTAATGTACATATAAGCACAGGCAATAGAGGTGATTAAAGCAATTGTCACATATGATATTGCATAGTTGTGTATATGATGATTATTTATTGGAATTAATTCTTGATTTTTTTTGGAAACGAAGGGATTCTAGAAGTTAATCTAGATCCATATTATTCGTAATATTTAAAGTATGTATTTTTATGTGCGGTCCTATTGGGGAGGCCGTCATATTTGATATTATACTGGAAATGTTTACTGTTGGGATAAAATCGGAATTGAATTTGGACATTTATACGTTATGTCCGTGAAGGATGAATTCCTCGCTGCGAACATAACAACCGGGATTGATGTGCATTGTTCCTGTTCCATGCAGGGTTTGTGAATTAATGGAATCTTCACAAATAATGTCTATGTGGAGGGATCCTTTCAGGGAGAAAAGCTAGGCGTTCTGCTGTGATAACTGCGTCCAATAGTAATCCTGCCACAAGATTAGATTTTTACACTTTTGTTTAATTGGTTCCTTCTTTAGTAGATTCACTTCACATTGGTTTGTTCTTGTATTTGTGTTTAGGATAGGTGATGAGATTTTACAGTAAAAATGCATTTGGTCCAACGTTGCGCAATTATGAATATCCTGTATTGTTAGTTCAACAAAATATTCGCGATTGTAGTCTATTAATATGTATTCCTTCGATGGTTCGATATATACGAGCGATTTTTTAAGGATAGTAGGCAATGGTATTGTTTTAAAGATTTGATATGGTTCCTTGAAAGGAATGGGGATTTTGAGTTCTATAATTATTTTATTATTGAAAATATTCGCTGCTATTGTACTCAATTTGTAAATTTGTGATAAAATATTGTCTCCAGAATTTATGGGAAGCATCATTGAATTAGGCAATTCCTGTCTGATGTTCAATCAGAGTTCTTCAATTTGTGTAGGGGAAATGAGTGTAGGATGAAATTTTCCATGCCTTGAATCTCTTAAGAGATTTATTAATTCCGACTGGGTATTTTGATATCTGAATGCCATTAACGAAACCAGTGAAATGAGTGATTCAAGTTCTATGGATATTTTGTTATCCAATGTTCTGTTTTCCATTAATGATGTAGCTATCTGTATTGAAATTAACTTTTTATGCATAACCAAGAGATCCTTCTCAATTGCGGCTTTAGTTTTATTGAAAACATTTGCGGCTGCTTCGACTATAGCAGTTTGGCTTTTCATAAGTGACAGGAGGGAGTTCTGGTTAAGGGGGAGGTTACGGATTTGCTCGTCATAAATCTTGGCATCATCTTCGTCCAATGTGCCGAAAAGAGCTTTAGAGATTGAGCCTATAGCATTGAAAAGTGCTCTTTGTTTTCTATTTTGAGTCACAAGTAACATATTGTTATATTCTATGTTTGCTATAATAAGATTTATTTGTAGCAACGTACCGTTACAAGCGTGGCTCAAGGCTGAGTGTTTTTTCAGTTTCTGGCAGGTCGCTGTAATTTGATAGGTTATGAATTAGATGTTGTTGAATTCTGATTTAAAATTCGGCAGGTCGTAGAATGTCACTATCTTCCACTCGTTTGTGTAGAGATTGGCTCTGCCAATCTCTTCGAAGTAAAATCCTGCGCTAGCGTTAAGCTACTTTATTTCTACTCCTGAGCCATAGGCTAAAGTGATGAAGGGTAAGAAGACTGCCATTTGTATCATTTTGAAAATCTGGAAGATGAATTGCGTTATTCACTTAGAATGAAGTCATTTTGAAGAGGATGAAGCTTTCTGTATTAGTTCGAAAAAAGTTTTAGGTCATTATTATGGACTCTTTTGTATTTATTATTAATTTTTATGGTGGAATTTTCGGGGGAGTTTATCTCCATGATCTCATACGGACCTGGCCATAGTGGTGAGAACTTATTATCTCTCACTCTGCTTTTGAATAAGACTTTATCTCCAGTATTAAATGATTTTTGGACGGACTTTTTATCGTATTCCAATTTTAGATTTTTCTTTATTTGCCATGGCCATGTCTTTAGCTATTTTGCAGCTATGCTGTAGACGCGCTTTAACTCGTTTGCATAATTGTCGTAGTTATAGCAAACGGTTGGAGATGATTTCAAATTGTTTGGAATTTCGGCTGGGAATCCGTAAAGGAGTTCGCGAGGAGTATAATTAGTACTCGAATGGGGGTAGTATTGTATACAAACATGGCATAAGGAATCCATGTATCCCAGTCTTGTGGATCTTTTGCTACATAAGATCGGAGATATTCTGCTAAGGTCCTGTGGCTTCTCTCCAATGCACCATTCGTTTGAGGGTGATATGGAGTAGTTTTGAGACTTTTAATTCTCAGCAATTTAGATACCTCGGCGAACATGCCACTAATGAAGTTAGAAACCTGATCTGTGAGGATACTTTCTGGAATACCATGTCGACAAACTATTGTTGTCGTGAAGGCTTCCGGTAATGTCTTAGACTCGGTGTCGACTATGGGAATAGCCTCAGAAAATTTTGAAAGGTCGTCTTGAAATGTAAGGATGTATTTCTTTCCAGAATGAGAAATTGGGAGAGGTCCTACAACATCTAGGTACACTCTTTCGAAAGGTTTGGAGTTAATGCTCGAGATTTTCATTGGAATTTTAGGGTTTCTGGATACTTTGTTCACCTGACAAAGTTTGCTATTCCTTACATATTTGACAACGTCGTCTAACATGCCAGGCCAGTAGAATTGCTTTTTGATTCTTTTAATTGTACGGGAAACTCCTTGATGGCATCCCGTCGGTAATGAATGAAAATCTTTTAAAACTTGTTCGATGTCATTAATGTCGGATAAATATTTAATCGAATCTTGATGGAGCTTTATGTTTATTTGTTTAGTAGCGAAGATTTGGGTAAAAGCGTTTTTAATAATTATTAGATTCTGTGGATCTAATATAAGGAAGGAGATATTTATTTGTTTTAACTGATTTACTTCTGTGTATGAGCAGATTTCAGTTAAAATATTTTTGAGGTCTGATCCATCTCTTTGCGATCGACATGGTAAATTAATTTTTGATATAATTATTGTGGAGTCCTTTTTTGTGAAGAAGTTCAGTTCATTTGCTAGAAGTGGAGATTTATCTGAAAGTTTGAGTTTCGAAGCCAACACTCTTTCAAGTTCTGTACCTTGCATTGGCAAGATGAAAAATTTAGGATTCGCATACTTAGTTAGTAGGAGAGGAAAATTTGTCTCAGTTATTATGACTGAGGAATTATTTACAGGTGATGGAGTTGGGTTTGGAGTAGTTACACTTGCGTTGGGTGTATTTATATTCGCCTGAGCTCTAGCTTGATTTCTAGTTACCACATTTACGAAGGTGGTTGGTTCTGCAGAAAGTTCAGGATTTTCCGGAATTGCTCTACTAAGAGCATCTGCATTTCTGTTAGCTTACCTGATTTGTGGACTATCTTGTAGTCATATTCCTCAAGACGTATTCTCCAACTCATCAGTCTTGAGGAGTGATCTTTCAGATTCATGAGCCATACTACTGGTTTATGGTCAGTTATAATTGTAAACTGTCTGCCATAAACGTATGGTCTGAATTGCTCAACTGCGAACACGATAGCTAAGAGCTCCTTTTCTATTGTTGAGTAACGACTCTCTGCACCATTGAGGACTCGGCTCACATAGGCGATTTTATGATCTCCTTGATCATCAACTTGTGAAAGAACGGCTCCGATGTCTTAGTCACTGGCGTCGGAGGTGACAAAAAATTCTTTGTCAAAATCGCGATATGATAGAATTGGTGCTGAAATAAGTTTATTGCGTAATTCGCAAAATGCCTCGTCGCAGATTGCATCGAACTTGAAAGGGATATCTTTTTTCAAAAGATTTGTAAGTGGTTTTGCAATTTTGGAAAAATTTGGTATAAAGCGGCGATAGTAGCCGACGAAACCAATGAAGGCTTTAATATCTTTCTCCTTCTTCGGTCTGGGATAGGACTGAACTGACTTAATCTTCGCTGGGTCTGGTTTGACTCCATTTTCTGTAATAATGTGCCCTAAATACATAATTTCCTTTCTTAGGAAGTGGCACTTGTCGGGTTGCAGTTTGAGGTTGAAATTGCGAAGACGGCTCAATACTGCTGTGAGTCTTGTATTATGGTCTTTGAGATTGTATCCATGGACTACAATATCGTCCATGTATACGAAGCAATAGATGCCTTGAATGCCAGATAAGACATTATTCATGGCTCGTTGAAAAGTAGCTGGGGCTCCTTTTAAACCAAATGGCATACGATTGTATTCGTAGTGGCCATAGGGTGTGCTAAAGGTTGTTTTCTCCCTGTCCTTCGAGTCCATTTTTATCTGGTGAAATCCACTGGCTAAATCGAGTGTGGCAAAATATTTCGACTTCCCCAACTGGTCTAATATATCAGTGATATTAGGCAGTGGGTACGCGTCGCCAATGGTGATGTCGTTAATACGACGAAAGTCTACCACTACTCGCCACTTTTTGTTACCATTCTCATCTGGTTTTTTAGGAACCAGGAGAAGTGGAGAATTCCAGGGACTATGTGAAGTTCTGATGATGTCTGCCTCAAGTCGTCTATAAAAGTCGATCTTATTCCAAGAAGTATCCCGGGTAATGTCTCATACCAATTCTTGGGTCTTCTGAAGCTCGGATGGCAGATTTTATTTGCCTATGGAATCTCTCTATAAACCCGTTGGATTGAGGGTGGTAGGTGGTTGTTCGGATACGACGAGTTCCTAGAATGTTTGAAAAATCTCGGAATAAGGAAGACTCGAATTGTGTTCCTTGATCCGTGGTTATAATTTTAGGAACGCCGAATCTAAAACTCCACTGGTGTAAAAGGGCTATAGCTACCGTGTTTGAGGAAATGTTTTTTAAACGAATCGCTTCGGACCAGTGAGAAAATCTGTCTTTTATGGTTAAAAGATAGCAGTAACCTTTGGACGGTGGGAGAGGTCCCACTATGTCGAGGTGTGTATGTTCGAATCTTCCTGCAGGCGCTTCAAAGGTGCCGAAAGGTGATGATGTATGACGGTGTATTTTGGCCTTTTGACACGAGATGCAAGTTTTCGACCAACGATTGACATCCGAATTCATCTTTGGCCAAAAATACTTGGATGATATTAGCTCCCCAGTAGCTTTAATTCCTGGATGAGAAAGATTATGAATAATGTCAAAAGTCGTGCGACGAAGTGATTCTGAAATGTATGGCCTATTGTGACCTGTAGTGACTTCGCACCATATATCTTTGTCTTCGAGCGGAATAAATATTTTTTCAAGCTTGAAAGAGGAATGTTGGGTGTCTTTCAATTGATGGAGAATATCTTTAATAATATCTTTAAAATTTCAAAGTTTATTTTCGATACTTGGTCGACCACACTGATGTTGGCTCTTGAAAGAGTGTCGGATACTATGTTTTAGCTACCCTTGATGTGCCGTATATCGTTGTTAATTTGGGAGATATAATCTAGCTGGTTCGTTTGTCTAGGAGATTTTTCGCTTTTGGATGAAAGGGCGTTTGTGAAAGGTTTATGATCAGAGTATATGGTGAATAACCGTCCCTCTAAAGAATATCTAAATCTCTTAATGGCTAGGTATGCTGCTAGAAGTTCTCTATCAAAGGTTGAATACTTCCTTTCGGCAGGTTGCAGATTCTTGGAGAAAAGGGAAAGCGGTTCCCATTGTCCTGCTTACACTGCTGAAGGACAGCACCTACTGCGTCGCTTGATGCGTCAACCCAAAGACTAATCTTTGCTTTTGGGTCAGGGTGTACGAGTAGGGTATTGTTTCCTAGGAGTTTTTTGATAGCGGTAAAAGAATGTGTGTGTTCATCTGTACAACAAAACTCGATTTTAGCATTCGTTTTTGATTTTTTTGTTTTTAAAAGATCATATAGCGGTGCAGCCAACTTAGCGAGGTTAGGCAAAAATCGATGGTAACAGTTTACCATGCCTAGAAATCTCTGTAGCTTCTTAGTACCTGACGGTACTGGAAATTCATTTATGGCCTGTACTCGATCTTTACTAGGTACTATGCCTTTGCCTGAAATTTCGTGTCCCAGGAAATTAAGTTTCTTTCAGCCAAAAATACATTTATCAGGGTTAACTCTGATGTTCTATTCTTGAAGTTTTGGAAAAAGGAGCTTCAAATGATTTTTATGATCTTCAGCTGTTGTACTAAAAATTAGAATGTCATCAACGTAAATGAATATGAAGTCTAAACCTGAAAGTATTTTATTTATGAAACGTTGGAGAGTTTGCGCTCCATTTTTACTCCAAAAGGCATCCTTAGAAATTCAAAAAGGCCGAAAGGTGTTGTGACTGCTATTTTGTATACGCCCGAACAAGGTCGATTTTAGAAAATATTTAACAATTGTTTAGATTCACAGTACAATCTTGAAAGTTCGGTAAAGGATATCTATCGAAGATAGTAACGGAGTTGCGTAACCGATAATCTCCGCAAGGTCGCCAACTAGATGAATCCTTTTTTGGGACCATGTGAAGTGGAGAAGAAACGTGTGAAGCTGAAGGACAACAAATTCCCAGTCTGACCATCTCTTCGAATTCGCTTTTTGCGATGTTAATTTTTTCGGGATTAAGTCTTCTAGGTTTTGCCGCAGATAAAGGTCCTTGAGTGTTGATGTGAATGTAACACGTTATGGTTTACTTCTGAGTGGTAATCAGGTGGAGTTTTGAGTAAGGGGTATTCGTTAAGAATCGAACCGAATTCGCCTTGAATTGCGTATAATCTAGGAGAGCAAGACTCTACAATACGGGAAATGCAATTTACTGAAAGCAAAGTCGTTTTGTGGATTAGTTTTCTCTCTCGTAAATCGACTAAAAGATTGTGTTTATATAAGAAGTCGGCTCCGTTTATAGGATGATCAACTGCCGCAATTATGAATGTGTGATGGAAATGAGTGCCTAAATTCAAATCTAAAGTCAAAGACTTAACGCCGAAAGTTGTGATTGGTGCTCCGTTGGCCGAGAGAAATTTGAGATCTTGCTTGTTTAACTGATTGGAAAATTTAGTGTTTGGAATAATCGAAACTTCAGCACCAGTATCGATCAAGAATTGAGTGCTTGTTAGCTTATCGTATACAAATAGACGGCGTGGGTACGTAGCTAAATTCGGTGCCGTTCACGAAGTAGTTTTTTGATTCTCGTGTGCTGTTGAACTTACAAGGCTCTACAGAATTTTTTGCTTTTACCCCAAACTTTTTGTGGTACCAACAAAAGTTCCCCTTGGTTCCTTTTCGTGAAATGGACCTTGAGAAACTGGTTCTATCGGAATTATTTCTATTTTGATTGCGAGGCTGTCTAGTTTCAAGGCGTTTAATGCAGTCGGATAGTTTATTCACCACTTCTACCAGGTTATTGGTGTTGACTGTGGAATGTGTGCTATTGTGTCAAATGGAAGAAACTTTTAAGGATGACGTGGAGTCAAAAATTTTGTCAGCTGTTGCAAAAATCTGTACTTGGGTGTGGGTGTCTTCAATTGCAAAATGCAAGCTTGTACTGAAGATGGTAGCTTTTTATCCATAGTTTTTTAAGCAAAGACGTGTTAATTAGACTGTTGCCTCCTGCTAAGGATTCCATGTGTCTAAAAAGTTCGGATGGTTTATAGTCGCCTAGTTCGATTTGGTGCAATAGTGCATCTAATCTGTTTTCTTCGGAGTCTCTACTTCTTGTTAAAAGCATGTTTTTTAGAAAAATATATCTATTCTGTTGTGGTGGATTTAAGAGAACGTCGGCCACTATTTCCATAGTGTCGGGTGGAAGTGCGGCAACTAAATAATCATGTTTAGTGTTTGAGGTAGAAATATTTTTTACCAGAAATTGCGCTTCGACTTGCATGAACCAGAAATCAGGACGATTGCTCCAAAATGGAGGTATTTTGAGAGTAGCCGCGTACGGCGTTGAATTACTAATGTTCGCGTTGGTGTTTGGTGGATTTGCTTCACCATTTCCAGAATCGTCACTACTTCGCGGATTTTGAGTTGGAATTGTTGATTTCTCCTCCTTAGACATGTTAGGTATGTATGTATATGTGAATTTCAGAAAAGAAAATTTAATTTAATTTAATTTAATAGGGTCACGTCAATTTAAAACTCAATAGTTGTTTTTGTATTGATTGGTTGATCTATGATGATGGTTTGGAAATTGTTAAGTAATCAATCTAGAGATGTAGTTGTGAACTGCTTAAACATTTGATGCTTGTGCGCGTGCCACTGAATGATTTGATATGTAATGCAGAAAAAAGGCGTACAAAAGATGACATTCGGTTTGCCTAACTGCGTTGAAAATTGCAATTTGGAAAATATGTTTAGAAAATGAATGTGCATCGATGAAACTAATCCCAAAGATCTGTTGGGTGACTTAAATTTAGTGATGCTCGCAATAAGGCTACCGTTGTGTGGCTAGTAAAAGCTCACTGTAGATTAAAATTCACTGTGATCAAAGTATTTGTTAGGGAAAATAATGTTATATATTAGATAATATATGTGTGTATTTTGTAATGTATTTGTTACTTAATTATTTTCTCTTTAATAATTTTTGATTTTAATTTTCCCCTGATAAGTGCTAAAATAATGAAATGACAAATTGGTAACTTTTTGTGTTGAAAAAATCCAGACACGTTCTATTTTGTAACTTTTGTGTAGCTGTTTTTATCTTAGATTTATGTGTTATCTACGCGACGTAGAGATGAGGTACTTGAAAATCTTTGAAATTTCACTAAAATTTTAACTTAAATTTGTATTGAAGTGGCTCCAGATTATTATTAATGCACTTGCAATTTGTTTTTGTTCTTTGGAGAAAAATCACTGATGACGATGCTGTTCTGTCGGGGTCACCATTTGTTCCAGTTGAGAAATCATGAAATAAAACCATTTCAACTTAAGTCCGAAACTGTTTATTCACTAAATATAAATTATTTTGTTAAATATTTCTTTGAGGAGCTATATAATACGTGTTGAGTCCGCGGACGATTCGACTAGAAGAACGATATATGATCATAACATCTGGCTCCTGTCACCTGGTCTTCTTCTTCTTTTTTGGCGGTGCTTGTTCTGTAGCTGCGGCCATGTTATTGATGGTGCTGTTGCGTGTGGGTGCTACCACATTACTCCTGCTGCTGCTATGTGTGGATGCCGCCACACATTTCTTGTATTTGCCGATTTATTTCCGTTCGGCTTGCTTCAGGAAGTCTATAAGGCTTGGTATAAATGATCGGTTTGTCTTGGAGTGTCCCGATTTTGTGGGTAATCGCATCCGTATATGAAAGGAAATCCCCTTCTATGAAGAAGAGATCGATGAATTCCCTACAGATGTTTCGGACACTCTCAGATTCCTCTGAATTACAGTGTTCCAATTTGATAAGGTTTTGCAGCATATTTATTCTGCCCTTACTTGGATCTCTGTCAGAGTCTGTGGAGATGACCACAAAGTCGTCCAAGTCGTGGTAAACTGGGTTCACCTCGTAAGGTGCCAGATCGGCGTCCTCCTCATTTGTGTTGAGGATCAGAACTTTTGCCATACCGTTGACTGGTTCGACTATCGAATTTCCAAGGAACAAACCTGGCCTTATTTCTTTCCTGAAACAAACCGATTGATGATGAATAGAGGGAGTTGGAATTTCAATAATGGATTCTGATCGAGCCGGAATTTTAAATGATTTTAATTGATCCGATTCTTTCGTATTTCTTAATGGAAGGAGATCTGATTCCAACTGTTGTGGAATTTTGAAGGAGTTATTTGATGATTCCGACTCGATAGAAAGTGAAGGAGTTATGGATTTATTGAAATTCCTTGAAGTTTCTTTAGATTCATTTCTGGAATTCACTTTTTGTGAATTTGATGGTGAAGGAGATAGAATTTTATTATATTTAGCCTTTTCTGCGGCTATAGATGGAGATATACTTTTACCTTTGTGCTTCATCTCTTGTGAAGCTGTCGATGGAGATAGATTTTTATTAGTATTAATATCGGAGAATGTTATCTCCGTATATAATAGGCTTTTTGCTTGAGACCTCTTTTCTGGGTCTTCGCTTTTCAAATAAACGTATGGATAATTGTAATAATATTCTTCGTACGGATAAGAAGAATCAGATTCATTAACTTCCAGAGAAATGAGTTTATTTTGATAGTCGATACTCGCATTGTATCGAGATAAAAAATCATGACCAAGCAGGCCATCGTATGAGAGGATGGAGTTATTTCCCACAATTTGAAATGCAAATATGAGTCCTTCTGTACAAGTGGACTCGGTAAATAATGTATTAATATTGCAGACAGCATCTCTGTAGCAGATACTGTCTGGTTTCAGTCGATGGAGTTTTATTAGGCTGATCTCTGCTCCCGTATCAATTAAAAATGTATGCTTTGGAGCAGAGCAGATGTCAACAGGCAAAGAAAGCGTTAGTGAATTTTTATTAATTTGGACGAGGATACGAATTAATTTTTTGCTGGTTAGTTTTTCGTCGATATTGTCTCGGGATTGCGATGAACTTGCGCCGTTGTTTCTATTTGCGAGGGGTTGCCGAATGAGACCCCCGCTGCAGTTTCCCTGCCTGGATGCCGATGGAGTTTTGTTATTCTTCTTGTTCGGAGATGGTGATCTAGCCGAGATATTGGGATTATTATATCTCGTCGGTGAAGTTCGACTTTCTCGGAATACTGGCTGCTGCCAGTTCCTTTTTTGAGGCTGTCTGTCAGCCGTGTGTGTTGGTGGAGTATTTTTCACCTTTTGGAAATTATTTTGATTTCCTGGGCTGTCGTTAAAGCGATTATTATTCGCAGCTCTTGTCCTGCATTCTTCAATAGATGGCCCATCCTATGACAATATCGACAACTAGGGACCTGTGATGGAGATGTAGCATTCTTAAAATCTGGAGGACGTTGTAATTGCGAGTTTAGCTTTGGAACTGCGTTGAAATTTGATGCAGCATGCCCCAGTCTATTGCATTTGAAGGAGCGAAGACTTGAATTTATTGCCTGCGCAAATGGAGTTTGATGTATCTTTTTTTGTGCTTGGGAAACAAGTTGTTTCTGCTCTAAGCGTGATGCATGCTCCAAGATGTTTGACTTTAATAGAGAAAAGAATTTTTCTAATTGCACTTTGGCTAAAGTTTGGAGTTGTTGATTGGATAATCCGTCCTCTATTGCTCTTACGGCCTGGCTCTCATTATATTTTAATAAAGATTTTAGGAGTACCTTATCTGTTGTGTAAGAGTGGGTAGCCTCATTTAATCTTGACAGGCTTGTGTTAAGTCTTTGGAGAAAATCCATTACTCTTTCCCCTATTTTCTGCTTGCAATTATTTAATTGCGATTGTAGGGCGGATTTTGAAATTTTTTCTTGGAATGTTTGTTTTAAAATCGATTTTAGAGTAGGCCAATCCTCGATTTGATTGTACCTGAAGATATCGTAGGCTTCTGCGGTTAATTTACTCCTTATTAAGCTAAGGAGGGAGTGTTTTTCGTTCGCCGTCCTTGTCGTCGCATATATATCATCACAGCTTGAAAGGAATTCATGAAGATCTTTGGGATTTCCATTAAAGTTGGAAATTAATGACCTCGCGTCAGATAGGAAAAAATTTGACTGGTCTCTGAAAGAGACATTGTGGTGATGCTCTGTGGAATTATTTGTAGTATTTGTTATGTTTTGGAATCTCGAGTCCAACTATTCTTGTAGCGCAATTACAGTGTCTGAGAATGATGTTTCCATATTTATGTAAACATTATTCACGAAGTATTGGCTATCTTTGTCGTTTTGGCCAACACTCAAGGTCATTTCGTTATGTGTTTCTTGGAAATCGTCCCAATATTTGTGCAACGAGTTTAATTTTTGGTGCCTGGGTTGCAGTTGCAAGTGAATTATTATCGATAGACTGGGGAATATGGGATAATGTTTTTTGTCTATCTTCTTGCAATCGAAATCGTACTGTATTCGATTGATCTTTGTCTGAGCTGTCCTGGTTCTCAGCTGCAGTTGTTTTTTAGAAGTTTTTGGAAGTGGGACGTAAAACGGGTTATTTTTGCGCTCTGTGTGGACTTTTTTTTTTTTTGTATTATTAAGCCAAGCTCAGGGGATACCCTATGATGCAAAGCACAGCATGGCAGGAAGGAGATAGGGAAAGGATTAGGGGATATGAGGAAAGTGGCGGAGGTGCCGATGTATGTCGCCCTTAAACTTCCGCAGATTGTATGCCGGAGGAAAGACAGAAGATGGTAGACTGTTCCACATTCGCACAGTTCGGGATAAGAAAGCATCACGGAATTTTAGTGTACGGCCGAAGGTAATTTGATGGGTAAAAGGATGAGCGCGAGATGCAGCGCGAGTATTGCGTGCAGGAATCATTCTACAAGGGATTAGACTAGATATTTCATCAGAACATTGACCATGCATATAGCGATAAAGGACCGAAAGGCATCCAACATTGCGGCGGTGCTCGAGTGAGTCGATATGACAAGTTATTGCCAAATCGCCAATGAGCTTGAAGGCTCTCTTTTGGACAATATCCAATGAAGCTAAGGCTGTGCGACCAGCCCCGGCCCATATATGGGAGTTGTATTCCATTCTAGGTCTAATGTAGGACTTGTAGAGGAGCGCTAGATTTGACGGGCTGAAATATTTCTTACACCTTTTCAGAAATCCAAGACATTTCGATGCTTCTTTGGCAACAGAGAAGATGTGATCTGTCCAGTTTAACTTACTGGAAATATTAATGCCAAGAATGCTTAGTGACGGTGAATCAGAAATGAATGCTCCATCAAAAGAAACGGCTGTGGTTAAGTTATGATCTTGTTTTAATGAGATGAGACAGCTCTGGGTCTTAGATGCATTGAATTCGACGCGATTTGTTTTGCCCCAAGCGAGGATACTGTTAAGATCGTTATTCAATGATCTAGTCATGCAATCTCGTTTAACACATGCGGCATTCCCCCTGGATTCCGCAAGAGTGTCAAAGGAGTAAGCGAAATCAAGAGTACTGTCATCTGCGAAACTATGGATGGGATTGAAAGTAAGGGAAAGCAGATCATTAATGAAAATTAAAAAGAGAGTTGGAGAGATAACAGAGCCTTGAGGTACACCGGCATTTATGGGATGCGGTTCAGACGTAACGCCATCTAATACAACACGTATTTGGCGACTAGATAGGAAACTTTCAATCCATAATACAAGAGGAGGGGAGAGACCAAGTGCTTTGAGTTTGGCTAAAAGGGCTGGATGCCAGATTCTATCAAAGGCTTTTGAAATATCTAGGGCAACGATTTTAGACTCACCAAAATTGTGAAGACTACGGTTCCAACGTTCCGTAAGAAAGGTCAGCAAGTCTCCAGATGAGCGTCCAGCTCGGAAGCCATATTGGCGATCGTTGATGTGATGATTAGTTTCTAGATACTTCATTAATTTTGAGTTAATGATAGATTCAAAAACCTTTGAAAGAATCGAAGTGATGGATTTCAACCTATCAGACAGAGTTGCCTTTGTAAGGTTGTACCAGTCCTCTGTTTTGTCATAGCATGACTGCTTAATATAATCATGAGCTTCAGTAAAATTTTCATGATCTTGAATCAGGGTTTCCGTTTTTTCAAATGAAGTCCATACGTTTTCCAAATTTTGGAGTTTTTAGAAGTAAAATCTGAAGTCCTTTTCGGTTTATTCGCTCTATGATAGTCGGCCAGAATTTGTCTAATTTCTGTCATTTTTGGGACTTGTGACAAGCAAAGCTCATCGAAAGATTTGTTTTCTTCAGTCATGTTTGAGTCGAGTTATTTTGAGGGACGTAAAAATTGTGAAAAATGAAAGTAAAATTCTGATACACAAAAACAAGAGGGGAAAACACTTGATTCCGTTTATATGTATTTAAAAGAAATTTTTTTTTTTTGCTGTATTGTATCTATGTATGTTGTTTTGTCGTGGTAAATAAGGTTGCGGAAAGCTTGATTAATTAAATACAATGAAGGCTAGTGAAGAGCGAAAATGTCGTTAAAGAGGAAATGGGACAGCCAACATGAATTTTTGAATGCCTCAACAGCAAGAAATGAGGAGGGGATAATTTTAATTTAATATTAATTTCTCGAGAATGTACATTACCTATATGTGCACTGAAGGGAAGAAAAAACCGCACACACAATATATATGTATATATTTTTTTTTATTTTTTTTTTTTATATATATTATAATAAGAAGGATAAATACACAATATGCATATATAGATATATTTTAGTTTGTAAAATTCAATACTTCCGATCGCAATCTACCTCCTGACCGATAGTTTCACGAAGTCCTATCGCAGGGGGCCGATTATCGATTTTATTGAAGGCCTCTGACCAGCAAGCTCACGAAGTCTTACCGCAGAGGTCGCTTCTAGGAAGTTTGTAAAAATGTATTCGGGACGTTAGGAAAAACAACGTTGATAAAAGAAGTATTATTTCTTGTTTTTCGGAGAAAAAACAAAACGTTGTCTTCGCAGAAGGCCTTTAGTCGTATAAAAATGAATTATAAAAAATGGCATATATATCACAATAATTTTAATAATAATGTTTATATACTAAATTTGTTAATGCAATTTTAATAATATTGTGAATAAAATTATTTTATTTTTAATAATAACAGAAAAGGAGTATATTTTGAACTTTTACCTCGATTTTATCCACCGTGTGTTTTGAAATGATGTATGTATGTATCGGGCGTCCTAGCTGACGTCTTTTGGGAGATTTATAGTTGAATGATTTATTGCTGCAGATGAATAATGATTTTCTGTTGACACGTTAGGTGTTCGGGCCAACTACTTTGATATCTTCCTGCTATGGCACATCTTAGTGAGGCAGGGATGAGGCCTCCTTGGGTCCAACGGTGAGCGATTGGGCGCTTAAACTTTTAACTCCTCTAAGTACCTCCTGGGTACCCGGGCTTATTTTTTATTTTTATTATTATTTTCTTTTTAGTTATTTGTTTATTTTTAACGGGTAAATTATAGTTTTACGAATCTTTTGTTTTACTGATTTATAAGTTAAGGCATTGGTTTGGATAGTGTTTGTTGTAGATTTCAGATAGTATTATGGATTACCTAGTTTGTTATGTCAGATTTTATTTAAAAAAAATTTTTGCTTTAATTAATTGACATTATTAAAGAAATTTTTTAGAACTGGTTTGAATGCGTTATTGAAGGCACTAATTTATGTAAGGACTACTGCCACCAGTTGTTGTATGTATAGCAGGATTTTTATTATAATTTTTAATTTTTTTTTTTATTTAGTATGTCTTTATTTTTATTTTATTTTTATTTTATTAACTTTTTCTTTTAAAGGCACTGGGTTTTGGGGTAGATCCCACCGCTGCCACCAATATGTTATTGGCCGAGTGCCGTGCTCGGGGAGGAGAGCACCCGCCTTAAATATTTTGAAGGATTTAAGATATGATTACCAAAACAAACTTTGATTTAGAAATTAATTACATTTTATTAACAATTTATTTCTGATTATTTCCAAGTTAGTTAACAAATTTACTCTTTTGTTGATAACTTCCACTTTCTCGTAATTCACAAAATTGTGTCAATAATATAACGATCTATTAATTTCTACTCTTTCTGATTATTTCCAAGGTAGTTAACAAATTTACTCTTTTGTTGATAATTTCCACTTTCTCGTAATTCACAAAATTGTTTCAATAATATAATGATCTATTAATTTCTACTTTTTCCGATAACTTCTGACTTAGTCAACGATTAACGCTTTTATTGGTAATTTCCACTTTTATTATCAATTATCAAAATCTTAGTTTTATTTGGTGTATTATTTGTCTGTCTGTACATACAATTAGATTGAAGAAATAGGTATAGTACGTATGTACATAGTACATACGGAAAAAAGTAAGAAGACACTGTATGTAGGTAAGTGTGAATACCGTGTGAGTGGAAAGTGCTAAAAATTACGCTAAATTGCATTTTGTTATAATATGGGAATGCATTTCTAAATGCATTGTAAATTTTGAATGAGATTTAAAAATGAAATGTTTTCCTCATTGGCTGGCTAGAAGTATCCTTCACGGAATCAAGCCCAGAAACCAGCCCTGAAACTCGACAAGTCACAAGTAGACTACCCTACAAAAGTTTAGCAAAAAAAATAATCACAATGGTAGACTATGCAAAGGTGGCCAAGCTCACGGCACAACTAGTTCCTCTGTTTTCGGGTGAAAATGCCCCACAGCTAGGTCGTGAGCTACAAACACTTATTGGGTGTTGCAAACAGGCCTTACACTGCTTAAGTGAGGAAGAAAAGCAGCCTTCCTACATATCTTGCCCACAATACTTCGTGGCGATGCCTATCAGCTGTTTGCTTCGGACGTTCCAACTACTTTTAGTGAGGTGGAGGAACGTCTGAACAGAACCTACCTACCACGAGAATCGTACCAAGAGTTGGTCAACAAATTGATCACAATTAGACAAAACCCGTTGGAAACCCTCACTGCCTTCACAACAAGAGTGAAGCAGTTGCTGATGCTGTGCAACGAGGCAGCGATACTGAAGTACGCAGCAACGGCAGCCTCAGCTGTGACGACACAGTTGGCGGACTTCTCCAAGAATGCCCTCAAAAGTCGAGTGAACAATCCCCACCTATGCTAGTACCACCTCACTCTGGTGTAAAATGATCTAGAGTAGCTGATACAAAAGGCTTTACAACCAAGCACCACAGCCACCCTTGTATGCATCACCACGAGCAAAAGAGCCCCAGCAGTTTAGTAATCTCCCTTATGTACAAGCTCAACTACTACGCCCGCCATTTCCACGAAGGGATTCTAGGCAACCGAATACACAAAATCTGGTACAAAACATCACCTGTAATTTCTGCCAGAAGCGGGGACACACCTACACGGAGTGTTTAAAACGCAAAAACACCCCCTTCTGCTCTAACTGCAGAAGTTACGGGCATGACATTCGCGACTGTCGAAACAACCAAGCACAGTCTGCAGCTCGTTTCACACGAGGATCACCTAACAGTCCGCCACGGACCGACACGAACAATACAAAAGGGCCCAGGGCGCCGTGGACACAAGATCGACGAATGTCGACAAAAACAAAAATGGGAGGATAAAAAGCAGGGAAACGACAAAGAGTCGACCCAAAACTCCCCGGCTCGACTATAAACCCTACCAGCAATAAACAAGGGTCTTCTCAGCCGCCCGACTTCAGTGTGCCCACCGCCATATTTCCTCTAGATATAGGTCTAAATGGTCAGGCCCAACTAATAGTGGACACCGGCGCTGAGATCAGTATAATTAAGAAAAAAGCGATCAAATCTCGCGAGCTAATAAATCGCAACAAGAAATTAACGCTTCAAAACCCCTTTGGCACCGGAAAAACCTTAGGCAGTTGCCAAGGAATCTTGATGCTAAAAAGCAACTTACCTTGCAACTTTCAGGTGGAAAAAAACATCCCAGGTATTTCCGACGACGGCTTGCTAGGAAATGAATTCCTATCCAAAAACTGTAATGTTGAGGGACCCAATAAAGTTCTGCGATTTCCTCGCACGGAAACCAATCCAGAAGAATTTGCTGTTCCATTAGAAACCGCATCGGACAACCCGTGTTCACAAAACACAGTCAACAAAGAGACACTGGTAGAAGATATTAAACCCGACGGGGATACACCTTCTACCCGAAGTGTTCTCAAAGCTTCTCAGTCAGAAGAATTCGGCTGTGACTTACAAGAACGCAATAAGGGTGACTTGATTACCGAAGATCCGGCTCGTAATACTGGACAGCATCAGGTGAATTAAATGAACCTGTGTGCGTACCAGCAAGGTCTCAGATCGTAGTCAAAGTTCCGTTGCAGTTGCAGGAAGAAATGCTCAGTCTGTAAAAAGAAATAGACGACGGAGTCTTTCTAGCAAACAGCTGGATTAAAGGCAGTCCCTATAGGAATCCTCAACACACGCAGTTCACAAGTAGTCCTAAACAGCGTGAACCTCAATCTGGTTCCCATTCAAAACTACACTGTCGTCCCCATAAAACGAGAGCCAGATAAAGATATTACAACAGCCCATCCTTTGAATCCCATGAGTCGAAATGCCGGCGATGGTGAGCATAATGTTATATGTAAACCTAAGATTAAGAAAGTGTGGCATAAGAGCCCAGATATACCGAGTAGTAATAAGAAACTGCTCCAAGACGCTTGCGGGTCCCTCATGAAAACCACAACGTCAAGCGCTGGCCAGCATACAAACGGTCTGCCGGTAGCAACTCCCGCAGATCCATCTGGCCCAGCGCCTCTCATATATAAAACAAGTAGGTTAAGAGGTAAAATCACTAAGTATAGTACCAATATAAAATCATTAAAGAAGACTAGATTTCAGAATAATAAAAATAGGGCAATAAGCGCTGAACAGACGGCCACCCTTCAACATATAAGGTACTTGTTCCCAAACGATGTCGAACAAGAAGACACCAGTATTCAGCCCCGCCTCACCAAATTAGAGCAAGAACTCAGTCTGGATGAAACTTTAAATACTGAGCAAAAAACCTCAATAACAAAACTCTGTTACGAATATGATGACATATTCTTTTTAAAGGGTGACAGGCTTACACATACCAATGCCATCACCCACGACATCCGCCTGGTGCAAGACCAAGCACTTATTAACCAAAAGATGTACCGGTTACCAGAGACACAGCGAAATGTCATAAATGAGCAACTCCGAGAAATGTTGGACAACGTTATTGTCCAGCCCAGCAAAAGCCCATGGAACTCACCACTGCTAGTTGTCCCTAAAAAAGCGCGACCAGATGGTAAGAAAAGGTGGCGCGTCGTCCTTGATTTCCGTAAATTGGCGACGCCTTTCCGCTACCACATATTGAGGATATCCTCGATCAACTGGGCCATTGAAGATACTTCACCACCCTAGACCTAGCCAATGGCTATCATCAGGTACTCGTAGATCCGAAGCATCGAGCAAACACGGCTTTTAGTACCAACTACGGGCATTATGTATTTAAACGCATTCCGTTCGGGCTCAAAGGAGCCCCGGCCACATTTCAGCGTTTAATGAATTTCATATTAACCGGCCTACAAGGCCTAGAATGTTTCGCCCACTTAGATGACATCGTCATCTATGGAAAAAGTCTGGCAGAGCACAACGAAAAGCTTCGCAAAGTCTTTGACAGGTTAAGAGAAAATAACCTGAAACTTCAACCAGAGAAATGTCAATTTCTCAGGCGTGAGGTAGTGTATTTAGGACGCAAATGTTCTAACCAAGGAGCACTACCTCACCCTAGCAAAACGGCATGCGTCCAAACTGTCGCCATTCCTAAGACAGTAAGGCAATTGCAATCATTTTTGGGCGTCGCCAATTACAACAGATAATTCATACCCGATTTTTCAAAAACAGTACGTCCTCTAACAAACCTACTCCGAAAGGATGTAAAGTTTAAGTGGACTGAGAATTGCCAAGATGCATTTCAAAGCATTAAGAACGCTTTAATTTTCCCTCCACTCTTAATATATCCCGATTTTTCAAAACCCTTTAACCTTACCACAGACGCCAGCAGCGAGGCTCTTGGAGCAGTCCTATCTTAAGGAGAAGTAGGAAGTGACCAGCCAATTGCCTACGCCACCCGTACCTTGAACAAAGCCGAAGGTAACTATTCCACGATTGAGAAAGAGTTTCTGGCTATAGTTTGGGCGACTAAAAATTTCAGGTGTTATCGGCAAGGCCGAGAGTTCAGGGTCTATACAGATCACAAACCACTCCAGGGTGTCTTCAATGTTAAGGACCCCACATCCCGTCTGATGAGATTTCACCATAAACTTTCCGAGTTCAATTATAAAATTGAGTATAAGCCCGGAAAGTACAACACGAACGCCGACGCTTTAAGCCGCATTCCACGGGATAATGGCAAAGACAAAGAAACTAGAACCTTCACGGTAGAAGCTATAGTCCACCATCAAATGGACTCAGATATATAGGAGGAAAAACACTCATCGGACATAAAGAAGTGTCTGCAATGCAATGCAGTAACAAGAGCCCAGACACGAAACATTCAGGAAAGTGGAACAAATGACATCAAAAATCACATTAAGCGGTGTGTCAAATGTCAAACCATGAAGGCGTCACCACAATATAAAATACCTATGGTGATTACAGACGTAGCGGAACAACCATTCGATAAAATATATTTAGATATAGTCGGCCCACAAGAGGAGACTGAATCCGGAAACAAATATATATTAACGTTTCAGGACAACCTCACGAAGTTCGTAGATTGGTATGCCATAAAAAATGGGGAAGCTATAACGGTAGCGCAAATTTTCTTCGACGAAATCGTCACGCGCTACCGCATTCCCAAGAGAATAGTCACCGAACAGGGAAGTAATTTCCTGAGTGACCTATTCAAAAAGGTATGCAAACTCCTTAGGATAAATAAGCTGCAGACCTCAGCTTATCATCCCCAATCAAATGGAGCACTCGAACGTGCACATAGACCATTAATTGAATATCTACGAACTATAGTGGACGAAAATCCCAGCTCGTGGGATAATTATCTGCGAACCGCTGTTTTCGTGTACAATAACACTGTACACGAAGGGACAAAATTAACTCCCATGGACTACCTTTACGGCTTTACAGCGGACGTTCCGTCCAACTTATGGCGAGACTCCGAACCCGTGTATAATCACGAGAGCTACTACCATATTCTCAGGTATAAGCTTCAGAATTCTTACTCCATGGCACGGAAAATCTTCTGATGAGTAAACAACGCTCGAAAAATTACTATGACAAACCTGTACGTCCCCTGACATTTCACAGAGGGGACAAGGGTCTACTCAACAGCGAGAGTCGTAAACATCAGCTCTCCCAGATTTGGGTAGGACCCTATACGGTAACCGGCATACCCAGTTCTGTAAATACAACAAATAAAATTCGTAAACGAGAGGTGGCGGTACATAACAACCGTCTAAAACCTTTCTACGAAAAAAAGGTGCCCTAGAAGCTAAGTAGTGTTAAGGTACACACATACATTTGTTATATATATTCGGGGGTAATCAAGATCACTTACCAGTGACGGGGCAATAATATCCAAACACTATATATTTTCGGGACTCTGCGTCGACAAGTCACTCTTCACCTTCGGACTACCGCCTACTATACGTTCGACACTTTCACCTTGATTATTCGCTGTCAGATTTAAGGGGTATACACAAATAAACCACAACACTTTACTCCGTGCAATCGTAGCTTTATTTCTCTTTTTTGCTACACCTGAAACTGCCACTAATCTGTTAATACACAGCTAATTTTTTTAACAAACGAGACAGTTACACTTTATTATACTACAATCTCTTTTAATTCTTTGTACTGATCACCTCCCTAATAGTTTGCCATAAACGACCAAACCTTTTTCTTCTAATTTTCAGACCGGGAAATTCATTCGCGAGGCGACCGTACTGCTATCCAAAAATCAACTCGAAATTCTAAAACCGACTGTGTCGAGACTTACATTTTTCAATCGTAAGTATCTTCGTTCAGGATAGGAAAATGCTTAATTAGCATTCCTATCCTGAGAAAATTATTTTACGCTGGGCATGTTTAAACATCCCCAGAATTATCGCGACGAACGATGGTTGAAATTGAAATTTGATATTTTCATAAATATCAACCATCGTCTTGCTACCGTGCATAAATTGTTGCGATCACAATGTATGCAGCTCGCGACAATTTGCTGATAAGAGCTTTTTTCGGTGAAGACTCGATCGTTTCAGTCTTCACCGACGTAAAATTTTCATGCGCCCGATATGTATGTATGTATATATGTACATACATATAGCATATACGAGAAATCTTACTGAAGGTAAGATTTATCGTGGGGCTATTTTTCTATAGAAACGACTTGGGTTGATATTTAACACTTTTGTTTGTCCCAAGTCATTTTGTGGGAAATCCTTTTTGTTTTTAATAAAGGAATGTGGAGAAATTGCTGATGGCAATTTCTTCGACTTATAGATAGATAAGCTAACCAAGTTTTAAGCATGGTTAGCTTCTACATATAATGCATGAGTGATAATTTATTAATTATATATATCATTTTTAACATCTTTTTAGGTATATTGTATTGTATATACATCAATCCTTCCCTCCGCGAAAAAGAGAGTTATTCTTGGAAGAGGAATAACTCTCGGGGAAGGTGAGGGGACTAAGTAATTTCTGCATGTTAGCACAATCGTATTGTTCCGATGTTTATGTTTTAAAAATTTTTTTATTAGTACTATGAGTCTTATCTCAAGTTCAGAAACATTTGTTTCATAATGGCTTGGATACATTGTAATGTATCTCGAGGTTAATTGAGACTATGCTGAGCCTGGGCCATTCATTTGAAATGTCGTTTCGAGTGGATTTAGATCGCACGCCTTGGTTTCCTCCCGGCTTATTTACCGCCAGGCTCACTACCATTTGCGTGTTGCGGGTTGTCCGCGAGTGGGAAGGACCCATTCGCCTACTTCTTCACGAGCGGGGCCAGCGTCCTGCTGTGGTTTGGATGGAGCCCGCGGTGGCCGGGCATTCCTACACTACCAACCTGTTCCTGCTTCCTCATGGAGGTATGGGATGGTCGGTCTCGGGTGAGTTTCCTCTTATATGTTTTTTTTTTGTTTTTAACTAACCATTTAATATTTATAGGAGGCACCCTGGTTATCAGCGGGGCATTATCCTTTTGCTTCTGCTGCTTGTTTTCCGGGGATGACCCCGTGGCTGCCCTTTATCAGGCCTTTTTTGGCACTCCTCCCGCCTCACCATCAGGATCCGAGGAACGTGCCAGTCCCTTTAGGCCGCCGCCGGGATACGACGAGGCCGTGGGAGGTCTCATGGCCTCCACAGACTGGGAAGCAGGCGATTATGCGGACACTGGAAACCGGGAAGACGAGCCCGAAGATTGGGACGCAGACGAACAGTGAATGGTCCAAATAAATTTTTTCTATTATAAGTTCTAAAATTTTTGTATCTATCCTATTTTACTTCTCTTTCATTATTGGTATAAAAAGTTTCTTTCTATATAAAAAATGAGTTTAATTTAATGTTCCCGTCCCCCTTTCAGGATTTTGTTGTTTGTTTTTCTTTAGTTAAGTCTTACTTTTGGTCGGCGTGGTCGTTTGGTTTGGCAATGGCTTTTTCTCTTTTTTTTTTTTACATATTTTCTTATTTCAAAAAAAAATTTTTTTGTTATCTTCCTAATTTCTAAAGTTGTTTCTAATTATCTATTCTATTCTATTCTTATCTTTTCTTTACTACCTTATTAATTTCTACTTATTGGTATTATACGTTTTATAACTTTTTTTTTATTGTTATCGTAAATGGTTATTTGGTTTCTAATCTAGTTTAATAATATAATATTTATTATTTTGTAATTATTATTTAACACTAGCGGGGGAGGGTTTTGTTTTTTTTTCTTTTGTTTTCAGTTTATATATATATATATATGTATTTATTAAACTAGTTTTCCTTACATCTATGCTTTAATAATTGTTTGTCCTCTCCCCCTTTTGTTTTTATTTTTATTAATTATTACTTACTGATTTATTTGTGGTTAATAGAAACCACTTACATTTTTGTTCTACTTCCAGTGATAGTGCTTCGTTATTGTGAACGTTTGAAATGGTGACATTAGACCACTTGCACTGACCTAGCAGGTGGTAGGGTGCGGGTCCTTTTAAGAGGGGTAGGTTCGGTTATTTCGATTTGTTCGATTTGTTCCTCCGCCTCTGGCGTTTTCTCGGATTTGCGTGAACGGTAATTTTTAATGAATGGGACTAGCCATTTGGTACAGTACCATACATGTGATGGCAACACCAGTTAAGGATACTGATGTTCCCGCTAGGACATGTGTAGGGTGGTGACTGATATGAGGAACTATTTTTTGTAATTTTTCGTCCAGTTCTTTTAATGACTGGGTACCTTCTAGGATGATGCTGTTAGTGTCATCTCCTGAATATAGTTCTGTCTGTATTTTTTCATACTGTACTTTGTTTTTGGTTTCATTGAGATATTTTTCTACCACTTGCTCTAATGGAGCGATATTTGGGAAGTAGTTGGGTTGTTTGAGACTAAATGACTGGATATTCTCTGCCTCTTGCAATTGGCAGGGATGGTTGATAGTGATTATTCCTTTACCTTCAATCTTTGAAGTTAAAAATTGTTGGGGACACTGGAGGTGTACAATTGTAGGTTCTATCAACGAGAATATCCACGAATTGGGTTTACTTAATTTGATAAGCAGGTCTCTAGGAGGTATTTGTGCTCTGAAATGGCACTGAGGCTCTTCTTTAATGGGTTAAAGAGCAGCTTCACTATGCATTCTTTGGACAGAGTTGCCTTTGTTACGGGAATGCCTAGCTTAGCGATGCAAGTGTCCTCTTTGGAATATTGAGTGATCTTTTTAAAGCTTTTAAGATCTTGTGTTTTTAATAATAGAATATCTTGTTTCTGTACCTGGTGCGCTACGTGCGAGTACTGTATATCGGGTACCAATGATTGTTTGTTGTTAATATGTATGGGAAAACTGTGTACTCTATACAACTTCATTTGTGTAAGATTGAAAATCGGAAGTTGTATTCGAATGACTAATTTGTCTTGGGAGAGACATCTGGACAAGTAGCGTGGGACTTGTGGTATATCTGTAATAGACTTTTGGGAGACACCACTAGCGGATGTAACTGGTGATTTTTACTGGCGATTATTATGTCGTATAAGGCTTGCTGCCTGTACTCAATCTCGACAATTTGTAAGGTCAGGCTTGAAATTATTTCCTGTCTCATTTGTCTCATCAGTAAATCATCCGTCATGTTTTGCACTTTATTTACCTGGAGATTTATTTGACGTTGTCTTTCCTGCAGAGATGTCAATGGCTTTTGAATTTGCTGTAGTGTAGTTTTGACTACACTGATCTGCTGTCTTTCCAGGTCGGCTAGTGCTTTTGTATTTGTTTCGCGCTCCTCGAGTCGACTGTATACTTCCTGTTCTTTAGTGCTGTCCATGGTCCCGAATAGGTAGTGCATTGCATTCCCTATTCCATCAAAGATAGATCTTGTTGATCTTGATTTTGGGACCACTTCTCGAATGACACTTGTTCTTCTCCTGATATTTTCCAAGAGAGAATGAACGTGTTTTTGTTGAACCAGGCATAGCTCATCCGTTTGAGAGCGATTTGAACATAGTCGGTGAACTAAATGTTCCGCCTGTTCTGCCATAAGCGTTTGGTTGTCCAGTTCCATTAGATTGATCTCAGTTAAGATGTTCCATGTACTATGGTAGACTTGTAATTTTCCTAGATCCTCATACAGTATTCCTGTATTGTTCAGGGGACTTATGGTGTAGGGTTCAGTTTGTATTTGTCCCATTGCCAGATGGAAACAGCATATTAACACCAATATGTGCTTCATGTTCTGTAGAAAATGAAGGATAGGCTTCGTTAGTCAATTAGTCATACTGGAAGCTTTTTGTGGTAATTCTAATAGCACTTAATTTAATTGTAGAATTTAGTATGGATTTAACTTACTTGCTAAAGATATATGTACCAGTATACTACTCATAATAGGGCTTCAAACGGTTGTTGTGGACGACAACCTGCCGCTTGCCTATTTTTATGGTAGTGTTTGTTGGACTGGGTACATTGATTACCAGATATGGGCCAACCCAGATTTGAGACAGTTTGTGTTTGCGGCTTTCACTTTTGAGGAGGACTTTGTCTCCTAGGTGGAAAGTGACAGGTCTGATTGTTTTGTCGTAATATGCCTTTGAGCGTTGTTTGCTGGCTAAGAGGTTTTTGCGAGCCGTGGCATACGATTTTTGGAGTCTGTATTTGAGCATATGATAATAACTTTCGTGGTTATAAACGGGTTCAGGATCCCGTTTTAAATTAGTTGGGATATCCGCTGTGAAGCCGTAAAGGCAATCCATCGGGGTTAACTTAGTACCTTCGTGTACACTGTTATTGTACACGAATGCAGCGGTTCGTAGAAATTGATCCCATGTTCTGGGATTTTCATCTACGATTGTACGCAGATATTCGATTAATGGTCTATGGGCACGCTCTAGTGCTCCATTAGACTGTGGATGGTATGCGGAAGTCTGTAACTTCTTTACCTTTAGCAGTTTGCAGACCTTCTTGAATTGCTCACTCAGGAAATTAGTTCCCTGATCGGTGACTATTCTCTTTGGAATGCGATAACGCGTGACAATCTCATTGAAAAAGATTTGCGCCACCGTTACTGCTTCTCCATTAGGTACGGCATACCAATCGACAAATTTGGTAAGGTTATCTTGAAAAGTTAAATTATATTTATTACCTGATATGGTCTCTTCTAGTGGACCTACTATATCGAGGTAAACCTTTTCGAAAGGTTGTGCTGCGATGTCCGTTATTACCATGGGCATCTTGAATTGTGGGGATGCTTTCATTGTTTGGCACTTAGGGCGATTCTTTATGTACCTTTTTATATCGCTAAGCATGTGTCTCCACCAATACTTGCGTCTAATGCGTTTACAGGTCTTCATGACACCCTGATGGCCGCCGAAAAGAGAGTCGTGATAATCCTTTAGGATTGTTTGGACTTCCTTGGGGCTCGTGATTATCTCAGGTGCCTTGACTGGACATATTTCTTGTTCAAGCGTAGCCGGGGGTTGTAGTTCTGCCTCTGGGGGTTCATTTTCTTTATGTTCCGCTGCCGTGGGCTGTGTTTCGGCGCTGGGGCCCGTACTGGCCTCTTGCGCTTTCTGTTTTTGAGCTCTAGTCACGGCGAAGCAATGAGCGGGTTTCTTTGTTTTCTTTTTATTTGGGAAATTATTTTCTTCCACATCAGAGTCCGTAGTGTTGTGCACTTGGGCTTGTACCGTTAAGGTATTGCCTGTATTGTCTTCGCTTAATACTTGTGGAATGCGGCTTAATGCATCCGCATTGGTATTATACTTCCCTGGTTTGTATTCGATGGTGAAATCGAACTCTGACAATTTGTGGTGAAATCTCACCAAACGGGAAGTTGGGTCTTTAACATTAAAGACTCCTTTGAGAGGCTTGTGGTCAGTGTAGACCGTGAATTTCCTGCCTTGGAGGTAGCATCGCAAATTTCTAGTTGCCCAGACTATAGCCAATAACTCCTTTTCAATAGTGGAGTAGTTTTTCTCGGCTTTGTTTAGCGTCCGGCTTGCATAGGCGATAGGCTGGTCTTTTCCCACTTCTCCTTGGGAAAGCACAGCGCCTAATGCTTCGTTGCTGGCGTCCGTTGTAAGATTAAATGGTTTAGAGAAATCTGGATAGATTAAGAGTGGTGGGGAAATTAGAGCATGTTTAATGCTTTGAAATGCTTCTTGGCATTTCTCGGTCCAAGTGAATTGTACATCCTTGCGGAGTAAATTCGTAATTGGACGAACGATTTTTGAGAAGTCCGGAATGAACTTCCTATAGTAATTGGCGAGTCCTAAAAAGGACTGAACTTGCCTAACTGTTCTAGGAACAGGGAATGTTTGGACGCAGGACGTTTTGCTGGGGTCTGGTAATGCACCTCCGCTGGAGCATTTGTGCCCTAGACAAACAACTTCTCTTCTCAAGAATTGGCACTTCTCTGGCTGCAGTTTGAGGTTGTTTTCTCTCAATTTGTCGAAGACTTTGCGAAGTTTATCATTGTGGTCATTTAGGTTCTTACCATAAATGACGATGTCGTCAAGATAAACGAAACATTCGAGGCCTTGTAGGTCTGTCAGAACGAAGTTCATGAGGCGTTGGAATGTAGCGGGAGCTCCTTTGAGTCCGAATGGCATACGCTTAAATTCGTAGTGCCCGTAATTAGTGCTAAAAGCGGTCTTATGTCGATCTTTTTTGTCGACTAAGACTTGGTGATAGCCGTTGGCCAAATCGAGAGTGGTAAGGTACCTGGTATAACCTAGTTGGTCAAGAATATCCTCGATTCGTGGTAGCGGAAAAGCGTCGCCAATTGTCTTTTCGTTCAATTTGCGAAAATCGAAAACGACGCGCCACCTTTTTTCACCATCGGGTCCCGCCTTTTTGGGGACTACTAATAAGGGTGAACTCCAAGGGCTTTTGCTAGTTTGGGACTATCCCGTTGTCTAGCATTTCTCTTAATTGCTCGTTGATTACATGTCTCTGCGTCTCTGGTAATCGATAGGCTTTTTGGTTTATTGGGGCCTGATCTTGTATTAATGGAATGTTATGGGTGATAGCATTTGTATATGTAAGCTTATCACCTTTAAGGTAAAAGATATCATCGTACTCATAACAGAGTTCGGATATCGAAGCTTTTTCTTCCGCATTTAGATTTGGGTCTAGGCTGAGCTCTTGGTCTAGCCTGTTGACTCGCGGAGTAGGTGTGGGATCTTCCTGATCCGGAAATGAGTATCTTACGTGTTGTAAGATAGCTGTGTTTTCCGAAAAGCTTACGTGTCTTCTCTCACTTTGTGGAGCTGTGTACTTACTATCTGTTTTACTTACATTACTAGTTGGCAGGGAATGGGCTACTTGCAGTTTTAATGGTGGAGTACCATTTTTTATGGGTACTTTTGATTGGTCCGAGTACTCGCACGCATTCGTATTTTGGCTTATGGGCCTTGAAGAATTGGTTTTCTTAATACTATTTGACGGTGGAGCCAACTTTTCCTTCAATGAGGTCTTACGGATCTCGCACGCGTCTTTTATCGGCTCATTGGCCACTTTTTATTCTTAATACTAATCTTATTAAGTGGTGGAGTCGACTTTGCCTTTAAATAGGTCTTACTGAGCTCGCACGCACGGTTGATGGGGCTCTTGGCCCACTGTTGTTTCTTAACACTAACTTTGTTAGGTGTTGGAGTCGTCTTTGCCTGAGAATAGGTCTTACTGAGCTCACACGCACCTGTTGTTTGGCTTCTTAACCTTGTGGTTATCTTACATCTAGGTATATTGGATGGAGGAGTCAGCTGTATTTTGCTTGTCGGCTTCTGGAGCTCGCTCGCATCTTTAATTTGGCTATGGGGCCATGTAAAATTTTTGTAACTTATTTTGTTGGACGGTGGAGTCATTTTTGCATCTGCTCGGGTCTTACTGGGCTCGCACGCGTCTTGTATGGGGCTCTTGGGCCTCGTTAGTAACTTATATCTAGGTATTTTTGAGGAGGAGGTCTTGTTTGACTTCTGTTCCGCCTTGGGAAGCTCACTGATGTTCGTGTTACTCGCTTGCGATTTATTCGGCTTGATAACGTGCTGTGTATCAGTGGCTTCTCCTATTGAGATGACGGCGTAGTCATGTATAGGGAGCAGTTGTTACAATAAACTGTTGATGACTACTTGGAAATTGTTCTTTCCCAGTAGGGAGTAAACTGTTGGCCAGGAAGACTCCATCGCCTATCTCTTTCGATAGACAGAGCATTTCTTCCTTCACTTGCAACGGGACTGTGGTGATCATTTGTGACCTAGCATGTATGCATATTGGTTCCTCTAAAGTAACCAGATGCTGCCTCATTTCGCAGGTTTCTTGATCACCCAGACAGCTCTTTTCGCATTCCGTCGGCTCTTGTTGAACCTGGCAGCCAGCATTACTCTTTTGAGATGCCTTGGAGACACTGCATGTAGATAGCTTAACCTGTTTAGGTTCCATCTTTTCTGCAAGTGACCTCACTTCGACTGCTTTTCTGGAATACAGCTTCTCCGTTTTGCATGACAAGGGCACAGTAAACTCTTCGGGATTTGTTTCCGTACAAGGAAACTTGAGTGCTTTATGTGGGCCTTCAACATTACAATTGTTTGATAGGAAATCGTTCCCTAATAGGCCGTCATCGGAAAGACCTGGCAGGTTTTGTACCACCTGAAACTTGCAGGGAATCTTATTTTTGAAATTGAAGTTGCCCTTGCAATTTCCCAATGTCTTTCCGGTTCCAAAAGGGGTCTGTAAAGTGCATGCCTCATTGGAATTAATTATTTTGAGGTCTTTAATTGATCTTTTCTTAATAATACCAACCTCAGCGCCAGTGTCCACTACTAGTTTTGTATGGCAGTTAAGGCTTATGTCCAGTGGAAGTTTCACTGTAGGGACACCGGATTCGGGCGCTTAAGGTGACCCTTTTGATTTGCGTTGTGGGTTTAAAGTCAAGCCGGGGAGTTTTGGGTCGACTGCATGTCGTTTCCCTGACTCCGGGCTTCCCATTTTTTCTTTTGGCGGCAATCTTCGTCTGCGTGTCCTCGGCGACCACAAAAGGTGCATTTGAGTCTTGTATTGAAGACTGTGTTGTGTTGCTCTTGTGTAGATCTATTGGAGAGGCGTGGAGGAACAATTTTTTGCGTCTGTTGTGTTTTTCTGCAATCACGGACGTCATGTCCATAGATTTTGCAGTTTGAGCAGAAAGGGGTGTTCTTGCGCTTAAGGCAATCTGAATACGTATGACCCTTTCGCTGGCAGAAATTACACGTGATGTTACGGACCAGTGCATCTGTATCCGAGTTTCTGGCATCAGTGTTTGTAAATGGCCTTTGCCGTGACTGTGATGAACCTGGATTATTCACATTGCGTGAAAACTGATTTGGGTTTGGAGCTCGAGGTGATGCGAACGTAGGTGTAGATGGCATTTGATAGTAAGGAGCTCTGTAGTAAGCTCTCACTCGTAAATCTTGGTCTATTGGAGCCATTGGAGGAGCTTGTACCAGAGGAGTCTGGATGAATGTAGCACTTTGTTGTAGTTTCTCCGTGTCCAGGGCCTTTTGAATTAATGCTTCTAAGTCACCTTCTCCCTGCGTGAGCAAATATTGACACAGGTGTGGGTTAGTTACTCCACTTTTAAAAGCGTTCTTGGCAAAATCCATCAGCTGTGTTTTCACAGCAGGGACTGCCTCAGCTCCATACTTCTGTGTCGCTGCCTCGTTGCAAATCGTCAACAACTGCTTCAATCTTGTAATGAACACAGTGAGAGATTCTAACGGGTTTTGCCTAGTAGTGATTAACTTATTCACTAACTCTTGGTATGTCTCACTGGGAAGGTATGTTCTATTTAGGCGTTCCTCTACTTCACTAAATGAAGCAGGGACGTCTGAAGCGAATAATTGGTATGCGTCACCTCTGAGTCTTGTGGGAAGGACCTGAATGAAAGCCACTTTTTCGAGGAGTTGAGCTGTGAGCTTAGCCACCTTAGCGTAGTCCACCATTGTGTTTAGTCTATTGATTGGAAATTTAAATTTGGGTGGACTAACTGGGCTTGTTTCAGGGCTGGTTTCCGTTAAGGATTCTTCGAGCCAATTTATTAGCAGGTCTTCGGGAGTTGGTTCAGCTGCTTCACCGTCACTGTCACTATCACTATCACTGTCACTTAACCTAACACTCTTACTTTTTTCTAGATCTAAACTGAGTGAGCGTCGAGATTCGGAAAACTGTTCTAGTTCCTCTCGGAACTTTATTGTTTTTTCCTTTAAGGTAACTTGGCGAGTCTGGTCTCACGCTCTGTTTTAATTTGTGATCTAAGGCGTCACAATGGGTAATCGTCAGTTTATCCGATTCCCGCGCCCTCTCGTATAATTTATTTAAAAATTTAGCTAAACTTACTTGACTATTCAGACTTGGCAGAACAGTTCCGCTTCGGGGTCGAGGTCCTGTTGGGCAAGATTCGGCAGCAGATGCTGTATCTTCACCGGGGTGCTGTGTTTTTGCACCGGGGGCTGATCCCGCGTCGGTTAAAGGTGGAGAATTTTCCCTCGCTGCTGTTTCTGTTTCCTGCTGAGGTAGAGCAGGATTGTCGGCTGGCATATGATGCGTTGTTTGGTGAAAGGGGGGCTCCTTGCCTGCTTAAGTCACTTTGCTGTGATTGAGAGGGGGCTTTCTTTAACCGCCTTCGAGTTCCCTCTGAATCCTTTGTCGGTTGATTTCGGTTTGTTTTGCAGCTGGGGGGCCTTTGAGCCATCTTAACTTCCCCTGGATCTAGTTGAAAAGGGGGCTTATGAGCCGTCTTCGATTTCCTCTTCAACTCAGGATCGTTGACTGCTAGCGTTTTATAGATGAGCGCTGGCTGCTAAAAGTTCAGGCTGCTTATCGGGCTGTGTCCTGGCTGCTCAGTATTCGTCCTTCTGGGGGAGTATGAAATATTTTCCACTTCTTTCTTTGGACTGTTCACTTTTATCCCTTGGTGGTGCCTGTGCACTAATTGGGGTGAACCCTTGCCCGCCTGGAGCAGAGGCGCCTAGAAATGGTATCTACCCGAGTGTTGGGGGTGGCTTGGCCTGAGTGGCTTAGTCAATGGGACCCCTTAGGTTCGAAGGATTAAGGCTTTTCAAGCTTTTACGATCGTTTTGACTAGATCAAGCTTCCTCAATCCTACCGGCTGCGCCAATTTTGTTATATATATTCGGGGGTAATCAAGATCACTTACCAGTGACGGGGCAATAATATCCAAACACTATATATTTTCGGGACTCTGCGTCGACAAGTCACTCTTCACCTTCGGACTACCGCCTACTATACGTTCGACACTTTCACCTTGATTATTCGCTGTCAGATTTAAGGGGTATACACAAATAAACCACAACACTTGCAATCGTAGCTTTATTTCTCTTTTTTGCTACACCTGAAATTGCCACTAATCTGCTAATACACAGCTAATTTTTTTAACAAACGAGACAGTTACACTTTATTATACTACAATCTCTTTTAATTCTTTATACTGATAACCTTCCGAATAGTTTGCCAAAAACGACCAAACCTTTTTCTTCTATTTTTCAGACCGGGAAATTCATTCGCGAGGCGACCGTACTGCTATCCAAAAATCAACTCGAAATTCTAAAACCGACTGTGTCGAGACTTACATTTTTCAATCGTAAGTCTCTTCGTTCAGGATAGGAAAATGCTTAATTAGCATTCCTATCCTGAGAAAATTATTTTACGCTGGGCATGTTTAAACATCCCCAGAATTATCGCGACGAACGATGGTTGAAATTGAAATTTGATATTTTCATAAATATCAACCATCATCTTGCTACCGTGCATACATTGTTGCGATCACAATGTAAGCAGCTCGCGACAATTTGCTGATAAGAGCTTTTTTCGGTGAAGACTCGATCGTTTCAGTCTTCACCGACGTAAAATTTTCATGCGCCCGATATGCATGTATGTATATATGTACATACATATAGCATGGAGCATCATCACTGAGTTAGATCTGGCCGAGTTGGACAATCAGACAAAACTGGCGGAACACGTGGAACACTACGTTCATCAATTATGTGGTAACAAATCTTTTGATCAAGATCTATGTACCCTACAAACCATACATGTACATGCCCCAATGGAAAACATCAAGAGACGCACCAATGTCATTAAAGAGGAAGTGCCCAAATCACGCAAACCCCAATCCATCTTTGATGGGATAGGTAATGCGATGCACTTTGGCACTATGGATAGCGGAAACGAGCAAGAGGTGTACAGCCTACTAACCGATTTAGAGATAAATACTCAAACCTTAGCTGATATGGAAAAGCAACAGATCAGCGTAATAAAAACCACGTTTGAACAAATTCAAAACCCCCTATCTTCGCTGACTGAACGACATCGTCAGATATCCCAACAGATTAACAATCTACATAATACAACAGACGAGTTGACAGCCCATCAAACAAGGCAAGAAATTGCCTCTAGTCTGAAATTAGAAATGATAGAGTTGGAATTCAGACAACAAGCTCTACTGGACATAATAGCGTCCAGTAGAAATAATCAAAATCATCCCCTTTTAATTTCCCCAAACAATTTGCTAGAGATTTATCACAAATCTCACTGCACTTGTCCCAATCTGCAGGACTGCTTGTAAGTTCTGTATCAAACAGCAGCAATCAGACACATTTATTACAGGAAAAATTGGTAAATCGAATCACACTTCCCATGTTTAATATACCCAAAATGAATATCCAACAGATTAAATGTTTTCGCATACGGGTAGATTCAAACCACACATTAATACCTGATATCGGATTTTCCCATGTGGCAAGTAAAATCCAGACTCAGGAGTTCCTGCTGCTCAATCAATCAACGAGGATACGTGGATTGGTAAGTTGAATACACCAATCACCAAGGCTAAAAAAATAGATGAATGTGTTATTAAACTTTTATTCAATCCACTGGGCGAACACCCACAGAGTAGCATCAGCGCTCAAATTGCCCCAAGAGACACAATAATTAAACTCAATAGACCAAATTCGTGCCTATACGCCTTAACCGAAACCACTATAGTACAAAAAACCTGTACTCCAAAGTTGCTCACTCATCGTCTCGCAGGCCAAGGAATCATGACAGTCAACGAACCATGTTCCTTACAAATAGGGCCTCACACTCTGTATTACGAAGCAAAAACTTGCATCCGCTAAAAGTTTTCCAACCAACCTACTTCCCAGGCACAAAGGAAACTCAGGAGGAGTTGGCAGAATATAAGTCCAAGATATCCACTCCTAAAAACTTTGAGAAACATCCAACATTACTCCCCGGAGACGATACAAACCACCGTATCCACCTAGATACAAAATCTCTAGACGAAATCACATTCACTTTGGACCAAAGGCCCAGATTCCTCATATACTCTCTATCACATCCTTATCCAGGACAGGACTCTTGTTGCTAATTGCATCAGTGGTGGCAATAGCAAAATATGTCACACCGGTATTCATGGCATGGGTTGCGACATGTAGACGACAGCCCATAGCTGACAACACCCCCATGGAAGCGGTTTACGCGAAACCCCAAGAAAAGTTAAAACGGGCCCAAGGTCTCCCCAGAGCGAGATCGATACAATTAGTGTAATCGAAAAGATCTCTACTTTATTTTTGGCCACGTCTAATTCTTTTGTTACTGGCGGAACCACTATCACTTCACTACACTGGTCTTAGAAAATAAAGTGAAATAATAGTAGGAAATAAGTAAAGATAAAGCGACCAACTAAAACAAAGCGACCACGTTAATTTAAGAATAAATAAGGATAACATTTATTTAGTAGTATCTAACAATAAAATTAACAAGCCTATAAATTTGTTAAAGGCTCTTTTGTCTTTGTCGGTTTTCTTTTGTTGGAATCAAAGGTACTTGGACCTTGACTTTGTTGAGAGAGTCGTTGGTGCTTGTACCAAGACCCTTGAGCAGTTAATTGTTGATTGATTCTAGTTGCCTCACCTTGGGTAGGGGGAAAAAAAACTTTAAAAACTTCTCTTGATCAACTGAGACTTTATTGAATATTTGAACTAAATTTATACATTAAAACTGCTTACCAGCTAATTTTTGTAAATTATGTACGAGTAAGTACTTATCGTACCTACGAATTCCACCGTCGTTCAGAGTACCGAGAAATTTTCTTATTGCTTACTCCCGGTTACTGATAAGCAGGGCTATGCACAAGCTGCATATACAATTTCTCATTCTTTACCATTGAAATTGTCGAGATAATTCTATGCTCAACTGCATATCAGGCCAATTCTATGCACAAGCTGCATATCAGATTGCATTTTTTATCAGTGGAATTCGTGGGTACATTTAGTTAATTGTGGGAAAATTATTTCTTGCGGACTTGAACATCCTCTCCACGTTGGACTTTAGTTCAACTATGATGATGATGAATCTTACGGCATACTGGTGAACATCGTGCACCTGGAGTCTAGTGGGTAGCTTATTGTTGGCGATTTGTATATCGAGGCGTTGTTTAACTTCCTGCAGCTCGCGAAACTGAGCGTTGTAGGGTGATACCTTGTTTATTACAGCCTCTATCTCCTCTTGTTTCACGATGTCTGTGATATTGCTTATCGGAGTGTAGGACATCCTATTGACACTTGGGTATATAGTGTGCCCCTGAACCGTGACTTCGTTCTGTTTTATCATGCAATGCTCCTGTAGCTTCATAATGGCCGATCCTTCCATTGTTGCTGTTGTAACATTGGTGCCACAAACGACTTTCACTAAAACCTTTTCCGTGATTGCAAATATCCATTGGTTTGGATTGTTTAGATGGATCCACTGGGACTCATCTCCCATGTCAACGACGGCATGATGACGCTGGTGATAATCCGTTTAACAAAATTACCTCACAGGAGCTTTTACTTGACCCCCGATTGTAAATTGGATGAGTCTGCTTACATAAATTATGACCTTCATTGATGGAGATGCGTGATTGTACCTCTGGTTCGGTGAGAGGGAAGTATTGGACCCGATGTAAGTTGATGATTAAAAACTTAAATGATGGCGTAATTTTAATGAAGGTGCCATTGAAGAGTACTGGTATCGGTATTATCCGAAAGAGATCAAAATGCTCAGGTGACAGTAATGGTAGACTGAGCTTAAAGATTACGTGTCTTGCTGTGACTCGTACTGCTGCCTTCAGTAGGTTGTATAAGCTGCGAACATCATCTGGTCTCACTGGCAGTCTTAAGGATGGTGCTAAGTGGGTTCTGACGGTAAACACTTCTTGTATTAGTTGGTTCGGTGAGATCAATTGTGGACTAACTCGTCCATTGTGAGTGTCAGTAAGCGTATCTATGATGGCGAACTCCAAACAATGCATTGGCGATGTTTCCGACAAAATTTACGGCTCCTCTTCTAGTTCGGCCTGTTTCGCCATCGACTTGTGGTCTTAACAGCTCGTTATTGCTGGCCACCTCCGCCTTTAGATGCTCTAGTTGTGTGACTATAGTTCTGCATGATCTGTCTCGTGTGATTGATTTACAGAGGTCGTGCAACACCCGACTTCCATTCAGTAAATTTTCGAAATCTCTCCAATAGGGTGTCATATTATAATAGACAATCAGGTTCCATTCATTAGACATCACGCTCGCGGTGCCAAGGTTTTCAAAGTGGAGCCCTGGCTGATTTTTAAATGGCGTTATTTCAACAGGAGAAGCGGTACTTGATGGTAGGCACAAACAAACCATTAGTAATATGCTGATTGCGGACCCTGCTGAATATCGTGCCTTCTTTTTTGGAATTTTATTTGTCGGCATTGAACTAGGCTTGTCTTGCTGCGTTGATGCCGAGCTCGAGGCGGTTGCATCTATTTTAATGCTGGTGCTAGTTTTCCTTGGCTCGGATTCCTCCGCCGAAGGTATTTCCTAATTTAATATGGGAAGTGGTGCCAGCCTATGTATAGGTCGACGCAAGACATCGGACATCAGCCACCCGAGCGAAGCCGTCGTCCCCTTTAATGACGCTTGTTATTCTTCCTAGTGGCCATTTAAGGGGAGGCAGGTTGTCCTCCTTAATGATGATCAACGTTCCTGTTTCGATATTTAGGCTTGATGTCTTCCATTTAGTGCGCTGTTGTAGTTCATTCAGGTACTCTCTGGACCACCGCTTCCAAAATTCGCTCTTCAGATGGGCGACCAATTTCCATCTGATTGGAAGATTGGCGTTTACTAGGTCTGAGTTTGGATCAATCGTGCTGGTGAGTGGTTCCCTTATAAATAAGTGTCCAGGGGTTAGTGCTGATAGATCATTGGGATCTGATGAGAGTGGTGTTATTGGCCTCGAATATAAAATTGCTTCGATTTCGACAACTACGGTTTCCAGCTCCTTGTAAGTCAGGGATGCATTTCCGACTGTCCTTTTAAGTAGGTACTTAGCTGATTTGACGGCAGCCTCCCAGAGGAATAAAATGAAATTGGGTTCACAAACTGCAGCTATCTTAGTCTTTGCCTTATCGGAATATATGGTTTCCTTCATCTCTTCTAGTTCATTTTTGGCGCTAATGGAATTCGTTGCGTTGTCGCAATAAAGGTTTCCACAATGGCTTCTCCTTGCCACGAATCGTTTAAGAGCCCCGAGAAATACTTGTGTGGTTAAATCACTCACCACTTCCAGAACTGCCTTGGTGGCAAAGCAACAGAATACCGCAATGTAGGACTTCTGTGGGCGTTTTCCTCTAACCTTGTAATGTGTTCACACTGGCCCACAAAAGTCCACACCAGCATTTGTGAATGGCCGTGCAGGTTGCACTCGATGAGGAGGCAAATTGCCCATTACCTGTGACATCATTCTTGGTTTTGCTCTTGCACAGCGTACACAATTTTGAACTATAGATCTTTCAATTGTTTTGCCTTTACTGGCCAAAACTGTTGTCTCGTGATTACTAGGAGAGGCTGTGGACCAACGTGAAGATTCTCAACGTGAATTTTAATCATCAGAAGTTTAGTAAACTGATGGGAATACGATAGTAGCATTGGGTGCTTTGCGTCATAGGATACGTCGGCCGCTTACAGAGGTCCTCCCACGCGTATGATATCCCTTCATCTAAGAAATCTAATCTAATCTAATTAATGGGCTACCTTTGACTAGATGTTTAAATTGCCTTAGTTGAATAATCTCCCTGTTAAAACACTCTTCCTGAATTACCTTAACAATTACTACAACGGCTTCATTGAGTTCTGCAACCATGAGTGGTTGTGGATTAGTTGTGTTTATCTTTTTGCTTCTGTGTCTCAATCGGTTTATGAAGCGTAAGATGTATGCTGTGATGCGGTTTAGTTTTTTGAACGAGTTATGATGATTTATCTTAAGAATGAAGTGTGTGGAATCCTGCCTTGTGGTTATGGGCAGTGCAGTTTGCTTCTTTTCTAAGTCACACTCAATATTCCTTGAATATGGTTGTGGCCATGATGATTTACTGCCATGTAAAAATATAGGACCATAAAACCACAAGTTACAAGATTTCAGCTTATCCGCGTTTAACATCAGCAGGATTTTCCTTGGATCCGACATGACGCCATTGTTTAGGATTGGATAGTTCCTGAATTCTCGCCACTCGATTGGCAACAAATGTATGGAATGATGAAGATGATGAATTCAACCATGCCAAAACAATTTCTGAAGCCGTCCAGTAATAAATCGGCTCGTTTCTTAGATTCAAATCCCTTTGGACACGCGTGGTGAGCTCAGCTGCTAGTTTAGCTGCACATAGTTCAAGCCTAGGTAAAGTCACTTGCTTAATTGGTGCTACATTCGACTTGGCACACAGCAGTCGTCCTGTGATCTGATTCTTCTTGGTTATAGATCTGATGTACACTGCAGCTCCGTAGGCCTTCTGGGAGGCATCAGCGAACGTGTGTATCTGTGTGACCTTTAATGATTCTTGAGACAATACATGTCTTGGAAATTTAATGTCGTTTAACGATTGTAGCTCATTACGAAACTTAGCCCACTGTGTGTACATCTCCATCGGTATAGATGTATCCCAATCTAGTTTTAACGCCCTAGTCGTTGCAGGAATATATTGGCAGTAACCACTACTGGAGACATGATGCCAAGTGGGTCAAATAGTTGTGCTATGTATGAACACGCTGTTCGTTTTGTGATTGTGTTCCTTTCGACCTTGGTGGTTTTGACACAAAATGAGTCCGAGTTTGGTAGCCAAGTGAGACCCAAAATTTTTATTTGCTCCTCAGTTTCGCTGCCAAATGTAAGCTGTGGCTCGATATCCTTTTGTTGAACACCTTTTAATAGCCGCGGGTGGTTTGCACACCATTTTCGGAGTGTGAATCTTGCTTTAGCCAGTCATGCTGTCAGTTGTGTTTGCATTTCACAAGCAGTAGACAGGCTATCTGATCCTGAGATCACATCGTCCACGTAGAAATCTCTAGCTAGTACCTCTGCTCCCAGTGGATGTGATGTGGCCTGCTCTTGAGACAGTCTATGCAGACATTTGTCGCCAAATATGGAGCAGAGGTTATTCCGTACGTGACGGTATTCAGTTGAAAGCATTTTAGAGGATGATCTGGGTCGGCTCTCCATAAAATTAATTGGAATTTTCGGTCGTCGTCATTGACCATTATCTGCCGATACATCTTCTCGATGTCGGCAGTGAAGACGAACCGTGGTAATCGAAATCTGAGCAAGATTGGAAACAATTCGTCTTGTATTGTTGGTCCTGCCGCGAGTATGTCATTCAATGCGACATTGGAAGATGTTTTGCAAGAGGCATCGAACACAACTCTCCATTTCGTTGTCGTGCTCTCTGTCTTGAGCACACAATGGTGTGGAAGGAAATAATGTGGTGTCGTGATTTTTTCAACGTCGACTTCCTGCATGTGGCCTAGGTTTTGATATTCATTCATAAACTCAACATACTGGGAGCGGAGCGCACTATTCTTCATTAGTTTTTGCTCTATTGACCAGAACCTCCGTAATGCGATGTCCTTAGACTCACCTAATTTTTGTGGATTTTCCGTGAATGGTAGTTGACCATAAAACGGCCTGTGTCAATTCTTTTGACACTTTGGTTAAAGTGTTCTTCACATCGTTTTTCTGAAGGTGCAAATGTTTTCCTATCTTCAGAAGCTTCTTCCAAGGTCCAAAACCTTTCTAGTTGAAGATCCGTTTCTTGGCCGCTATTAAATACACAGCAGAGCATTTGGTTTTGCGGTATCCGGTCAATTTTACCAGCTAACACCTAGCCGAGCACAGTGTTCTGTAATGTTGCCAGTCCTTCTCCTAGTCTTATCTGCCCAACCGATAAAAGCTGGTAGTAGAAGTCTGCTCCGATCAGTACGTCTACATAGTCGGGCTTATTGAAATTTGGATCGTCCAGCTTAATATTAGATGGAATTTTCCATTTTGAACTATCAATTGGTCGGGTCGGCTGTGGTGCTAAAATTTGCTTGAGGATGAATTCTTCTAATCTAGCAGAAAACCCACTCGTGCGTGATTGTATCAACACACTTACTCGTTTATTTTCTTGTTGTTTCGACTGACCGATGCCTTGGACATGCATTAGCGCTGGAGCCCCCTTTAAACCTAGATTCTTGATGATGCTTTCAATTATGGGGTTCACCTGGGATCTAGAGTCGAGAATAGCTCGGCACATCATGCCCTTGCCATCATGTTTAGTAAGATTTATTGCAACTGTGCTGAGCAATACATAGCCTTCATTATGGTTAATCTTCTGTGTTGCTAGTGTCATGGAGATGTCATTGCATATGTTGAGCTCGATTTCTATTGATGTGTGGCCTGTAGATGGACTAATGCATTGTGCCTCTTGGAGCAGTTGGTTGCATAACGTCCAGACCTGAGGCAGTTAATACACAAGTTGTTCTTCCGTAGGAATCTTAAGCGTTCACTAGGTGTATACTGCAGGAATTTCCGACCACTGAAAAGCTGATGGTTTTCCTTGCAAATTATGCATTTCGGTTGAGGTGTGCTGGTGGCTACAAACGAATTTACCCTACTGGTAACTTGGCTTAGTTTTTGTCGTGATTCGTCCGTTAGCTTATCTTTCTGGCACAGAGCTTCTAGGGACTGAAAGCGAGTTTCCAGAAAATTGAGGAATTTCTCCACTGATTGCAGGGCTCGAGGTTGTTCTAGCGACTGCTCATATAGATTATGTGTCGCCTTGTCTAATTTTCTCACTAAAATGTGGAATAGCAATGGATCCCAATTAATTGTGGAAACACCAAGATTTTCGAGGTCCATAAGGGCTTCCTTCGTTGAGTCATGTTATGCCTTAATGGTTGATGCACCTTCTGAGGTAAATCTAGATTGTGATAGCAATTTATCGATAAGTGCTGTCACCAACAACCTTGTACTCTCGTACCGAGACTTCAATGTATCCCATGCCGAAGTATAATTGTCGTCTGATAAGGCAAGGTGTCGAATGAGCTTCTCCCTTCAAGTTGGTTTTTAGGTACCACATTTCTGACACTTGCTCATGGGCTGATTATGCACCATCTGGGTGAACAAGTCATAAAATTGTCTCCATTTCAAGTAGTCACCGTCAAATGTTGGAATTACAAGCTTTGGTAGCTTCAACTCCACACCACTACTTGACACCTCGTTGCTTCTTGGTGTGGCATACTCGGCCAATTTTTCAGAGAGCCGAATGATAATGGATTGTATCCTGTCTTAAAATTGAAAGTATTCTTCAGCGTTGTGGCCAACTTCTGATGGGTCATCCACCATCTCCCATATCTCCATATTAGAGCTCTCTACCCGCGACCAGTATCGCTCAATGCTGTTTATTTTACATTGATAATATTGCCTGATTTGGAGCTGTTGATCTTCTGACTCTATACCTTGCAGAAGGTGGCGTAACGATTGGATGCCAGCATTCGGTTTTCGTATACATCTGGTTAAGCAATCTTCGTTATTGGCTGAAGTGCTCATAGTTGTACTCATCTTGTCTTGTCTGGTTGTGTCTCCTGAGCCCATCATGAAATCTTGTTCTGTGGAATTGGCAATAGGTTTATCTTGGTTTTGCGATGGGGTACTTGGTTCTCCGACGAGTGGTGCTGGAGGGATGGATTTTATTAATCCTAGTGTATGATTGGGGCCTATTTGATAGACTGCCTTGACCCCAGCGAAGTTCGCTTGGTGAAGTACGCGTGAGCTGTCTGGTCAGCATGTTTGGTTTTAATGCGGGCATCTGTAGATGAAAACTGGCCCCATAGCTTATCTAGTTGCTTTAGTTTCTCCTGCAAATAGCAAAGCGTCTTCTGGTCTGGTTTATCATCCTTGAGGCCTTTTACCAATTTTTGAATGGCAGTTCCGGTGGTCTTTTGGCGCTGCGTCAATTTCTCCATGATGGTTGCGGTTCCTTGTGGTAGGAGATCGTAATCAAGTGAAGCACTTGATCACGTCGGGGTCACCAAAATGTTAAAGGCTCTTTTGCCTTTGTCGATTTTCTTTTGTTGGAGTCAAAGGTACTTGGACCTTGACTTTGTTGTGAGAGTCGTAGGTGCTTGTACCAAGATTCTTGAGCAGTTAATTGTTGATTGATTCTAGTTGCCTTACATTAGGTAGGGGGCAAAAAAACAGAGTTTCGTAGTGGCTTTCAAAACTTCTCTTGATCAACTGAGACTTTATTGAATATTTGAACTAAATTTAGACATTAAAACTGCTTACCAGCTATTCTTTGTACATTATGTACGAGAAAGTACTTATCGTACCCACGAATTCCACCGTCGTTCAGAGTACTGAGAAGTTTTCTTATTGCTTACTCTCGGTTACTGATAATCATGGCTATGCACAAGCTGCATATCCAATATCTCATTCTTTACCATTGAAATTGTCGCGATAATTCTATGCTCAACTGCATATCAAGCAAATTCTATGCATAAGCTGCATATCAGATTGCACTTTTTATCAGTGGAATTCGTGGGTACATTTAGTTAATTGTGGGAAAAATATTTCTTGCAAACTTGAACAAAATTAAATAAGCTAAAAAAATAAGATAATAAATAGAAGAAAGAAAGGCATTAGATAATAGAATTAAAAAAAATAAAATAAAACATAACCGAAATTTATTTGCACAAAAATAATAATAAAAATAATAAGTAAATAATATTTAGCAACATTAAATAATACATAATAATTAGCTAAGATATAGACATAAATACCTAAGATTATACTGAATAGAGGGGTAAAGTAATAAGGATATAAATAGGAAATAACGACTTAAATTAGTAGAAGAAACAAGAAACGAACAATTTTAACGACATTAGATATAACAAAAATTACATATATTTCCCATAAGAAAATATATTATATATATATGCATATTCCTGTAAAGGTTCAGCCGAACCAAACCCGCAAGACAACGAAAACCTTGCCAAAAAAAAAATAAAAGAAATGCAAGAATCTCCGTATTCGAGATAACAAACCCCAAATTAGCACAGCACCGTGGAAGGCGCTATCAAGAGAAATTTATAATCAGAACCTAAATCTGACAAGTCCACGCCCTCGATCTAAACCCCTAAGAAAAAAAAAAATTTAAAAACTATGAAATGAATAAATAATAACAAATAAAAACTAGAGTACAATATTTAGCCCAAATTTTTTTTTTATTGACGGATACAAATAGCAGTATAATCAAAAAAAAAAATTTATAAAATAAACAAAGTTTTTGGAAAAAAGGTGAATTAAAACACTCAAAATTAAAATAAAATAAAAAATTCAGGAATCAGCCGCCACCCGCGAGACCAAATCACCAACCACATCTAAAACAAACAAAAAATCATAATTAGGATTAAAATTAAATTAACAGATATCAAACATGATTACCTGAATAAAAGTGTGGTTTATTCCTGGGCGGGACCAGAAGCATCACCGGGAAGATCCCAATTCTCCTGGGCAGAACCAGACCCTTCATCTGGGAGGTCCCACTCCTCGCCTGACTCCACGTCTGACTCATTCAGGTCGTCATGGGCAGGATCGTCCCAATTCTCCTCGAGAAAAGGACTTGATGCTGCTATCGGAGTACTCCAGCCGGCCACAGGGGTGGAGGTACCCTAAGCTGCCACGTCGTCCTCGTGCACCATGTATAGTGGATGCGCCCTGCTCGTCAGGCAGCAACACTAGCCGACCTCTCCGGATAGAGCCATCGTCGCCCCTAAAAAGAAAAAGAAAAAAGGGAATAAAGAAAACTAATCGTTTTTCAAAATAATAATCAAAACTTACCCAAAGCTATCCAAGAGGCCCCGCCATGGGGGAACAAACAGAGCTCCACCCTGTGGAAACTATCCACCTCGGCTGGAGCGGACCAAATAAATATATCCGCGCGTACGGCCATCCGCAGCAATATACGAATCAAACCCCTCCACCCCCGAGCCACACTCTGCACAGAAATAGTGACTACTCTGACACAGTGGGGCCTGAGGCAGACGTAGGGATTGCGTGGACTTAACACTTCTCCAAACTGCATGATGAAACTATAAATTACTCCGGTCGCTCGACCCAATTTAAAGGGCAAAACAGCTAACGTTGGAAAACATTAGCTAAGATGCACCTAGTATGTGTTGTGCTCTTATCTCGAAGAATCCCACGCAACCTCAGTAGCAAAGCTAGTTTTTTTTTCCATCCTTTCCTAACACACAAAATAAGCTCCACAAGTTGCAATTTGTGCATTATGTATGTAGCTACAAAAACACAAATCTCAAACATTATTTTCTTATTTCTTTCCAAGCCGATGCAAGATGCATTTCAATATCTCACACCGACCCTTAAAAAAAAATACAATTGCAATGTGCAAACGCTCTCTCTACGGTAGAAAAATAAGTCTGTGTCTTTTCGTTCGCTTATCAGCGGCACGAGATATTAAATGACGAGCACAGAAGCCGGTCGAACGGAATTCATTTAGACATGTATGTGGGAATGCCCAAATGAAATCACATTTTTTCCTTATCAAACAGAATTTTTTTTTACTTAACAATTGGGGTCGGAAAATAGATTCTTGGATAAAATAATCGATAAGAAATGCTCAAAAACAGAAAATTTCTTTTTCTCTATTTTTAACAGACACTAAGATAAAGTCTTAAGGACCATAGAAATTAGGAAATAGAATAAGTAGAATATATATAATACAAAACTAAAACTAGAATAACGTAATTTTGCAACAGACACAAAAATTATATAAAACAAAACAAAAAGATGTAAAGACTCAACCGAAAGCCAACCAAGTCCCGCCCGCCAAAAATGCACTAACAACAACTTCCCCTGAGTGTTATTCCTCTTCAAAGAATAATTCTCTTTTTCTCAGGGGGAAGGATTGTTATATACCTAAAATGAATGAAGGTTTTATTTATTTTACACATAAACCTGAAAATAGGGCAGAAAATAACAATTACATTCATTAATTTTTCACATAAGCTAATCATGCTTAAAACATGGTTAGCTTATCTATTAAATGGGTGAAGAAAATTCCAGTAGCAATTTTCCTCACATACCATACATTTTCCCATAAAACGACTTGGGAAAAACAAAAGTTTCAGTTTACAACCCAAGTCGTTTTACTTAAAAATTGCGCCATCAAAACAATTTAATTAAAAAATAAACCAAAAGGCAAATCGTACCTTCAGTACGATTTGCCGCGAAAATTCAATATGTATGTACATACGTACATACATATTACGATAAAAACTTTCGTAATAAGAAACGCGCGTCGCACAAATGCTGTATGTATATGCGCGCCGCGATGTCAAACGACGGGATGGTGACTGATGTTGTTAAAAGTGTAAGATTACATTTTGAAAGCCATTGTCCGACGCGAATAATTCTGGACATGTTTGAACAAGTCCAGAATTGAAAAGTAAAACTTTCTCAGGATAAGAAAATGCAACTTAGCATTTTCTATCCTGAACAACGGCTCTTGATCACGATGAATGTGATCAAGAGTTGAGTTGAATTTAGAAAACGAACAAGTGAAAAGCTAGAATTGGTCTAAGACCAATTCTTATGATACCCTAGATGAATGCACGTATGAAATTTCGTATGGTCACCCATTTGAGCAATGTTGATTTTTTGCATTGGTTTCTCGCATATATTTCTAGAACGGCTCGTCGGACAGAAAAAATGAGTATAACCAATTTTATAGGATTCCTTATTCTGAAGAAGTTTTTGGTACAATAAAAATGTCTAGGAGTGATCGTTTTCAAAGTATATGTAAAAAACCAAAATTATTATATGGCAACACCAAGAAGGGGTTGCCCGATTTAGCCCATTTTGGAAATTTTATTTTCTATTAATATGAAAACACAGTGTACCAAATTTCAGCTTTCTATGTCGACGTGTTCTCAGGTAGTGTCCAAATATATCGTGGAAAACGAAATTTTTGTATGGCAGCCCCACGAAGGAGTTGCCCGATTTGTCTCATTTTCGAGCTTAATTTTACTTTTTTTTTAATGTCCGTGTACAAAATTTCAGCTTTCTATGTGAACGCGTTCTCGAGTTATGGTGCGCACAGACAGACAGACAGACGGACGGACGGACGGACGGACGGACGGACGGACATGCAAAAATCAAAATAACTGTTAATATTATGCGTGGGTGTCCAATTCATTTGGTCTACCATCATTATTTCGAGGTGTTACAAACCGAATGACAAACTTAGTATACCCCTAAAGATTTCATTTAGGGTATAAAAAGCGGCGTGGTCTCGGTTCTCGAGAGAATTGAGTTTTTTTTAAGAAAAGAGTTTGTTTTTTGATTTCAAGCGGTTCGGAGTTTTTTTCAATGTTTGCTGTTCGTTTAATTTTAAAAGGAAAATTATATCAAAATATATTAAGTGAGAATTTTTCAATTTGTGCTGTTCGATTTGAATAATAATAAAAGTTTATCAAAATATATTAAGTGAGATTTTCAATCTGCTGGTCGATTAAAAAAAAATAAAATTAGATCAAAATATATTAAAGTGTTATAAGCATAAAACAAAAACCCAGAAGAAAATAAAAAGGTGGTTTACAAAGAAAAAAGCAAGCAAGTGTTGTTCGTAGACTTGGATTAACAATTGCGCAACCCAGAATCAATCACAAGGTGAGCGATATATACTTACATAACACTTTTCCCGCAAATTATTATATTATGCGTATTCCCACCATTTTTATCCTAGGTACCAAAAGCATAAGAAATACACCAAAAGTTCACGTAACCTTCGAAAACTAATTAATTTTTATTGATATAGGACAGATTTCTATAAAACTGCTTTTAAAACCGTCACCAGGCAAATATTTACTGGCTTGGACATTTCTGGTATAAATTCCACGAATATAATGGATCATGTTCACGCTAAAAGTGAAAAAGTTAAAAGGAGGATTATGGATATTTTAAGTGGAAGGGTTCTGTGTTTGAAAATAGATGCTGCCACTCGATGTGACAGATCAGTACTGGGAATAAATATGCAACTATTAATAAATAATGAAATAGTCATATATACAGTAGGAATGATTGAACTACAAAAAACGCATACAGGAGAAAATTTAAAACATGAAATTGAAAATATTTTAGAAAATTTTAAAATTGATAAAAAACAGCTGTATTCCGTAACAATTGACAATGGACGAAACATGATTAAGGCGGTGGAATTGTTATCTTTATCACAAAGTGAAGATGAACTTGATGATATTGCTGAGAATATCGTGAACAATATCCGCTTTGGGCAAATTATTTCCATTAATTGTGCTGCACATTGTCTTCACCTGTCTGTTAAGGACTTTTTGCTAGAGTTCAGTCCAACCATTCTTTCAAAGGCTCGTCAAGTTGTTAAAATTTTGAGAACTCCAGCATAAAGGTAAATTAAATTTAAATTTCTCATTGTATTTTCGAGCATTTTATCTCCATTTTCCTAGATATAAAATCAAAAGCGTAAACATTACAAAGACACAAATGGATATTGCAATACGTTGGAATTCCACTTATGATATGCTGAAACGACTGTTCGAATTAAAGGCGTTTTGCGTTGAGCATTTGCAAACGTCTGAAAAATTAGAGGTGCACGAATGGTTGGAAATCGAAAACATTATTTTAGTTCTAGCACCCTTGCATGTATTAGTTTTAAACCTCCAAAGAAAACAATTGCTATTAGGTGATTTCTATAAGTTTTGGCTCGACATGACTTTCCAGTTGAAAGCCATCAATAGCGATATTAGTAATAAAGCTTTGACTCATGTTCAATCAAGGCAAACTAGGTTGCTAGGAAATGATACTTTGTATGCTGCTCTATTTTTGAGGCCAGCCATTCCCTTTAACTCGTACACGAATTTGTCTATTTCTTTACTATTTTCGACACTCTCGTAGACCCACTTTTCGTCATCACAGCGAGCTGAAATTTGGCACACAGGTTCATGTCGCGTGACAATTGAATCTGTCAAAATTTGAACCGGAAATTTCCATGGAAAACCGGGAAAATCGGGAAAAATCATTTGAAAATTTGGTACAAATTTTATTAGTGATAAATCCGTTTCAGGAAAAATGCAGAGTTTTCCGAGAAATTTTCCGGAATTTTCCGACTTTTCCGGTAAAAAAGTTTTCTAAATTATGCAGGATCAAGTTCCCTATCAACTGGCATCATTACTTTCTCACCGACAATGGTGAAAACTTGCAGAAAAAATCGAGGAAAATTCATGCAAAACGCTTTTCCGGAGTTTTTCCAACCAAGGAAGCGTTTCAGCGTTTTGCAACCTAAGACAAAATTGTAGAGCGAAATGAGTTGCATAATAATTTTTACTCGAATAAATTTTTTGAAAAACTGGTAAATCAGTGTCTATTCAGCCGTCATAAAATTGTTTTAAAATATCTCTATGCAGCACGTAATAACAATGTAGTTAACGTGAAAAAGGCAGAAAATAAAATAAGTAAAAAACGAGTTTTCAGAAAAAACTGAGGCCAAGCCGCATGAAAAAGTAGAAATAAACTTTTTTTCACACACAGAGGTGGACTCAGATTTTATTCGCTGACAATCACCGATATATTTCAGTATGAGGTAATAAGAGATTTGATTCATGAAGAGATAGAATATTCAAGAGAAATGTCCCAATCAAAAAATCTGAGTCCACCTCTGTGTGTGAAAAAAAAGTTTATTTTCTACTTTTTCATGCGGCTTGGCTTCAGTTTTGTTTGAAAACTCGATTTTTACTTATTTTATTAGACCCTAGGTTCAGGCGTTTGCTTTTACCAGGAAAAAAGGAAGCTGCTAAAAAGCACCTTAAAAAAATCGTTTATCAAATTCAGGATGTACAAAAGGTGCACTTCAATAGGATTTTGCATTTTTTAAGTGACTTTATTTCTACATTACTTTTTGTTTCTATTTCAATTACAGCAAAACCGCCAGCTGCAACTTTCTGCGAGAAATTCTGCAAATAGCGAGGAACAATCACTTTTATTTGTAGAAAGCTCGCTACAAAGTACCTCCTTATTAAGAAATGGAATTAGGGAATTGGAATTTGCCAACAATTCGTCATCCGATGAGGAGGAAATCGAAATTATTGATAATATTAGAAAAGCATATTATGAAATAGATAATTACAAAGAAAATCGTATTGATGTTGATGCCGATTTAATAGGTTACTGGAACACCAAAAAATACAAGTTTCCGTGGCTGTATAAGCTAGTTTGTATTGTACATTCTGTACCTGCAACACAAGTTAGTGTGGAAAGATCTTTTTCAGCTCTGAGGTTGATTCTAGGAGACTTGCGATACAATTTTTCAGAGCAAAATTTTGCAGCGATCATGATTGTTAAACTGAACTCTGATGTAGTTCCATAAAAAAGAAATATTCCAGCACATTTCATTGGAACTATAGGCCACCCAGCTAAAACTGTTTGATTTACTCTCTTTGTTTGTATTGAAATATGATATTTTATTTGGTGTTATTGTTAGTAATCGTATATATATTTATATTAAGTACTGCTAGGTCTCTGCGATACCTACTTTCAAGCAATTATCTTCTGACTTAAAATTAAAGAAATTATAAATTAAAAAAATGAATTTTATATTTCCATTTAAGCATTTAATTATTTAAATTACAAAGCCTTTTTTTTGGTTTTAGAAATTCTTAGAAAATTGGGATTTGTAATTTATTCAAGTGGACTTCAAGTCAAGTACTCAATTACGCACTTACGCGTCTGGTTACGTCCATTTTGGGCAGACATACTTACGTACCATCAATAAAAAATTCCTTGCCTGAATTTTGTTGTTACACTTTTTGAAAAAAAAAACAAACGTTAAATGCTAAGATTATAACTCTTACGGAATATGACATTTATTTAGGGTAAAAACTATCAAAAACATCAGTAAGTCAGTAAACCTTAGTTTTGTACAGTGTCGTAAAGTTCTTTACGTCCATTTTGAGCCAGCCTTAATACTTAGGGCAATTAGACATTTAAACGTAACTCAACTTATGGACGCTTAAGGTTGTTTTGGCTACCTCTGTTTAATCTAAAGGGCGCGTTCGCCCTACGTAAGTAACTTCATTTACGTATATGTTTGTTTTGGGCCAACCTATATTATGAGGGGTTTTCGGCTTCACTCATGTTTGCACGAATTTTATACGATACCCGCATTGCTGTTTGATATATGTTCTAAGTTTTGAGCACTACTTTTACAAGGAAAATTGACAGCTGTCATGAGAAAAGTTCAATTCTTTCATTTTTTCAAAAGTTTTTAAAATGCAATCAAACTGTCAAATGAATACCGATTGACTATTTAATATTCTCCGGCGACTTTTGCAAGAGTGCAACAAGGTAAATACTGTAGGAAAAGCATTCACATTTTCCATATCTACTTTTTACTTTGCAGATTAGCTTATAGTATATTTACAGGGCTGAGGTAGACATATTAAATAAATACGCAACAAAGGATATATAACACACTGAAGTAAGGACTTATTACAAGCGGATGAAAATTTCATATATACGAGACGATTTATTTTTCATTTTTCGATTTATCTTCTTTTCTTTTTTAATAGAACATACTTACGCCTTATTCTATATTATATGAGATTGACTTTTAGAGTCATTTCCTGATTATTCCCAATACTGAGAAACAATTGTTTCCAAATTTTTCCTACCGGCTGCTATCTTAAATGACTGAAAATTTTATCAATTTAGTAAATTTGGAGCCCAATACCTCGTGAGAGCATAGAATAAAAGCGCTTTCAGAGTCTTTGGAACATGATATGACATAAATGAAGCATATGTCACTCCCATCTCGCGTACAATCTTCTGCATATATTTCAAATCATATTTAATATCATCCGCCAAAGTATTTTTCTCCCGAATAACGATTTTGTGTAATGGAAAACCTTTTATGATTTTTATTTTCGATTCTTATACCATAGATGAAATCTATAGGGGTATACTAAGTTTGTCATTCCGTTTGTAACACCTCGAAGTAATGATGGTAGAGCAATACGAATTGGACACCCATGCATAATATTAAAAGGTATTTTGATTTTTGCATGTCCGTCCGTCCGTCCGTCCGTCCGTCCGTCTGTCTGTCTGTCTGTCTGTGCGCACGATAACTCGAGAACGCGTTCACCTAGAAAGCTGAAATTTTGTACACGGACATTAAAAAAAAAAGCAAAATTAAGTGCGAAAATGAGACAAATCGGGCAACTCCTTCGTGGGGTTGCCATACAAAAATTTCGTTTTCCACGATATATTTGGACACTACCTGAGAACACGTCGACATAGAAAGCTGAAATTTGGTACACTGTGTTTTCATATTAATAGAAAATAAAATTTCCAAAATGGGCTAAATCGGGCAACCCCTTCTTGGTGTTGCCATATAATAATTTTGGTTTTTTACATATACTTTGAAAACGATCACTCCTAGACATTTTTATTGTACCAAAAACTTCTTCAGAATAAGGAATCCTATAAAATTAGTTATACTCATTTTTTCTGTCCGACGAGCCGTTCTAGAAATATATGCGAGAAACCAATTCAAAAAATCAACATTGCTCAAATGGGTGACCATACGAAATTTCATACGTGCATTCATCTAGGGTATCATAAGAATTGGTCCTAGACCAATTCTAGCTTTTTCACTTGTTAAAATAAAAATCAGTGTTTGATTTTTAAAATAAAAATTATTTGTCGATTTTTATTTTGGATTTTTAAAATAAAAATCAGCTTTTGATTTATATTTTTGATTTTTAAAATAAAAATCATTTCTCGATTTTTATTCCTGATTTCTTAAATAAAAATCAGTTTTTAAATTTTATTTTTGATTCATAGAAAGAAAATCAGAAAATAATTTTTTAGATATGATTTTTTTTAAAAGTAGTCATAACCGTTACGGTCCCTGCTTTGGTGACCTCTTTCAATATCTCAGAAAAAAAGTGCTTTCATAAAAGCGCGGTATTACATGAGAGTAAATCTGAAAATTCCGCCGCTTGCAATTATCATTTATTTATGAAAATTAATCAATTTGCCGCTCTGTTTCGTTGCATGTAAATCTGCGATATCACAATTTTTGTCTTTGTCAAACCAGAAGGCGACATCATGAAAACTGAAAATTAAAAGGCTACAGCTGTGTAGTAATAGCTCACTCCTTAGAATATATAGCAGACAGGAATGGTGATAAGCCAGATTTTGCGCAATGAATTTCTGGATGTGTTGGTAGTACATTTTTACATGTATTTACCCGCCATCCCCATTCTAAGCAAATTGTCACTTTGCAAAAAGTAAACAAAGGTTTTTGCGGAGCATCTGTGGTAAAAAATGTTCTTTTTCTGCTTTATTTTGAAATAATTCACATAATTAATTTATATAAATATCTGCTTCTATTTAAAAACAAGAAAATTTAGATTGTGCAGTTGCCTCAAACAGGATTTCCCTAGTTCACAAGTCAATTTATATTTGCAAGCACTGACCGAATACTTCATTTCTGTTTTTTTAATTGATATGAAGATTTTAACAGGCACTAGTGGCACTATAAAACTTTGCACTAAATTAACTTCAAAGATAAATAGATTTGAAAAGAATTGATTTGGTACTTTTGTTAAATTTCACAAAAGAATTTTAAATAGGGCGCGCAGGTGCGAGTATTTTCGCATAAAGCGTATATGACGTCAGATCAATGACCTGTTTACCACTGCTGTGATTGTATGTCGTTCAACCCGTGGCCGACAAGAAAATCTACTCCAATAGTCACCACCAAGCACCATAAATACTAGACTAGAGAGTGCGACGTGACTTTTGACTTGTCAAAAGTTATACAAATTTCACCAAACAGTCGAAACGAAATCAAGGTAAACTTATATGAGCACTACTTCCTCTTCTGCTGGCTAACAAGAATATCGCATTCCTTCAGTTGTCATGTTGTCATTTTATAGAATGGAATGCCATGCCACAAGTGTGTTTCTATCTCTAGTCTGCACCCAATCTCCATCTTCCTTGCGATGTGACTACTCTGTGTCCGTACTTGTGTGATTTATATATTTTTTATACCGGGGACTATCTTTGTATATGGTTTGGTTACTGCAGAAGCAAGTAATAGAGCCTCTGACTATGGCAATATATATTCTGAAGCAGTCATTTCGAGCTTCACTATCTCTTACGGAAATGAAAATGCTGCTAAGGAACGAGATGAATTTGTAGAACCGATAATGTTTAGCGGAGTTGTAGGAACTATAAATGCATCTGAGGAAAAAAGTGGATCGACCGAAAGGTATGGATTGAAATGCTTCTAAAATTTTACTTTTACCAAAACAATTATTCTTTTTAGGTATGCTGTTAGCAAAAGTTGGAGGCCCTGTTTACCCTATTGGAGTTAGAGGAGGAGTAGCAAGCTCTGCTGAAGTGCAAGAAGATTTCAGTGCCGAATTAGATTTTAATCCAGTTATGCGTGAAGTTATAGAAATGGAAAACAAATTGAACCAACAGAGTGGTACGTGCATGTATTTAGATGGGCGATACATGATCAGGTAACATACTATGAGTTATGACAGTCTCTCAATATCACTGTTAATAACTTTTCAACTTACAAGGACTTGGTTGTAGTGGAAACATCTTAAAAGAACTTGTCGCACCTGGGTTTGCCGCAGCCATAGTTTTTACAAGGGAGTTTCAATTGGGAGATCCAAGAATAATAGCCCTAGAATGCCGAATATCAAGAAAATAATACCATTCCTTGCCAATCTAAAGATAAAGAGTTGATTCAGCAGATCTGCAACCTAGAAAGATGCCCCACTAGTTTTAATGGGGTGGTAACTGGCAATGGATATGTTCCATAAATCGAATCGAATAAATATTTGGATAGATATGGCGTTTAATGCTTTAATACAGATCTGCTTAAATCTCGTCCATCTCACTGGGAATATTAATTATTTGCGAATTTTGTATGAATTTCAGAAATTGATCTTTGAAGTTAGCACTATTAACTTATTGAAGAATTGTTGAATATGTTTGAACAGCGATAGATTCTACAAGAATAATTTAAATCTCTTTAAAGTTTTTTTTTGTATGTCATTTATATAAAGAAAATGGATATGTAAATATGTATCTCTAGTAATATTTCTTCTTTATTTTAAAAATGAATAAAAGTACATTTAAATCAATTCGTGGCTGTATCTTCTCCACTTAAGCGTATCTAACAACCACTCAACTGACGAATATCTTGCACACAACAGTGTACTTCGCATCGCTTTATTCTGGACTGTTTACTGAATATTATACCCTAAATGAAATCTATTGGGTTAACTGAGTTTGTCATTCCGTTTGTAACACACAGAAATAATGAAGTTATAGCTAAATGGATTGGACACCCAAGCATAATATTAATAGTTATTTTAATTTTTGCATGTCTGTCCGTGCTCACGATAGCTCCAGAACGGATTTACTTAGAAAGCTGAAATTTTGCACCCGAGCTTTTCGAGAAAAAAGGAAATTTAAGTTCGGAAATGGAATAAAGCAGGCAACTCCTTCGTTGAATTGCCTTTCCATACAAAACTTTGGTTTTCCACTAAATATTTAGACACCGCTTGAGAACGAATCGACGTAAGCAGCTGAAATTTTGTACACGGCGTTTTCATAAAAATTATGAGTATAATTTCAAAAATGAGAACAGTCCCGCAACCCCTTCTTGATGTTGCCATATCAAAATTTAGGATTTTTACGTACAGGTACTGTGAACACGATCAGTCCGAGATGTTTTTATTGTACTGAAAAGTTCTTCAGACTATGAAATCCTATGAAATTGGTTACAATAATTTTTACTGTCCGAGGAACCGTTTTAGAAATATATGTGAAAAACTACTTCAAAAATTAAATTTGCACAGATACATACGAGCATTCATCTAGAGTATCATAAGAATTGGTCTTAGACCAATTCCAGCTTTATTGAAGAAATAATCTTCTAATTTCAGGGCAATTATTGGGATACATTTACAATTTATTTGAACCATGAATTTGAAATAACTTTTTTTTAGAAAACCATATAATTATATGTTAGTAAATTATTCTTATTTTATTCTTGTTTTTAGGAAATATTCTTATGGTTGTTTAATTTAAGCATGCATTGGTTGAAAAAAACAACGGTAATCAATGAAATAGTTTGCTTCATGTAAGGAAACTTGGATTTAACACTGATTAACGTTTTAGAAAGTTATACACATTTTTGAAAAACAATACTTGCTTGAAGAATATTCTCCTTCAATATTGTGTCAGTCTGCCCCGTAATGCCCCCACACCAAAACGCTGACTACGCCAATACATAAAATACAACCATCGAAAATTCACAGTAGAGACATTTTTGAAAAACGTGTAACAAATACGTTCTTATCCATGGCATTATGAGAAATATAAATTTTCATTTGATTTCTACATGATAAGAAATAACATTTATAAATTTTAGCTTTAAAATAAGTTAGCTTATGCTATGAAAATTGTTCACCTTAAATATATTGGAGGCTTTTTATATTAGAACCAAACGATGGGAAATCTGATATCATCAACATATTTCATAACAAAAGTTATTTTTAATATTCAATTCCCCTAAATAAAGCAGATTACTTGATTTCAGTATACTCGAGTATAAAAAAGCTCATTTTATTAAAATCAAATAAAATTACAATATACTACGCATAAAATCTGCGAGATAATAGAATAATGATATATAACCGCTATCAAGACAGTCTTCAAAAATCTTTGTTTACCATGTACATGTGCGCGCATACCACAAGTACCTACAACATAGACTTGTGTACATAAGCTTTTCATGTTATGATGAGTTCGGTGTTACTAACAAAATGCGAGCTTGAATTTTATGTAAATATAATTAAAAGTAAACATGTACCATGCACACATAAAATCTGATCTTATCCCACCACACTCTGTAGTCAATCATGCATTAAGTACCTTCCAGAATTCAGATTACACCTGGTATCTTCCTCCGTATATGTTGACAGTACTTAAAGATCACCGATCCCTCTTGGTGATCTATCTATCCATATTCTACATACTTCATGTATAACTACATGTACTATGTAGGTAGGTATGTAGAACTGGGCAAATATTTTATGTCAGATATTTGACAAATATGCGAGAGAAAGTATGATTCTTGCACTTGATATAGTACATACCAATATACCTACAAACATACACCAAATGGTAAAAAAAACTTAATAACAATTGTGCATGGATGTAAACATAAGTAGCAGGAAATATGTTGGGGATATGTGCATATCACAGCGTCCTCCTCCCTCTATATATAGCCCACTTTGAACATGAAATAAATCTCTGTATGAAAATGCGGGTATAGAAATCACCCTGGGAATTCTTTTTTTGCAGGAAATGACTCCATCATCGCGGAATTGTGATAAGGTAAATGGCGGATCTATTTTTTTTTACAATGACATATTTGAGGTTTTATCGCCACCTTGTTATTTATTTAGTTAAGATTTCCGTCCAGCAAGAGCATAAGTACGTATTTTGATGCTTGATTAAAAAAATTCGGTGTTTTGTCGATGGAAAAATCCTTGAGAAGAGTGAGTTACATATTTTTTAGAGTTGAAGCGAGGGGTTACTGCCTTTGAACAATATTGTTGAAATGTATAAACTTTTTTGTTTTGATTGTTCTTTTAATGTATTTACAATAATTAGCTTTATTCCAACTCTTTATCCCTTAACCCATTGACCAGTGAGCTTCGAACTGTTCAGCGACCCCCAAAAAGTGTTTCTTTTTTAAAGTCACATAAGTGGGCAAAGTTTCTACTTCCGATGTTTGTAATATGTATTTGATAGAAGATGTGTAGAGCAACAATTGAGGTTTTACATGAACGTTCTCAGCGCGCTACGACTGGTATAAATTTCGAGTTTGAAAGATTGGCGGTGGAATCTGGAGGGGGGGGGGGGGGGGTTGAAAACTCAAATTGAAAAATCGGGGGTACCTCTAGCTCCCACTAAAAGCAATTAATTTAATTTTGCTGAAAACTGTTCTCCTACTTTTAGAACCCGCGTGGTGTAGGGTACTGCGTTTTTCGATCTGTTGGGGGGGGGGGGGGGGGGGCGTAAAAGCAGTTTATACTTTTGGCCCTGTACCGCAGACATTTGACCTCGCAGCAGTGGCATGTGGGTACTCAGAAGAAAAAAGAAGAAAAAACATATTCTAACATAACCTAGATTCCCATATTGTACTAGAGCTAGAGCAAAAATTAGCGATCCCCTCCCTCGCCATTTCCATACTTACTTTTTTAGTACTACACTATTTCAGTTTTTTAGTATTGCAATACTGGATTTTTTTTATCGATCAAAATTCGAGTAAATTAAGTCCGATTGAGGAGCAGATTTCAGCGTTTTAATCAGTTACTCACCAGATACAAATCGTAAAAAAAAATTTTTCAATTCGGGAAATTGTTGGTAAAAATGTGATCTCTCAATTAAACCCTCTCTTACGGTAGCGTACGTTTTTTTCAATAATTCGGCCATATCTTAACCAATTTTAATCATTCTGTCATGAATCCACCTCACCTTCTTTAGATTCATAACTCCCTAATTACCTGAATGCTATATTTATGCATTTATTATTATTCACAAAAACCTAAAAATAAATCTTAAACGAATTTCATATACAAAAATTACTCATCTCATACACAAAAAACCTTCACCCATTAACACACTCAGAAACAGGTGTCATGTCTCAACATTCCTCGAGGCACCCGCAAGACAATAAAATAAACACGTCACCGCGAAGTAGCTACCGTTCACCAGAACGAAAACATGTTATACGATCCCTTCTGAGTACTGACCGTCGGGCTAGCACTCTTATGTAATTATATGTTTGTTTATCATTTTCCACATGCTACTGGTGACCCTGAAAATTGTCTCTGATTGTTTTTGTCATTTTTAATTGTTTTTGTGATATCCCAATTGTTGACCGATTTTTGAAATTCGGGCGTTTCCGTTCAAGACGAAAAGCCAAATTTTCAATTATTTTTCTGATTTTTGTTATTTGAGCGTTTCCGTTTTAAACAAAAATCAGAAATGTGATTTTCAATTGTTTATTTGATTTTCGTCATTTGAGCGTTTCCGTTTGGGACAAAAATCGGAACATATGCATGCAGATGGAATTGCCTATCCGACAATTCCCACCAAATAGGGAAATGCAAAATGGACCAATTCTGATTGGTTAAGGAATTGGTTCGATTTTGAATAAATAACCTGTTGAAGCGAAGTCGAAGATGAGAAGTTTTCCTAAGTTCAACCTGGAGAGTCCCCCTACCCAAGGTAAGGCCTCCAGTGTTTAAAGTGTCAAAAGAGTTCTAGTGTAAAATCCAGTATTTATCTGTGTAATCAAAGAAAGTCTTTGTAAAGTCTAGTATATTTCAGTATAATAAAAGAAAGTTTTTTTGTAACCAAGTAAAAGGAACTTTTTGTGATTAACTGTGCAGTGAAGAATTAAATTAAACTCTCGCCCACAACTTCCTGAGTTTTTACTGAAAACAAGTATTGGTACTATACCGAGTTAGGCTAGCGCAACAACAAGGAAAAATAAGTTATACTCCAAGCGGCGTGTAACAATTCGAAGGATTACTTAAGGAGGCCACTTATAGCTATCCAGTGGTGGCCTACTGAGCAGTGAGTTCTTAACTGTCCAGCGATTTTGGGGTTCGTAGAAAAAATTGTTCAATTCGGGAAATTGTTGGTAAAAATGTCATATCTCAATCAACCCCCCCCCCCCTTACGTATGGGTGCGTTTTACTTAATAACTCGGCCATATCCTATACCAATTTTGATCTTTCAGAAGATTACTTAGACCTATTGAACACTGACTTCCTAACTGTCTGGCGAACCCCAAAACGTGGGGGGTTTTTTTTTAATTTGATTATTATTTTGTTTAAATGTAATTTCAAAAATTGGCATCAATTTATCCAATGTTCATGATGGTTTTGATGTGTAAGTTCCGTGTCGTTAATTTAGTCTAAATTATAACAATACATGTACAAATGGGTTACAATGTCATCATGATTTTACACTAAAACTAATAAAGATAGAGGATTACTCTATAGGATTTTTTAATGGGTTAAACCTATATTTCCTGAAGAAGGAACTTTTTTTGGATTCTAAAAAATGTTTCTAATTTGTTATTTCATTACACAACTCGTTATACTTTGGGTGACAAGTTTCAAGTCTTGGTTTGACTCATCAACATGTCCCAAATAGCGAAATTGAGTGACTTGAAAAACAAATGAAAAATTAGAACAAAGAAAAGAAATGAAAAAATGAAAAAATTGAGAACAATAGAAGAAAACAATTTTTTTATCGCTTCTTCTTACTTTTTATTTTTCTTCTTTTTCAGCCCACTGCGGGCGAATACAGGTTCGATTCGTATCGAATGAATCTGCTTTTTTTTTTCATTTTTTAAAATTTTTTTAATAAAAAATTTGTTTTCTTCTATTGTTCTCAATTTTTTCATTTTTTCATTTGTTTTCTTTGTTATATTTTTCATTTGTTTTTCAAGTCACTCAATTTCGCTATTTGGGACCTTGTTGATGAGTCAAACCAAGACTTGAAACTTGTCACCCAAAGTATATCGAGTTGTGTAATGAAATACCAAATTAAAAATCTTTTTTAGCATTTGCTATATAGCGGAGAATCCAAAAAAAGTTCCTTCTTCAGCAAATATAAGTTTAACCCGGTAAAAAATCCTATAGACTAATATCTATCGTTATTTCTTCCTCCTTGGTATAAATAGGAGTGTTTTTTGCCTCGTACAATTCACACCCACAATTTATTCTGAGTTTATATGTGAGGAGAGCAATTTGATCTGTTTCAAGCATCTGCAGCAGACAGAAAACCAAGCTGCACTGATGAGTGTAAGGTTTTCTGCTAACACGAAACGCTTCTTCTTCCTTTTTATTTTTCTTCTTTTTCAGACCACTGCGGCCGAATACAGGTTCCATTCGTTTCGAATAAATCTGCTATTTTTTTTAATTTTTTAAAAAAATTTTAATAAAAATTTGTTTTCTTCTATTGTTCTCAATTTTTTCATTTTTTCATTTCTTTTCTTTGTTCTAATTTTTCATTTGTTTTTCAAGTCACTCAATTTCGCTATTTGGGACCTGTTGATGAGTCAAACCAAGACTTGAAAACTTGTCACCCAAAGTATAACGAGTTGTGTAATGAAATAACAAATTAAAAGCATTTTTAGCTTTTGCTATATACCGGAGAATCCAAAAAAAGTTCCCTTCTGCAGCAAATATAAGTTTAACCCGGTAAAAAATCCTATAGACTAACCTCTGTCGTTATTTCTTCCTCTTGGTATAAATAGGAGTGTTTTTTGCCTCATATAATTCACACCCAGATTTATTCTGAGTTTATATGAGAGAAGATCAATTTGATCTGTTTCAAGCATCTGCAGCAGACAGAAAACCAAGCTGCACTGATGAGTGTAAGGTTTTCTGCTAACACGAAACGCTTCTTCTTCCTTTTTATTTTTCTTCTTTTTCAGACCACTGCGGCCGAATACAGGTTCGATTCGTTTCGAATAAATCTGCTATTTTTTTTAATTTTTTAAAAAAATTTTAATAAAAATTTCTTTTCTTCTATTGTTCTCAATTTTTTCATTTTTTCATTTCTTTTCTTTGTTCTAATTTTTCATTTGTTTTTCAAGTCACTCAATTTCTCTATTTGGGACTTGTTGATGAGTCAAACCATGACTTGAAACTTGTCACCCAAAGTATAACGAGTTGTGTAATGAAATAACAAATTAAAAACATTTTTAGCTTTTGCTATATACAGGAGAATCCAAAAAAAGTTCCTTCTTCAGCAAACTAAAACTAATCGCAAAAGTTTTTCAATGTGTAAGCCTGGAAGCACTCTGTCAGATATAGCGGCACCGCACAATCTGTACACATCCATGAGGTCTCCCCCTCTTCTGGGGCCTGAGAGAAGTGTTTTAGCAAACGACGGACTTCTGGGTTTCTGTTTTTGTTTAGTAGGCGGGATGAAGGCCGAGAATTGACGCGCATGGGGTTCAGAGCAATTTTAACCGCAAAAGAAATACAGAGCACATTCTCTCTTGACCTTGTGCCTTCTAGTAGCTTTTCATCTTAGAACACTATTTTGGAAACCTTCGTACTCGAACCGCTGCAACATACGCACGATTTTATACTATGTATAGTGAAGTGCGACCCCATGCGCCCCACTTACATAATTTTTTTCGTGACGTAAGTTTTGTTAGATAATCTATTGAAATTTCGACTTTTATAATATTTTCAGATTAGTTTTAGCGAAAATAAATAAAAAGTATGTTGAGATTGTATTTTTGAGTGAATAGTGTAGCTTTTCTACTCTACTCCGAATAGTGGTTCTTATTTGTTTACTTTTCTATAAAGACTGGCAAGAAGTTCCTCAGTATGTAATATGAAATAATTGTTATTTTATTTTTGTGTTAACTTAAAGATAAGTGATCCGTTTTTCAGTTCTTGGCTAAAGCAATAATATTTAGTTATCGAACTGCATTATTTATGATTTTGAATATTTTGTAGTTAACTTAAATTTCTAGAAAGAAATTGGGGTCACTGCTGACCCCATGCGCCCACTTTCATTTATAAAGCTTTTGCGTCCAATTTATTACGAATTAAGTTAAAAAAGCTACGTTATTATAAGTTGAATACTCAAAAGATGCTAGTCATCATAAAAGTCAAGTTTTTGCTAATGAGCATTAAAAAGACGAGACACTGAAGTAAATAAAAGTGTAATTAGAAGCACAAAACGCCAGATAAAAAAAGTTATTATTTCTCAACGATCGACAAAACATAGATATATTACGAGGCCAAGCAGTTCAGAGGAACTAACTGTATCATTCAAGCAATCCTATATGCAAAAAGAATCCTCGAGATGTCACTCCTGCTATCAAAGGTGTTGATGGAAAGCAGTTAAAATGTATCAGCGCAAAGAGCAGGTCTAAGAAAAGTTTTAGAAGAGAAAAACAGAAAATCGTCTTGAAAGTTCATCATATTATTATCTACTCGCAAGTAATCAGCATAAATATTTTGAAGAGAGTAATTTACATGGTCGCAATAATCCATTTTCCCATTAACATTTTCTTAAACACATTTGAGAGATTTCTATTGAAAATTCCTGAGGAATTTAGTAACTATAAAACTGGCCCAGCCGCAAAGAATGTTAACGCCTAAGTATAGAACTTGACCGTGAGGAAAAGCATACTTGAATTAGTAGCGGCTCGTAATAAAATAAACAAGTGGGGACAGCATTAAAAGACGTTTAAATAATTTTTTGAGAGTCTAAAACCGGCCAAGTGCGAGTCGGACTTGCGCACGAAGGGTTCCGTACCATCGTACAAAATTTAACACTGAGTACTTTTTATTTATTTTTTCAAATGAGAGTAGGCGTCATGCAAAAAATAATGCTGTCATTTGAAAAAATAATAATAATGCTGTCATTTGAAAAAACAAATGCCTTCTTATGAAAATAATAATGAATGAGAAAAAAACGAGAAAACAAACGCAGAAAAAATCACGTTTCTTGTATGGGGCGCCCTTTAATTTTTAATTTAATTTAATTTTTATTAACTGTTGTTATAGCGGCAAAAGAAATACACACCCTGTGAAGATTTGAACTGTCTACCTATTACGCTTCATGGGATACAACCTGGTGACGGACGGACGGAGAGCAAAGTCTTAGTTCCCGTTCTTACCCTTTTGGTACGGAACCATAAAAATAATAATTTTTTTCACAAACCAGATCTGTATACAAATTTATTGTGTCATGAAAGACAGTCTTCTTATGTCCTTTAACGACTTGTAAGGAGTAACGATTTTTCGTTATTTGCTTACAATTGTAAGTCGAGCGTGGTAATCCAGCTTGTTGTTTTGCAGATAATATTAAGCTGAAACTTCCAGCCAAACGCCAGTTGGGCGATGTTGCTTCAACCAGCGTATGCGTACGTTGTACCTAATAATTACAAATTTTATATTCCATGCTGTATTTTGTCTCCTTTACATTATAGAGTACTTGCAGATGATTTATGTTACGGTCTCTGGAGACCAAATTTGCACTAAGCCTGAAAAATGCCGGTTCGGCTAAATATAAAACAAAAAATATATTTATTTGACACCTCACTGTTTATTTGAATTCATAAAAACTTAAAATCCAATACTTATTAATTCATTATATGGTCACTAACATTCTCAAAATTATTAAAAACACTTCATATCAATCTGTATGCTCTTGTATATTATCACAAGGATTTCTAAATCACGACTCTTTCGGCCATTGCTAAAAGCATCGTATTCGTATTTAAAAATTCTTCCAAAATATACCATACCAGATGGTTCTATTTCCAAAACTTTCACTTAACTAACGTTGAGCACCATTAGAAAGCATTCTTCAAGGCTCAGACATACATCTTATATGATAGGAGTCACTTGGTTTGCTATCCACTTCAATAATACAAGTAACGTGTTTGGCACCGCAGTTTTATAACACACACGAATTCCCAGCTTTCCACGTAAAAAATTTCGATGTCAAATGGAAATAAAATATACACACTTTCGTTTAATAGATTATGAGCTGGCGAAGAAAATACTTACGACATTTCATAAACAAACTTTTCCGTCTTATCATAACTAGTCTCTTAACATCGCTGATAACTTATTCATAAGTCTGCCTATCTTTCAGTGGTGGAGGGCTCTGTAGGATGACCTCGAAGGCCTTAAAAGACCGGGTAACTTATGTGATTTCATAAAGGCTGATTTTTGGTGTGGCAGCATAGAATTATACCTTATGATCAATGGTAGAAATGGCAAACACATTGGATGGTGGGAAAGTAATGCCAGACGACACCAAAGACATATGTCATAACACGATAGCTCGAGAGGGATATCACTTAGAGTGCACAAATTTTGCACACTGGCATATTTAGAACATTTAGTTTCGAATATGGGACCAATCGGGCATACCCTTCATAGGGTTGCCATACAAAAATTTCGTTTTCACTATGTATATGCTAGGACGCTACCTAGGAACGCATAGTTGTAGAGAGCTGAAATTTGGTACAAAGTGTTTTCATAGTAATGGTAATGGTCAATATAAGTTCAAAAATAGACTAAGCGGGGCAACCCTTTCTTGGTGCGGCCATTGAAATATTTCGATTTTCTTTTTATACTTGAACACTAGCTGAGAACGCATCAACGCAGGCAGCTGAAATACGTGGCGTTTTCGAAGCATTAGTAAATACTAGTTGCAAAATATACTAAATCCAGAAACCCCATCTTTGAGCTGCCATACAAAGCTTTGGTTTTTCAAAATATATTTGGATACTACTTAGAGAGCCAGTCGACGTACTGCGTTGAAATTTTGCACACGGCGGGTCCACAAAAATTTCAAATACTAGATGAAACGTGGAGCACCAAATCGGCAACCCTTTCTTGGTTTCATACGACAGCACCATATAGGGGCTGCCCGAGATATTTAATTTTTGAATTTGCATTTACCATTTTCGCGAGAACGCTGTGTGCGACATTTCAGCGCTGTACGTTGACGCGTTTTCAGGCAGTGTTCTAATATATTTATAAAAATGAAAGTTTTGTGTGGCAGTGCCAAGTAAGGGTTGCCGGAATTAGTCTATTTTTAAACAAGTATATAGTATTGCTATGTGAATATCCTGTACCAAATTTCTGTTCTATACGTCTACGCAATCTTTATCAAAACCCTAATATATATTGAAAAACTTAATATTTATTTGGAAACTGTACGAAGGAGTTAGTCGATTGGTGCCATTCTCAAAATGAAATTTACTTATTTCTAAACAAGCCAGTGTGCAAAAACTTCAGCACTCTAAGTGAAAGCGTTCTTGACTTATCATGGTAAGACGTTAGTTATATATATTTTTCCGCGTCTTTGTTGCCGTCTGCTACTACTTTCCCACCACCCAATGTGTCTACCATTTTCCCATTGATCATTAGATATAATTCTCTGCTGCCGTACCAAAAATCAGCCTTTATGAAAACACGTAAGTTAACCGGGTTGTTAAAATGTAAACTCTGAATGTCATTTGTGATGCCAATTTGCTTGACAGCTGACGTCCTGAAAACAAAAGAAGTATCTGACGTGTCCAATTTACTAAACACACCCCAATTTCTTTGCTCCTCTTATAGGCCAGAAATTGTGTGTATCGCACACCTAGAGCCTTGTTTCCAATTCCGGATATGTGTTACCTGTAAATAAGACAGACGCGACCAGCCTTCGTTTAAACACTAATGCAACTTCCCATAAGCTGAGAATAGTGTAAACGTCTCTTGTCCAATGTACGGCACAAAGCTGAGAAATTGACCTGCGTGAGCTCAGGCAAGATAAACTGAAGATGCAGCGTGTAGGCCCAGCCAAAGTGACCTAGTAAAAAACGACAACTGAAGTGAAGCGTGCGGGCTCACTCAAAGTGTAGATTCCAATAAGCTGTCACTATACCAGTGCCTACTGTCTTCTGTCAACCAATGCTAAATAGAGAAAGAAATTCGAAAATGAAGCACAATGACACTCAGGTGACGGTAGTGTAGCGGTAAATGAAAAGATCGTTCGATTGTTCATTTATATAGGTTTATTCAATAAATTCCATCTATTCTTAAAATTAGATTTAAAAAATCAAATGAAAAAAAAAACTAACCTAATTGCAATTCAAAGTAATTTTAACTTGTTTTAATTTTACTACCTCTGCTCAAGTTGATTATTGCTAAGTATTGATGTATATTATTTCAATTTGATAATCTATTATTATTATACTAAATAATTGACAACTCTTTTCTGATTTTTTCTAAACTTACTCTATTAATGCTGAAAGGCAAAGGATTGTTAGTAAGTCAATCGTAAATCAATTTTCATGTGGTGGAAAGGTGACCCGTGTTGGCACAGTTTTCTGCCTTGATAAATAGATTAATTAACTGAAAATTTTGCAAATGCTGAAATCAAAACTATTTTCAATAAAGTATTCGTATTTGGTAACACTTATATTGTGTAATATGTCCAATAAAATTTGGCATGCATCCTTACACCTTAACACTGTCACTTAACCAATAATTTATATGAAATAAGTACCTTGTATGTTGCACGATATAGAATATAAAACCACGTTGAAAACTTTGCTAACTCTAAAACAATTAATTTTCTAGAAAAGAGTTAAAAATAAGAAATGAAATGAAAAGTTACGATGAAATTTAAAGTGACAAAACTATTGAAAAATTATAAAGCAATTGAAAAGTGATAAATCGGGAAAAAATTCTAAGTTTGTATGTTGAACCGACAAAATAAACAAAAACTCTAAGTCCAAATTAACTGAAGTATTATTTATCACTGATTAGAAAAATTGCAAATTTGAGGATACTATGACTTGCTAGCGTATGTACCTTCCTTGACAATTTGTTGAAAACTAAAAGAACGATCAACGAAATGAGTCCCTTTTTATAGAAAACTTTATTCCATTTTCGCCTTCCATAAAGTGAAATATTCGAAATTTTCACTGAAAATGGCAAATGAATGATATTTTCTAATTGTCAATAGATAGCAAATTTAATGATGCACATTTTGATAATTTTCTTGTAGAAATTAATTGTAAATTCGATGATTTTATCCATTTTTTACAAGTTTTGGAATATTTGCTATAAAATCTCGACTCGCTATGTTTGATCTCGTTGTAGCAGATTTTCCTGTTAATTTGTAATGATTTTTTTTGTCTTCTTCTCACTGTGAGTCACTTTCGCACTCGTTGTGGGAAGTGGATAAAAAAAAATGCGAATATCGCGTTTCTTGTGAAAAATATCGCGACGCGAATACAGCCATCGAGATCGCGGTTCGATTGTACCCCATTTCGATATGTCACACGTCGCGAGGATAAAAAGTTTGACGTGTTATGATACTATCGCGCGCGAGTTTCAAGTTCATTTAATGCGTTTTTTAGTGGTTTTTTAGTGGATTTCAGGTATCATCAGCAGGGATACCCTTTTTATATCAGGTAAGCATTTTATGCGTTTATTTGGTGCATTTAGTTTTTAATTTGCTAATTCTGGAAATTTGTGGACAAATGTCAGGTGAGTGCTCGTTTGGTAATTTTCACCTTATCTGTCCAGAAATATTGAAGATAATTGTTTTAATTATGTAATTTGTAGTGTGCATGTTTTATGTTGTGTGTTTTACGGGCAACATGAATTTCTTCAAATTTTCCATGGTTTCATTTTTGCCTAGCATTGTTGTTGTACTATAGACATGTACACACTGCAATGATTTTAGCAAGCATCTATAACCTTCAACTTAATCTTGCAAATAAAATTCCTATATATTCTCGTTATTAATTCATTTCAGATCGTCGTGAGCATCTTTCCAGTTGTGAAACTCCAAGTGGTGGTAATTTTTTCTTATTATTAAATATCGATCTTGTTATTTATTTTCTTCTTTTCCTTCCAGGTGCGCTGAAAATGGGTATTTAGGCCTTCGAAGCCATCCCGCAGAGCCCTGCACCACTGGAAACCAGGCAGACTTTCGAATAAGTTATCAACGATGTTCGGAGAGTATGATAAGACAGAAAATTTTGTTTATAAATGACGAAAGTATTTTGGTCGCCAGCTCTCCATCTATAGAGGATCTGGAGATTTATCGCACATTGAAATATTAAATGTTTGTTAAAATGTTTCTTAAACGGTTTAGTCGCTAGGTTATGACCATAATCAATTAGGCATAAATTGACACAGTTATCTTATTTATATAAATATTCTGGGCTTCCAATTTTTGAGTAGTAAATTTTTCAATAACTTTTTGGTTGAATTCGGATATTAAGGTGATACTTTCCTTTTGGATAAATAATACCGCAAATGCATTTAATATTTCTTTTCCCATCGTATTTCTTGAAAATGTCTTCATTCCTCTGCTTCAGCAGTTGCAGCAAGGGTTTTTAAACCGATTACAATTAATTTCGATTCTTTAGAAAAGGTATTGTTTTGTAGTAATTTCATATATTGATATATTAGAACAGTGGTGCATCCAGCTAAGTGCCGCGGGAGCTTTCTCCCCTCCCTACAGACCAGTAAAAAAAAGTGCAATAGATCTTCTGAAGTTATCTTAACAAAATCTATTCTCTGGCCTTTTTGTACAAAATATAAAATTTTTTGGAAGCATTCTATTTGATACGTTTAAGAACGTAGTCCTTATGGCTACCGGCTGGGCGTTCGCTCCACTTCAGGTCGCGGCTGTCTAAACCTGTAATAAGCAAGAAATGCTAATATCTGTAAAAATACTATACACGAGGGTGGCTTTTCTCGGGGTGTTTGAAGCAGGACCGAGTCTGTTCTGGAAAAAGCGATAAGAGGTTCGTTTTAATTGCCAACGTATGCCAAAGAGTCTTTGATGAATCTTCGATGTATTTATGTTAGAATATTATCTGTGGGTCAAAAGAACATTTCAGCAAACATTTATAGTTCTTAATTGAAGAAATTTCGCGAAACTACACAACGGTAAAGAAATCAATGTATATTGGTGTAGTGAGATTTGTATTGGAACATTGTTTTTATTATTTCGTATAATGAAATAGTTTTACGAGAATACTTAGTTTAAACATTAAAAAAAAGTAGATATAAATGCTGATTACATACATTAGTGACATTCTAAGTGATGGCACGCATGAATACATTCCTTATTCCTAAAAGAGGTCTCAACAACAGCAAAATCGCTCTCGGTTTAACGATAATTCAATCAAGTAATAAAAGCGGAAGTTGGCAGTCATACCCAGGATGGAAACAAGTTTATAAGAACAAGACTGCACTGAACACCTACAAGTCCATTATCCGGAGAGAAAATTGCTTTTCGTGCAGAATGTTAGACTAAGAACCTTGGAAAGCCTCAAGGATAGCAAAGCTTCTGGCCCCCTAGTCCAAACCATATGGAACAACTTCACCAATTCCCCTATACCTTCACTACTTAACAATGGTGAAGTGATTGTTAGCTCATTGGATTAATTCTCGTGTTCCATTCACTTCGCACCCACCTATTTGCATCTACCGTGTAGATGTATACAAGAGCCAATACACATCCATAGGAGAAATGTGTTCAAGATCCTTGTGATGATCAGCGCCTCTAAAGCCGTATGTGCTGATGGTTTCTCACCCCTGTTAATTAAAAGCTTTGCGTCTTCCCTGGCGCAAGCTATTGTACTTCTCTTATTCGACAGGAAAAAATTCAACTGGTTGGAAACTAGATCACATTCAGCCTACTCCCAAGAAAGGAGAGTGTAGCGATCTCTCAAATTATCGACCATGTTGTGATCCCAAAGTATCACACATGTCGTGTATGTTTTGTGACCCCAAAATATCACGCATATTATGCATATTTTGTGATCACAAAGTACAATGCATATTGTGAATACTCATAAATCACAACCATGCATAAACATACTTACATCTCCAAATATTCCACTTGATAAAGGCTCATATTACAAGCCTTCACAAATTACATTTTTAAAAAACCTAAAACAAAAGTCACGCTAAAAATATGAATACTTACCATATCAAGTAACATCAATTCTGCTACACGTGTATTCATAGCACATAATTTATGTGCCTTTAAATTGTAAAATGCTCATAATCTTAAGAGCAAGTGTCAGATTACTTAAAAAATCTAAACATTCTCACGACCTTTTTACTTCTTGCTATGCCATTATCAGCAAGAATTTTCTGATTGGTTAACTTTCTGAATGGTCAAGACAGCGTGCATACTTTTTTCAGTTCTTGCTATATCATTCTTAGCGAGAACTTTCTTATTGGTCAAAATGAATACAACAAGTGGGATATTTCTGCTGACGCTAGCGCGTCTAAAAAGAGGTGAACAATAATCACTGAAGAATAATCTTGGAAGTTCAGGATCAGCGCCCAACGAGTACGGAGGTCTTCCCCCTGTGCCGCTCTTCTCTTCAGGAAAGCACGGCGGTACCTGGGTCACAACATTGGTGGCAGCGGTAGAATCCCAGTACTCCATTTGGGAATTGCATCCACATCTTCATCCTAATTTTGAAGTTACAACTTTACTCAACATTGGAGTTACACTCTACTCCATTTGGGAATTGTGCTGCCACAACTTTACTTATATTGAAACTACAACTCTAGAAACGCCTAAATACCTCAACTCTAGCATCAAATACTGGAAAACCTCGCAAATTTTATATTACAAGTAAGATTTTTCTTTCTCTCCGTAGAATTTGTTTTGAATTCATATAAGTATATATTCTAAAATTGAGCGATAACAATTTTTATTTGATATAATTATTATGTGACGAATACGAAGTGAAATTTTTTAGTAAAAAAAAAAAAAAAAAAAAAAATGCTTTTAGCAAATTTTTCTTGATACTTACAAGTATATATATATTGCAACTTTATTATATTTTACTTGATATATTATTATTACACTCGACAATTACAAATTGAAAATTTTTTTTCAACGGAGAAATAAAACCCTTTTTAGTGAATATTTTTGTGAAATATTTTTAATCAGCTAAGTGAATTTTTATTGTGAAAACTTGATGTGTGCTATCGTCTTTCCTTTGAGTGGTCCATTCCGCAGACAAATTTAGTCTTATAGTGAAATATTTTTTTGGAAAATAAAATCCTTCGAGTGAACTTAAGGAAATTTATTTAAACCATTAAAGCTAATTAGTTTTTTTTTCTATCTTCTTCTTCTTCTTTCTTTTTGTGTGAAAACTGAAAGTATTATGAGGTCCATTCATAAATTTGAAGTTTATGATTAATCACGAATTCAACACATACTTATTTCAAGTGAATCATATAGATGTGGAATATAATCAATTTTATAATTGTTATTCTCGCGAGTTGAGTTCTGAGAATTCGCTTAATATGAAAACGTACGTACTCTAAAAGGAAACCACTATATATATATGTATATATATATATAAAATATATATTATAATAAATTTTTTTTGGTTGCCTTCTCAACTCGCCACGACGACTGTGAATTTTTCTTTTTACTTTCCACAGTCCCACGAAATTATTGTGGCGCTATGATATCACTACCGTAAGACGTGTAAATATAGTTTGCGTTTGTTTTTGGGTAAATTCAATCAAAAAATATTACACCTTCGACGTGAAAATTAGAAAAATACCTTCGTTCAAGTATAGGAACATTTAACAAGTTCTTAACTGTTTATTTCTTCCCGACTCATCTCTACGATTTTCATCAATTACATTAATAAAAATAAAGGGGAAGATTGTGATTATTTATCATGGGAGGAACAGTATGTTTCCTCATAGTTAGTGGCATTGGTCTTTGATAAGTTCTATGTGCGTAGATAGGTGGTTCATTCATATACGTGTGGGGGTTTAAGTGATCAATTAATGCCCCTAGTGCCTGTGAACTACCGGTATTAGGCAAGTTGACTTGTTGTGGTGATTGAGAAAAGGGTATCGAAGTTTTTTGATTCAATGTAAGATATTACGAAAGCGACTCGATACAACACTATTGAAAGATTCTCTGATTGTTTTTATGAATTTTTAGTGGGAGAACTAACTTTATTTTAATACTTGCTCCTTGCTAAGGCGAAAGGATTTCACCAAATCCTCGTAGATGAGCGCGGCAGAGAGAAGACTGCTTTCAGTACTCCCTTTGGTCACTACGAGTACAACAGAATACCATTTGGTTTGAGAAACGCTCCTGCGACATTCCAGAGGCTGATGAATAACGTGCTTATTGGAATACAGGGAATAGAATGTTTCGTGTATATCGATGACATCGTCATATACGGATATGATCTAAAGGATCATAATAGGAAACTGGTTCGCGTTCTGGATAGACTGAGGGAAAGCCGACTCAAACTCCAGCCTGATAAGTGCCATTTTGTTGCGAAAGAACTCGCATATTTGGGTCACATAATTTCTGAGATAGGAGTGAAGCCAGACCCAACTAAGATAAACGCTGTGAAATCATATCCTAGACCAAAAAAGGAAAAGGATATAAAGTCCTTTCTCGGATTCGTGGGTTATTACAGGCGGTTTATACCCAATTTTGCGAAAATCGCAAAACCCTTGACGAAGCTTCTCAAGAAAACCGAACCTTTTACATGGGATGCATTTTGTGAAGAAGCATTTATACTCTTAAAAGAAAAGCTCACGCAAGCTCCAGTTTTAGCTTACCCAGATTTCAGTAGGGAGTTTATCGTTACGACTGATGCTAGTGACTTGGCATTGGGAGCCGTGTTGTCACAAGGTGAGATAGGTAATGATCACCCAATTTGCTATGCTAGCCGAACACTCAATCCGGCCGAAACAACTACAGAGAAAGAATTACTGGCCATAGTTTATGCGGTTAAACAGTTCCGACCATATATTTATGGAAAAAAATTCATAATTTTAACAGATCATAAGCCACTACAATGGCTCATAAATTTGAACGAACCCTCCTCAAGGTTGATGAGATGGCGAATATTATTGGAAGAATATACGTATGAAATAAAATACAAACCTGGAAAGTGTAACGCTAACGCAGATGCATTGAGCCGAATTAAACTCACAGAGATGGGTAATAACACTAATAAAGTACTTATTCTAACCCGCGACCAAAGAAAGAAGGCCGAAAAACAAAATTTGGAGAATATAGATTGTCTAAATAGAAAAAATACACTATTGAAGCCAAATGCAATAAACGTAATAGAAAGGCAAGAGTCATAATAGCACCAAGAGTGAAACATAAATACTTTCTACTACCCCTGATGGAAACACAGGAAGAAATCGAGCTCAGAAAACTCCTACCTAACTTTACTAATATTATGAAGGACAAAGAGAAATCATTTAAGTTTAATGATGAATATTATTACATAACTAAAATACCCATTCCTATAAGAACAAACCTAAATAGAGAGTATATGAAAACTTCTATAGAGCGATTCTTGAATATAGGCGAACAAAAACAAATTACCGATTTTCATATTTCTATGCCCATATGCAATCAGAATGTATTGATTGAGCTAAAAAATATTGTGAAAAAACTCGATTTAAAACCGGAAATAAAAATATTTCTCTATAATAATACAAAACTATATTTAGATAAACCTGATGATATTCGACAAGTAATTAAAGAATATCATACGTCCCCCTTGGGTGGACATCAAGGCTTTACAAGAACGCTCAAGCGTATTAAAATGAATTACAATTGGACTGGTATGCTTAATGACATAAAAAGCTATATTCGTAGCTGTGAGTCTTGTCAAAAAAATAAGCTAAGTAAATTAAATCATGTACCCATGAAAATTACAACAACAAGTTCTCAGCCATTTGAGAGAGTGGCATTGGACATAGTTGGTCCACTTCCTGTTAGTTATGAAGGGAATAAATACCTCCTTACCTTCCAGGATGATTTAACTAAATTTTCGAAAGCAATTCCCATCCAAAATGCAGAAACCCATACAGTGGCTAATAAATTTTTCAAGAATATTGTATGTAGACATGGAATTCCTGACTCTTTGCTTACCGATCAGCGCACTAACTTCCTTAATGGTATGTTCGCAGAGGTTTGTAAACTTTTAAAGATAAAGAAACTACAGACAACTCCATATCACCCGCAAACCAATGGAGCATTGGAAAGGAGTCACCGCACTTTGGCGGAATACTTACGACATTATGTCAACAAAGATTCTCAGTCATGGGATGAATGGATCCCATATGCTATGTTTGTTTATAACACCACCCCTCATAGCAGCACAGATTACTGTCCGTACGAACTGCTTTACGGTTATCCACCAAAGATACCAACCTCCTTGAAACAATCACCACATATCATTTACAACTATGATAATTATGCAAACGAGCTTAAGGCACGTTTACAGCATGGATACAAATTAGCAAGAGACAATTTAATAAAACATAAAGAAAAATCTAAGTTCTATTACGACGAAAATAAACGGGAAAAGTTTTTTAACGTAGGTGATAAGGTCTTATAAAAAAACATGTCCGACAAAATAAATTTTCTTCCTTGTGGGAAGGACCATATGAAGTACTTGAACTAATATCTACTGAAACCACTAAGATAAAAATTGGAAATATAACACAAAAATCGTCCATAATAATAATTTGAAAAAATATGTAGGGTAATTACATCAAAAAATAATCTATGAAAGATTAATTTACTTTTATTTACGCTTGGGTTCTTTAATCGCTTCTATTCTGACTTCTTACCGAAATCTCTTTTGTACGATAAGAGCTAAAAAAAAAAAAATCAAAAAAAAACATTCTTTCAGATATGATCTGGACACTGATTCTACTTGCAACCTTGACCGCAGTTCAACCTGACGGAATCAAGATAACACCAATACATAACGCGGGAATGTATTTTGAAAATCTAGGCAATGTCGAAAATTATTCAAGCGAATGGAAAATCGTAGTTTATTACGATTTAACGGGCATTAAACTAGGAGTAAGGTATCTAAAGAAACATACAACAGAAATTAATCAATTATGCGGTGTGTTGTATAATGAACCAGCATTTTTGCAAGTGTGCAACCACACCATATTGGAAATGAACCATCTAATAAACAACGTCGAACAAAATCTTGTTCTCCTGGACACGTCATTAAGAACAAAAAGATCATTATTCGGTATTGTAGGGATGATTAGTAAACCACTTTTCGGTACTCTAAACGAAGCAGATGCGGAATATTACGACAAAGAGATAGATAAACTAAGAAATAACGAAAAATATCTCAAATACTTAATTAAAAACCAAACTATAATTTTGGAAACCACCGCAAATATTCTCAATAAATCCATAAGTGATATCCAAATGCAATTCGTAACGTTGAATAAGAAGTACCGAGCATTGAGAGGATTTATGGACGAACTTTATAATGTAACATATGCCAACCGCGTAGTTACAGAACTAGAATCCCTGACTACTCTTAATACACTATTGATAATGAAATACCAGGATATAGTTAACACACTAGTAGATCTCGTGACAGACGTTAGACATGGGAGACCACACCCATCAATAATCACTCCAAACCAAATAGAATCTCTTCTTATCACTATACGGAGAGAAATTCCAAGTGAGCTTCGATTACCCAGTACTCTAAAGGAAACTAACCTATTGTCTATATATCGCATGGGAGAAATGAGTACCATAGTCTTTAACGACAAAATAATATTCGAATTTAAAATTCCTCTTCCTTACAAGAAAGATTACCAACTATTCAAAACTCATTCATTACCCTCCATTTATAATAACAGTTTCACCTTCATACAGCCTAGTACCGAATACCTCGTAGTCGATTATGACCGCGACCACTTCTATAACATGAATGCGCATGAATTAAGCAACTGCAAGACTGACGGTAATGTGTTGTACCTTTGTCAGCTCAATCATCCTATCTTCAATGAAAATGAGGAGAATGCGATGTGTGAAATTAGTCTACTTAAAAGAGAATATTCAAAATTACAATCATGCGACTTTCGAGTTTCAAATCAAACTACCTTTTGGGTACAGTTATCACAAACTAATAAATGGTTGTATTCAACGAGAACCAAAATGACGGCAGATGTAATCTGCCAGCAACTTATTACTCCTTATATTCTTATGGGAACTGGAATTATGGAGATAAAGGACAACTGTTATTTAAGAACAAAATACCTAACCATAAGGGCCTACAATATGAATATGACAGAACTAAGAAATTCTTTTGTACCTACACTAACTATTGAGAACATATTTAGCAACACACATAATTTCAAACCAAGACCAATTAATAATGTCGGGTTGGTCAAATATTCAACTCCAGATGACCTCAAGAAACTGTCCCAACAAATAGAAGCCTTAAAGGAACAAGAAGAAATGGATATTGAACCTATAAATCCGCACACGGTGCATCACTACTCTCTCGGTTATTCTTTGTTATTGATAATTTTAATAATAATATTATACCTAACGTATCCTAAATGGATTGTATGCCGTGGTAAAAGTAAACCAAATGCAGGCAACAATGAAAGTAACTCTGAGGAACCTACACAGGAGCCCTCAATCCGATTAACTCGATTACGATGAACGTATACAGTAAAATTACGCGATTTGCCATATTGCTTACACCACCGCAACTCAAATTACCATTAAATTCCATTCCGAATGCCATTTAATAGGAACGATATACACACACGATATATACCATATACTACAATGTATGATACTTACTTAAATCTTTGTGATTTTACCTAATTTTTCGTACTTAATTATAGAATAAAATAAAACAAGCACCTGTTTTAGGCTTGATACCTTTAATTGTTGGATTTATACTTAATTTTGATACACTAATTTCTTTTATACTTAATTATAGAATAAAATAAAAACAAGCACCTGTTTTAGGCTTGATACTTTACGTTCATTATATATAGATATAAAATAAACTAGAACAAGCAAAAAAAAAATATACGATTTGCTTAAACTATATTGATCCCATTATAATTATGTAATGTAAGTAATTGAGTACTGTAATATAAAAAAAAAATGTTAATCATAAAAGGTAAACAGAACTTCTCCGCACGACCGTAAAAATAGGGTTACATTTTCGAAATTTTTGCTAAAGAGTGCTGACCTCTTCCACAAATTACATGTTTGGTAACTTTTGGATCTTAGGATAGATTCACATAAATATCACCTGGGAAGAAAATTCGTCAACTCTTCAAGTAGATGAATTTTCTATTTACTAGGGGGATGGGATGTTGTGATCCCAAAGTATCACACATGTCGTGTGAATACATTCCTTATTCCTACAAGAGGTCTCAACAACAGCAAAATCGCTCTCGGTTTAACGATAATTCAATCAAGTAATAAAAGCGGAAGTTGGCCGTCATACCCAGGATGGAAACAAGTTTATAAGAACAAGACTGCACTGAACACCTACAAGTCCATTATCCGGAGAGAAAAATTGCTTTTCGTGCAGAATGTTAGACTACAAACCTTGGAAAGCCTCAAGGATAGCAAAGCTTCTGGCCCCCTAGTCCAAACCATATGGAACAACTTCACTAATTCCCCTATACCTTCACAACTTAACAATGGTGAAGTGATTGTTAGCTCATTGGATTAATTCTCGTGTTCCATTCACTTCGCACCCACCTATTTGCATCTACCGTGTAGATGTATACAAGAGCCAATACACATCCATAGGAGAAATGTGTTCAAGATCCTTGTGATGATCAGCGCCTCTAAAGCCGTATGTGCTGATGGTTTCTCACCCCTGTTAATTAAAAGCTTTGCGTCTTCCTTGGCGCAAGCTATTGTACTTCTCTTATTCGACAGGAAAAAATTCAACTGGTTGGAAACTAGATCACATTCAGCCTACTCCCAAGAAAGGAGAGTGTAGCGATCTCTCAAATTATCGACCATGTTGTGATCCCAAAGTATCACACATGTCGTGTATGTTTTGTACACGCATATTGTACGCATATTGTGATTAATAATAAATCACAACCATGCATAAACATACTTACATCTCCAAATATTCCACTTGATAAAGGCTCATATTACAAGCCTTCACAAATTACATTTTTAAAAAACCTAAAACAAAAGTCACGCTAAAAATATGAATACTTACCATATCGAATAACATCAATTTTGCCACACGTGTATACATAGCACATAATTTATGTGCCTTTAAATTGTAAAATGCTCATAATCTCAAGAGCAAATGTCAGATTACTTAAAAAATCTAAACATTCTCACGACCTTTTTACTTCTTGCTATGGCATTATCAGCAAGAATTTTCTGATTGGTTAACTTTCTGATTGGTCAAGACAGCGTGCACACTTTTTTCAGTTCTTGCTATATCATTCTTAGCGAGAACTTTCTTATTGGCCAGAATGAATACAACAAGTGGGATATTTCTGCTGACGCTAGCGCATCTAAAAAGAGGTGAACAATAATCACTGAAGAATAATCTTGGAAGTTCAGGATCAGCGCCCAACGAGTACGGAAGTCCTGAATCTTCCCCCTGTGCCGCTCTTCTCTTCAGGAAAGCACGGCGGTACCTGGGTCACAACAACCAACTGAAATCCCTTCGAATCTTTCAAAGGTTTTTGAATGTGTTATCTCTCCATCCCTCTGTTTAATTTTCAATAATTATCTTGATGCTTTGCATCATAGGGTATCTTCTGAGCTTGGCATATTAGTCTTAACTTTTCCATGAAGTTATATACTTTCTCTGTCTGAATTCTGTGACTGATAGACGTAAAGTAAGTAGCGCTTTAATTTCTGTATTTAGCAAAGATACAATTTAAGATGAATTCGTGAATGTGAACAAAATGTATTTGTCTATTTTTACTAACCGAAATTCGGAAGCACAACACTTCCACCATTTACAAATCAAAACAAAATAAATAATTTAACACCTCGTTTACTTTCGCGGATGGCAAAAGTTGAACGTTGAGTGAATTTCTTCGTTGATATTGGTAGCGTATCTGTTCGAACCGAATCTTCTAAATTTTATATTTTGTGCATTTGATATTTGGGAGCTGTCGTGAGTGTCTTCGAACTTTTGACCTATTTCCAACTTATAAGAATCCTGGATCCAACCCTGCATCAGGATAAGAGAATTCTGATTTAAAGCATCTAACACTACCCATAAGCGTAGGCATAAATGTTTAGTTGCCGTGACTCCGACTGCTGGTAGCTCGTAATGAAATTCAAAATGTTAGTATGACGTCATGCCTATACTAGCTGGCAATCGTGTCGTGTTCGGTTTCTAAGTGGATATCAATTTCAGATTATTGTGCCAACCTGTGTTTTGTAATAGTGACTTACAAAATTTTGGTTATAATATATTTTCAAATGTTGAAATATTTTGGGGTTGCTTCTTTTATGTACGTTCCAACCCTCCTAGTGGCGCCCCATTGACCCATTAGACGAGCCGCCCCTGCATTTACTTTCTTAAGCCTTTCGTAAATTGTGCAAAAACGGTATCGAACGTGCTCATTGGCTATAATCCTGGATAAAAAAAAATATTTTACACTACGATTAAGATAGATTTCGAACTCATTCTTATGTCGGTTGCTTTTTCGAAAATCATTTACACGCTTCTGCGAATTTCTCTTTATTTCGTTCATATGCCTCACTAGCTTTCAACCACCATTAAACGCATCATCTCTCTTCAAAAAACTCATACAGGAACAACGCCGTATATATAGTTCACGAATGGGAGTTATTCAGTTATTTTTTCATCTCTAGATAATATTATTATATTAATAATAATAATCGCAATTTTATGTAAATTTAATATAATACTTTAGTAAGCATATAATTTGTGATGACATTCCGATTGAATTGAAAAATGTTCCGTGGGTCTGCAGTAAAAGGCTTTATAAAAAGTTATGTTTGAAAACATGTTGTTTAAACCTATTGTTACTACACATATTTACATTCCAAGGAAAATATATAAAGGTCCAAAAAAGCAATTTAAAAAAATTAATGCGAAAAACATTTCAATATTTTAGGGAATTTTAGATGTAAGAATGAAATTATTTAAAATGCCCTAAAAACAAAGCAAATAGTTTTTAAAGCTAGTTAAATAAAGCCACGGGCGCTCAGGTAAAATATTAGTTACCGTATTATAATTAGTGAGAACAAAAGTTGTTGTTTTAAAAACGAAAAAGAAATTAGACTTAGATCTAATATTCCCCTTAAAATGTGAACAAAATTTAAAATACCATTGCGATTAAGATACGGTGTATCAAAAAAAGCTACAATCCACTGATGTTTATACATATGTACATACTGGACTGTTTATTTTCCTTCTCTATTTTGCACACGTTTTTCCTAAAGTTGTTTACCTGAAAACGCCACGGACGAAAGATATCAAATGAAAAAACCAATTCTTTTAAGCCGCTACATATAAAGAATTGTGGTTAAAAATTTGGCTTATCAGATTAACAAAAGTATTGTCGACAAGCATGTGTGGGGGTGGGATCGAACTTCTCAAACCCACAAGACGATATAATCATAAAACCTATCCAATAAAATGTCTTACACAACATATTTCCTCTAATCGAATGAACCGCATGTATTTGGCTTTTTTTGATACTTTTACTTAAATCCAAAGTATGATTGTGGTCAAAAAGGACTCAGCATTTTTCATCTTACGCATTCCTTACCTGCCTTTACATTGGAACTTACTGCTAAAGTTAGACACATAAATGAAAATTAATTGATGTAAAAAGAACCGGAACGATTTCTTGAGTGGAAAATTTCAGATTTTCTGGAAAGAAAGACATAGAGAAAACGAAAAACTTTTCAAAATTTGCGACTGGAAATCAGATGAACCGGAAGCAACCAAAAGGTTGATGAGAATTTTCTTAACTGTCGGCTTCAGAAGGTAAAGTGGGAAATATTTTTCACTCCCTCCTTCATTCCCTTCAGTTTTTACCTACCTATATATAAAGGAGAGAATAAAGCTCGGCCATATTTATAAGAAATTCTTTGAAAATGGGATAAAAGAAAATTAATGTGCAAATTCCTTAAAACCGCCTTTTCAAATAATTAAATATTCAGCGAGGTGGCTGCAGACAAATTTTCTCCGTTAATACGCTTCTATGAAATCTTTCAAGATTCGGCGAAAATATGGACTCATATTAAGAAAAAGTGATTTTAGGTTACTAGAACTCCGGTACTGAAAAAGGATCCATAAACAAGAAAAGAAAAACTACTTTTTCATAACATTTAGCCTTGCAGCATCTGATAGTTTACTTAAGATTTAGCTTTAATATGCCACGAAAATGATAATGATAACAAGGGTTCGCGTTAATAATTTTACTTTATTCCATGTGGAATTAAAAAATTGTTCACTTTAATTCCAACAGGATTTTTATATTTGTACTTCTTAAACCTCGCTTCCAAATGTTAATTTAACTTTTCTATTTCCAATTTCAATATTCTAATTCCCCAGTGGCCTTAAATTTGGAGCTCTTTTGCCTGCACTTGCGGTACTCTTTGCTTATATACAGGGTGACGTACAAAGGAAAAGTTTAGGTTTCTCATGCTGAGCGGTATCCGAAGCACCCCCATGTATGTTATGCGATTTTGCGTAGTTTTCGAGTTATGATTTTTTTCTTGATTTTTCACCAAACTACTAATTTGAGCAATTTTTTGGTCATACTGACATAAATAATTGAGATAAATTCCTAATTTTGTTTTTCAATTTACGTGAATACTTGGCTCATCCAATGCAAAAACATTTGATTCCGCAGATCACACCATTGAGTCAAAAGAAATTTTTAAAATACATAAAGTTCAAAATAATAAAATGAACCAAAACCTTTCAGGGCGATTTAAAAATATCACACAACCAAAACCAAAACTTATTTTAAGAATCTCCTCATTTCATTGGCTACGTACTGTGTAAATGTTATTGAGATATCCCTATGGCATCATACTTAAAATTCAGTTGAAAGCGTACTAAGTCTTTAATCTATTGGAACTGGGATACTACATTTTTCGCACCTTAGATAGGTGGGGCTATGTCCGATCTGGAAACGGGTTTCACTGTTCACTTCAGCTCATTATCAGGTATAATTCGTAGAAGAATTTCTTTTCTATGCATACCTTTAGGGTAGTATGTGGGGTGTATGTGACCCAAGTGCATGAAAATTGGTTTTACGGCGACAAAAAGGTCCGGAGGAAGTTTCTTGATTTAGGAAAAAGAGTACACCACCCAATAGTACTCGGCGAGACCTTTAATTTGATATACATCGCACTTTGTTGGTGGTTCCTACCGCCAACTTTAAAGTATCCAGAGAAAATATCATCTACGAATTATTGCTGGTAATAAGCTGAGGTGAACAGTGAAACCCGTTTTCCCATCGGACATAACTCTACCGAAATAGAGCCGATTTAAGGTGCGAAAAATGTTATCCCAGTTCGTTTAGTATGGATATGAACTGAATTTTAAGTAAGATGCCATAGAGATATCTCAATAACATTTACACAGTTCGTAGCCAATGAAATAAGGATATTTTTAAAATAGGTTTAATTCAATTACAGGAAATGATTGAAATTTTTCCAAATGGAAGCTAATAAATAGGAACAATATTACGAAAAAATCAATAAACTATTATTTTTACTATAAAATGCTTACTCTTTTTATCGGAACACATATTCAACGAAAATCCGTATATAAAATTTATTTTCATCGCAAGGCTTCGCACAAATCAGGGCTGAATGGATATTATAAGAACCAATCGGTATCAAATTTCAATATATCGGTAGCTAGGCTAATGTCTGCAATTACTAAAATTAAATGCAGTGGAATAAATTGTGAGGATGGTGGCGATACGCACTTAGATTGTAATACAAATTTCTTAATTCCAATTGAAACTTATGACAACAATAAAATTGATAGCTACGAAATAATGCCTTTAAACTAAAAAGATGAAAACGAAATAGTTCAGGAAACGTTCACTGAAAGTACTTTCGACAGATACATATGTAGAAAGGGAATTTAAAATCTCAGATGCAGCAAAACGATACTTAACAGGTTACGCTGTTTTCAAAACCATAAAAAGAAAATTAATTGGGACATTTGTAAAAAAAATTATGGTAAAGCAATCTTCAGAAAAACTAAAAATACCTTCAGAATTTATGATTGTCAGCAAAGATTATGGAACTGCAAACAATACCAATCCGCCAAGCAACGGATTATTATATATACGACCAAGTTTTCGATATACTGGGTGTCCCACTCCCACGTAACGTGTTCCCTGGGCATTTTTCTCGAAAATGTGCGGAGATATCGAAAAAGTCCTAATAATAAAAGTTAGGAATCTTTAGTCAGGGTATCCTCTGGCATAGCCAAAGTCCTTGAAAAGGGACTTGGAAAAGGATATATTAAAAAAAATTCCTCTTGGTCCTCATTAAGGATACATTTAGATTACATTTTTGAATATCGAGAATAAAACTAATACGAAAAAGTTATATTGAAAATTCCAGTTTAACCTTTGATTATCGAGATATTAAGGCCTCAAATTGTACTCTATGCACCGTGTTCCTTCGCCATTTTTCTCGAAAATGCGCACAGATATCACCGAAGTGCTAGTACCAAAAGCTACCCATCATAAACCGGGCCATCTTTTGGTATGGTCAACATTTGAAAACAAAAACCACGCGAAAAAGGATATCTTCGGTTTGGTCCTATTCGTCCTTTCTGAGGATGCATTTTGGCTATATTGAATAACTGCAAATCAAATTACAAAACAAGTGGTATACCTATTGAAAATTATTCAATGTAGCCAAAATGCATCTTTAGAAAGGCATTCATCTAGGGCATGGGTGGCCTAATAATTGCTCCGCCTCACGTGGCGTGACTAACAGATAACCCACCCCTGCCAGCATGGCGCCATTTCTTTGCTACACTTACCCATCGCACTCTCTTTACCTCCCTCTCTCTTTATCTCCCTCTCTCGCTCTCTCTCTGTCGCTCTTAATTTCCTGTACTAATAAAAACGCGCCTTTGTGTTCCCCGTCAGTAAAGTCAGCTAGTATTTAACGAGTGCGGAAAAAGGTTACCATTATCAGAGGATTTCTTTACCATTATGTTCAAAGATAAATGCGTTTGTTTTATTTGTAACTCATATGTAGCACTACAAAAAAAAATTCGAAAAGCATTTTAAAACACACACAAAAAACGTCATTCGGGTTGGAAGTAAAATTTTATAAATAGAAGTTATAACTTTTTGTTAACCATAAATGTTAGGACTAGGAACAAGGGTTGAATTAAAATTCGAACCAAACTAATTCTTTACCAATATTTAATTACAGGTTAAGACTTAAATAACACTAAGAGTGACTAACCTGTGCGCACACATTAACCTAAGTTTTGAGCTAGTTTAATCAGTGACGTCCGGTGTGAGTTTTCTTACATTTCGCGCAGCTATCCAGGTCGACTTGAATCCTTAATTTCTATGAGATTATTTTTCTTTCGGTTTTTCCTTTTTTTCACATTTGATTTTCCTTGTTCCCCTTATCTCCTTGCCAATCACGCCTTCGTTTCTTAGTTAGAATTCCAGCAGCGAGACCTTACTGGATACTGACTCCTCTTATTCTTCACTCTCCCAACTATAATCAGCCTCTGAGAAAAAGAAATCGTTAAATGGAATTCTGCTCTACTTCACTTCCTTTTCATTAAAAAACAAGGCTTCACCTTTGTAAATTTTTCTTTTTTTCTTTTCGCTTATTTCCTTAAAGATACATTATATTGCCTTTTCTTCCCCTTTTTCTTTAAATCGCAAAGATAATTTCCACACCTTTTAGGCTACTTCTTAGAACACTTATAAATTTTCTTTTTCGGTTTGTTCGCTTCACCGTTCAAACTTAATTTGTGTTCAACTTTTTTGATCTCGTGATGCTTGCGCTTCTACGGCTTGGAAAACAAGAAAAATATGCCTAACGGAACCCGCTCGGCTGCCTTATCGTTCATTTCGGACTCCGATTCGGATTTCACCACGCGGTTTTATGTGCTGGCAGTACCCTAAGCTGATAGCCTACTGGCAACCTTACCGACTAACTTATTATATAGCCCCTGTATTTACTATCCGCCTCATAATCACAACAAGTTTTAAACTAAGAAATTGCCATTTACACCTAATGACCTTTTTATATCAAATATCCTTTTACAAATTACTAGCATATTCTGTGTGCCTACTTATCGAATCAGTTTTCCAACTACGCCTATGCTCACGATCGAGTAATAATCTACTACTATACTGCTGCGTTCCTTTTCTAGTTCAGAATGAATTTTTTTTATCCATGTCGTTCTTTTTCTCGGGCCGAACGATTTAATTTCAATCTGTCATCGCTTTTATCGGACTCCGAATGGTTCTGAATGCACCTGAGTTGTTCTCGAATTTAAGCAGAACGATTTTAGTTTGTAATCATAAAAGTGTTGTTTACAATTTGGACGAGGTGGTTTTGTTTTTCAGAAACAGCAATTTTTACCAAAATATACTAGCTTTTATCAAATGGAAGAAATGTCAATCACTTGAAAGAGTTCTGTTTGGTTCCTTCTCTATGAGCACAGAACTAAATTACGACATCGTTCTGTCGATTCATACAGATTCATTCAGAACGAGAAAAAGAACACAGCATAAAAGACCTTAATTCTACTTCCTTAACTCTGTGATACCCAAGGTCGGTTGACAATTCTTTTGACATCTGTTTGACACTTAATTATTTATGACAATGTAAAACCATTAATTAGCGCACAGTGCCCGATTTTTATTTAAATCACTCTCCACTACTTAACATCTGTGGACACTAATCACGATACGAACGAAGCATCTCAGAGGAACATGATTTGGATACGTTGAATTTAGTAGAAGTGTTACGTGACGTTTCATTGATCGTCAAAGATGATATTTTCTGCAGCCTGCCTCCTCCACGCAAGGAAAGTATTCTAAATCATGTTTACACTATTGCTACTTAATTATGTTTTGCATTCGTTAACACATTACTAGATTGCGACTACATGCGGCCTTAGCGCATTCGCTATTCGTGTGCGTTCATTACTGTTTCATTGGATACGTGCTCAACCACTCGATATATCATATTCGTTTACGCCTATGTGGGCAAGGGGATCGTCAGAACTGTTTAATCGACCAATTTCTTACATCTCCGTGTTTATGTGGATCACCCCTAGCAACTATGTTTACATTCTTAACCTAGTATTCTACTTTATTTCAATTCGTTTTCTTTCAGTGAAGTGCCATCTATTATTTTACTCTATATAAATTAATTTTTTTTGTAGATTTGATCTCGTCTATGTAATCTGCTCGTGTTTATCTGGAACAACAACGTTTGTTACAATGTACGTGAGTTGCAAACTGGCTTATGTGCACAGCAATCTTTTATTACGAATCAGGCACAAACCAAAAGGAGCGACATTGGTATTTTAAAAATAACAAGAAAAAAAGCTGAAATTGGTCTAAAACCAATTCTTATGATACCCTAGATGAATGCCCGTATGAAATTTCGTATGGTCACCCATTTGCACAATTTTGATTTTTAATGTTTTTCGCATATATTTCTAGAACGGTGTGCAGGTGTGGCGCGTTTAGGAATAGGTAAAACGTTGGCTATTTTCCAAGTAGTTGGAAAAGAGAACTATGTTAGACACGCATTAAGGACATGCTGAGGGGGCCTTATAATTATTGGCAAGATTAGTTTGAGAAATTTCGGCGATACTTGATCATGACCAGATGAATTAGATCTGACAGAATAAACCGCCTTTATCACCTCTTCGCCATCCACGCAACGAAAACTGAAACAATCAGAGTTCTCAGAATCAATCAAAGGAAAAGGCGACCATGATTGAAGATTATCACTACCAGCTGCATGATGAGCTACAAAGAAGTTATTTAGAACATTGGGATTAAATTCAAAGCTTTTAGCATCACCCCCATGAACCCCGCATTACGCAGATTTTGCAATAATGTTTTAGATGGTAAGTTACAATCAAACTTTTTACGATAGTTAGATTTTTTGTCAGCCCGTATCTTGGTATTAACTTTATTTATGATTGTTACATACAGCCTACGGAACTCACTGGTTCTGCAGCGACGATATCTCGAATAGAGATATTCCCGTTCAGCGATGAGAGACCTTGTTTCGGCGGTAAACCAGGGGCAGCCCTTGGACCTAATTACTCTATGGCGCAGAGGCACATATCTGTCAAAGAGATTATGAATGAAGGAACTAAAAAGCTCGACTTGTCGGTCTACTGATGCAATACTATAGATGTCTTCCCAATGCAACAATTCACACTCTTCAAACAGAGCCTCAATATCAACACGAGAATAGTCGCGAAAGGAGATAGTTTTTAAGCGGTTATATTCATTGATCAACACGTTGAAGGACAGGAACAACAGGTCATGATCAAGTATACTAGGGCTTAGTTGATTGAAAAACAAAGTAGAAGAGTGATCTAGCAATGAGGGGTTAAGCGTATTGAAATAATTTTTAAATTTTCTACTTGCCTAATGTGGTCACTCCAGCTGACGTTTGGCAGGCTTGTGGCGCGTATATTAGCGGTTGTGGGGATGACATCAGATAGTAATATTGGAATCTTGTTCTTCAAGCGGCGATTCCTTCTGACTTGTTCGGATTGGTTTTGACTGTTTGGTGATTGGAATCTTGAAATTCGAAGGGTATTTGTATTCCATTGTCTTCTTCCAGCGCCTAATGTGGACCAAAATTGCAGCTAATCTTGCAAGAGTAACTATTAATGACGAAGTTAATTTTTTTGGTAATATTTCCATATGCACGATGTAGTTCTCCCAATTATATCAAGAGTCCACCCATACATAAAGAAATACATTTGGCGTATTTGTATGAACCGTCCAGAAGTGGCACCCCTGGAAGGACACGAACGGTAGCATGTGGTCTAGTGGACCGCAAGTATATATAATAGTTTCAAAAGATAGAATAAATATTTCATTTCCTAACTTTATATTATTATATGACGATATCTCAACTTGTTACAAAAACAAGAAAAAAAGCTAGAATTGGTCTAAGATCATTTCTTATGACACCCTAGATGAATGCCCGTATTAAATTTCGTATGGTCACCGATCAATTCAAGTTTGATTTTGAAGTTGTTTTCGCATATATTTCTAGAACGGTTCGTCACACAGAAAAAATGAATATAACCAATTTTATAAGATTTCGTATTCTGCAGAAGTTTTTAGTACAATAAAAATGTCTTGGACTGATTGTTTTCAATGTATACGTATAAAACTTAAATTTTGATATGGCAACACCAAGAAAGAGTTGCCCGATTTAGTCCATTTTTGACATTTTATTTGCCAATGTAGTAAAAACATCATGTACGAAATTTCAGCTCTCTACGTCGACGCGTTCTCAGGCAGTGTCCAAATATATATAGCGGAAAACGAAATTTTTATATGGCAACCCCACGAAGGAGTTGCCCGATTTGTTTCATTTTCGAACTTCATTTTACTTTTTTTTTTAAAGCCCGTGTACAAAATTTCAGCTCTCTAAGTATACGCGTTCTCGAGTTATCGTGCGCACGGACGGACATGCAAAAATCAAAATAACTTTTAATATTATGCGTGGGTGTCCAAGCCATTTTGCTCTACCATCATTATTTCGAGGTGCTACAAACGGAATGACAAACTTAGTATACCCTATAGATTTCATCTAGGTATAATGAGATAAACTCAAATACGTATGCAAACAGTACTCCGAATTAAATGTTTCTAAAGTCTTTCTTTTTTTGATTTGTTTGCTTTTGAACAAAACTTGCATTTTTCTACTGTGCGCGTGCGGTGTGTGGGACCGCGAAGTAAAATTTAAGGACAAAAACCCATGCAGGAGAGTTGGCGACCGACTTACGTGTACGTCTACTGTTTTTCCCAGGAATACACAGTAGCTCATAGAAGCAGATTCGTTTACAATAATAATAAAAGGGAAATAATATTGATGCGGATTCATAGGTCGCGAGTTATGGACAAGACCCGCCACATCCGGTAGCATCGACAGCATTTTCACATGAAAATGCTTTCGCATAAAATCTAATATACCTTTTCACATATTCACATAAAATGCTTCCAATTCATGTTTATTTTCTGTCAGCATAATTACCTTCGCTCACTTGTGTACATGAGTACGAAGTCACGTTGAATGTTACGTGATCAGTGGAAAGTAACATGTAAAAATATTTTAGAAGAGCCACAAAGTTAATAAAAAGGATAATTTCTTTTATTTAATTATGTTTTATTTATTTTATTTTTTGTTGTTAAGTTCTAAATAAACTTAACTGGCGCAGTCGGTAGGACCCAGATAACGCGCCTAGTGTTTTAGTGCTTCACGGTTTAAAACAAAAATTCGCGAAATAAATAAACGAAGGTTCATCGTAACAAATCCCGTGAAAATATCAAAGGGTTATTGATATCGACTAGTTATCGGTTAGAAAAAAAAAAAATTCGACGGTTTATCGAAAAAACTAATCCTCTAAACCGAAAACGAATCTTGCAAATTAGTGAAAACAAAATTATACTTGTGGATCGGTGAGTTTTAACTCCTTGTATCTGGATACCTCCATAGTGAATCTACAACAACATCTAAAATAATGGCAAACTGGTTTTATTGTCAATGTAAGTCGACCTCAAATCCTCCTCAATTTCCTATAACTTCCCTTAAAATTTAATACTTTATCCTCATCTTTTTGCATGATTAATGAATTTTCATAATTAATTTTCAAAGAAATTTTAAAATTTTATTAAAACCAAGAATAATATTGATACATATATATATATACATAATATATATATAAGAAAGTGATCCAGTAGAAGTGATAAATAAAATTATTGATTGATTTTAGTATTTTTGCATGATTAATGAATTTTCATAATTAATTTTCAAAGAAATTTTAAAATTTTATTAAAACCAAGAATATAATTTGATACATATATATATATAAAGAAAGTGATCCAGTAGAAGTGATAAATAAAACTATTGATTGATTTTTAGTACTATTCTTACTCGTACATGTCTTTTAAGTTCAGGTTTAAAGAAAAAGAAACAAAATCAAGAAATAAACGAAACTATAGTAAAAACAGAAATTTAAACGAAAGTGACTTAAGCGATAATAACGAAGAAATTGATTTTGATTTTGATTTATCTAAGCAAATTCAAATCGGTTCGAAAGTTTTTCAAGAAGGAGTTAGCGAAACTACGAATCTAGAAAGAATTATTTTTATCGTAAATGACAGAATTGGTCTTAGTTCAAGGGAAATAAACAAATCAGAGAATCAATTTTGAAGTTTCTCAAGAAATAAATAATTTCAAGAAAATGAGTCTACCCAATAATAACGAAACCCCTAACAATAGCGGAACATTTAACAATAACGCAATACCTAACGATAACGGAACATTTAACAATAACGTAATACCTAACAATAATGTTACAAGTAACAACTTAACTTCGACACCTAACGAAGTAACTATTACTCCGTTGGACATATTCAACAATCTAAGAATACCAGACGTGATAAAAGACCTACCCAAATTTAATGGCAACCCAAGGCTTCTTTTTGATTTTATTAATAACATAGAAGAAATTTTGTCCTTGGTTGCATCAATATACGGAACACCATACAGTAAGATCATTTTACGGGCAATAAGAAATAAGATTGATGGCCCTGCAAACGAAGTTCTCGATATGTACGGTACCCCTCTCAAATGGAATGACATAAAAACCAATTTAATTCTCCATTATTCCGATAAATGGAATGAGACATCCTTTGTAAGGGATCTGCATTCTTTACCACAAAATTCAAAAACAATAGAGGAATTCTAAATAATCATCTTCAGATTCACGAAAGAGATCCCAATGTTATTAAAGCAAAAAGGGACCTCTATTCAGAGATGTGCCTTAGCATATTCCTCACAGGGATAAAAGAACCCTTGGGCTCCACCATTAGGGCTATGAATCCATCAACACTAGCAGAGGCATTTTCATTCTGCATTAAGGAACACAATGTATTCTATATAAAGCCAAATAGCCAATTTTCGAATAATCCTCCTACATACAGATCAAACACGTCCGTCCTCTTTATAACTTTTACCCACAGAGATCCCAATTTTCAACTCAACAGCCAACCCCTCGTCCGCTAAATTCTTTTGGGCAATTAAATAAGCCCCAGCTTCCACCTCAACAAACGAATTTTATCTCTTTTCAACAAAACAGACCACAGTTCCCCGCTAAACAAAACAGGGCGCCATTTTCCACCCAACAATCACTCTTTCGTCCTCAACAAAGTAGATTCCCTCCACCACAACCTATGGATATCGACTCCGGAAACTCCCGTATGAAGGCCAATACAAATAATTTCTTTAAGGTAAACAATCAACAAAATACTGAAAAAAAAATGTTGTAGTATTTCTGAACAGCACTCTTTCGAACCATACCCAGAATACAATGACTACGAGGAGTAAGAACCCCCTCCATTAGAAAACTCCTACCAGAATCTTGATAAATATTATGAGGATGCCAATGAAACACCCAACTTGGAAGAAAACCATGAAATTGATGATTCAAATTTTCCCATAGGTGCTTCGGTAAACAAATCGGATACGTAGATGTGAACAAACACGGCTACATACTCCCCTATATAAATATTTCTTCGTCTTTCGGTAGATCATTAAAGTTCCTTATTGATACTGGAGCTTCCTCTTCATTCATTAACCCAGAATATATTCATAAAAACGACGTAAAAAGTATAAACCCAATTTTTATTACAACATGTTTACATACGCATACATTAGACAAGGAAGTAATATTACCAAATTTCGTAGAGTTTAACAAATCAGATTTCTGGTATTTAAATTCCACGGGTACTTCGACGGACTCTTAGGGCTAGACGCTCTATCCATACTCGGAGCCAAAGTCGACCTGGAAAATAAAATCTCAAAATTACCCCTCCACTTTAAACCCAATTTTACATCCGATAAATACATGGTACCTAGCAATTCAAAATTGGTTGCTAAATTACCAGTAGATATCCAGAACGGAGATATATACTTACGGAAGACAGAAATTAATTCAAATTTGGTAGTCCCAGAAGGAATATACAAAGCCCAAAATTGGTATAGCAATGTCGAAATAATCAACAAGTCCCACTATGATGAAATTCTATTTCTCGACCAATCTCTGAAAACCGAGTCATATATTAGTCAAAATTTCTGCGAATTAAATAACTTCAACATTCATTGCAATAACCTATAAACTGTAAATTCTTGTGATATTACAAATCTCATAAGAATATCACAACTCAATAACGAAGAAAAAGAAACTATTCTAACCCTGTGCAAAGAGTACGAAGATATTTTCCTGAAGGAATGACAAGATCTAAGTTTTACAAATGTTATAAAGCACCGCATAAAAACTTCCGACGATATACCCATTTATTCCAAATCATACAGATACCCCTATATACATAAAGCCAAAGTTCAATCGCAAATACACAATCTATTAGACCAGCGTATAATAAGACCCAGCTACTCACCCTGGAGTTCCCCAATATGGATTGTCCCAAAAAAATTGGACGCCAGTGGGAAACATAAATGGCGTCTCGTGATTGATTACCAAAAGCTCAACGAAAAAACAATAAGCGACAAGTATCCAATACCGAATATCAACGAAATCCTTGATAAACTCGGTAAGTGTCTGTATTTCTCCACTCTCGACGTAGCGAGTGGTTTCCATCAAATCGAGATGGACCGTCGCGATATAGAAAAAACTGCATTCAGTGTCGAAGGCGGACACGATGAGAACGTCCGAATGCCTTTCGGTCTGAAAAACGCCCCATCCTTTTTTCCAGGGCAAGATTTGTCTCGTTTACCTTTACGACATCATAGTTTTCTCCACATCTTTACAAGAACACAAAGAAAATCTGAAAAAGGTATTTGAGAAACTACGGGAAGCAAACCTCAAAGTGCAGATAGACAAATCTGAATTCCTTCAGAAAGAGGTTTCCTTCTTAGGGCATATCGTGACAAATGACGGAGTAAAACCAAATCCCGAAAAGGTTAAGGTTGTCAAGGAATATCCGATCGCTAAAACACAAAAGGAAATAAAAGCGTTCCTAGGGCTGCTGGGATATTACCGAAAATTTATCAAAGACTTCGCACGAATGACGAAACCCTTGACAGAATGTCTCAAAAAGCTCCTATTCTTTTTGAGTCGATCTGAATGAAAACTATATAAAAACGTTCAAATTATGTAAAGAGATACTGAGCAACGAACCAGATTTCTCCCAACCATTCGTATTAACCGCCGACGCGAGTAACTTCGCTGTTGGTGCCATATTATCCCAAGGTCCTATTGGCGCAGATAGACCTATTTGCTATGCTAGTAAAACCTTGACTGATTCGGAAATTAACTATTCCACCTCAGAAAAGGAGCTCTTAGCGATAGTATGGGCAACAAAGTATTTCCGTCCCTACTTATTCGGCCGTAAATTTGAGATTGTAACAGATCACAAACCCCTCCTTTGGCTAATAAGTCTCAAAGATCCCAATTCCAGACTCATTCGTTGGCGCCTAAAACTAGAAGAATTCGAATACGAAGAGGTTCACAAGAAAGGAAAATTAAATTCAAATCCAGATGCCCTAAGTCGAATCAAACCACCTGAAAAAAATAATCCAAACAACATAGAAATAAATGTAAACGAACATTGTTCAATGAATGCTGGAGAAAAGGATATAAGCGCAACCTGTGCTACAATACATTCAGCAGCTGAAAACCTAAATGATCATATCTACATATCGGAACGACCTTTAAACGAATTTAACCTCCAACTTATTTTCGAAAAGTCCGATAAATCTCCTTCCACATCAGTTGAAACTTTGTTTAAGAACAAACAACGTCGCATAATTCGAATGCAAAACTTTTCCGAAGAACATACCACAGAATTACTAAAAAAATATTTAGCACCAAATAAGACCACTGCTATATTTACGGATGACCAGATATTCATGATAGTACAATAAGTCTATTCCAAATTCTTTTCAAGAAACAAAATTTTTAAACTAATCCGTTGCACAGAATTATTGATAGACATCAAAGAAAACGACGAACAAGATGAAACCATTCGAAATTACCACTTAAAAAGCAACCATCGAGGAATCAACGAAACCTTTTTTCATCTGAAAAGAACCCATTACTTCCCCTATATGAAAAACAAAATTACACAAACAATAAACAATTGCGAAAAATGTCAAACCTTAAAGTATGATAGGAATCCACCAAGATTAAGATTCGAAAAACCCGAAACCCCATCGAAACCTTTAGATATCCTTCACGTAGACGTATACTCAATAAACGGTAAACAAAGGCTGACAATAATCGATAAATTTTCAAAATTTGCCGCCGCTTTCACCCTAAGTGCCCGAAATAGTCTAATTATAATAAAATCAATCCGACACTTTATGAGCCTCCACGGCATCATGAAATCCATAGTTGCAGACCAGGGAGCAGAATTGACTTCCAATATATTCAAGGACTTTTGCAGACAATACGACATCCAACTACACATATCCTCATTCCAACAAAGTAGTAGCAATTTCCTAGTCGAACGGCTACATTCAACCCTAACAGAAATATACAGAATTATTTATGAAAAACAGAAAGACAAAGACCACAAAGACATTTTGAACGAAACAATTAATACTTAAAATAACTCCATTCACTCGACAACTAACCTAACCCCATACGAACTCTTTTTCGACAAAATTTATAAATTCTTAAACAATGTCAAATTCAATAACGAACACGAGTACTTACAAAAATTAAACGAATTCCAAGCCAATCTATATCCATCCGTGAAAGAAAAAATTCAAAAACTGTAGATCGAAATATACTATAGACAAATTAAATACAAATAGGGAAGAAAATATAACAGTATTTACAAAAGAAAATAGGAGGAATAAGTTAAACCCCGCTTTAGTATTCAAAAAGTAAAACATAATAATAAAGTAACTATTACCACTCATAAAAATAAAAAAATACACAAATCTAAAGTAATGAAAAAACGCAAATTACAGATTAACAGTGGCCCTCAGCCAATGGAACTAGGACCAGCTAGGGTAATACAAACTCACAAAAAACTCATACACATAATCCAACTGACGGACTACAAAACCAACATTGACAAAATCAAAGACTCTATGTAAACCACGACGAATTCAAAGACATTTTTGAAACCACCAGCTTAAAATTCAAAGAGCTAAAAAGAAAGTTGCAGACTCTGTTACCAACAAAGAGAAACAAAAGGGGCGCAACTAATATCTTAGGTTCAGTAATAAAAGCCATTTCCGGAAATATGGACCATGAAGACGCCGTGAACATAAATGAAGAAATCCAAAAACTTTCTCTAAACCAACATGATCTTGAAATCGGATTAAATAATCAAATTCGAATTAATGACCAAATGATTGAAAGATTCCGAAATATTACCGATCACATCAATAAACAGCAAGAGTCCATAGAGGCATTTTTAAACAACTACAATATAGCGATAAACAATCAAATCAAAATGGAAAACCAAAATTTTAAGTATTCACAGTACATAAACAAAATCAATTTCTATATCGACTTACTCAATACTCATCTAACAAATATAGCAGAATCAATAGTACTAGCTAGATTGAATATAATTTCGAAACAAATTCTCAATCCAAACGAATTAGATGAAATCTATGAAATTTTCCAAAAGCATAATGTAAAAATACACTCAGATGAGCAAATTGACGAATTTCTTGGTTTACAAGCTTACTATAACGACACAAATATTATATTTAACATCGAAATACCCATTTTTTCAAACAAAACCTACTCCTTTTTCCACCTGATACCCTTACCTATAAACAAAACTCTATCCATAACTACCAAACCCTACGTAACCTACAATGAGGTCGACACACAGTACTTCGATGACAGCTGCCCACTGATTGAAGGAGTCTACTATTGCAAGAAGTCATCAATTACCCCAGAGGCTAGAGAACAAGAATGTATCCCCAACATAATCAAGCACACCCCAGCCAACTGAACATTTTAGAACGGGATTGAGATCAGCACGGTTTTTCAACCTGAACCAAATTACGTTCTATGCATCAACATTCCAGCAACAAATCTACAATCAACATGTAACACCCCTCTGAAGGAAGTAAACGGAACAGCACTAATCTATTTTGAGAACTGCAGCATCGAAATCAATGGAATAACATATGACAGCAAAACAAACGTTTATTGGGAAGCAGTAATCATACACCCAACATAATTCAGCAAGATAAATTCCTCACAACCGATAGATAATCTAAACCTGGAAAAATTGAAACTCTGCCACTTCAGAAACTTAGAAGCAATCAAACTCCTGGAAGTCAAAACAACACAAAGAGATTACTATACCTTTGGAATCACGACCATAATCTGTATTGCAGCAGGAATATTTATCATCATCTTTCTAAAAAGTTACCTTAAGAAAAACTTGGAAAATCATCAAACCATCATATTAGAAGAACCCAGACCTAGGATAACAATACCCCCACCAATACAGGAGACCCACCGAGTCCAGCACCTCTGGCCATCGCTTCATCCAAAGGGGGAAGAGTTATGGACAAGACCCGCCACATCCGGTAGCATCGACAGCCTTTTCACATGAAAATGCTTTCGCATAAAATATAATATACCTTTTCACATATTCACATAAAATGCTTCCAATTCATGTTTATTTTCTGTCAGCATAATTACCTTCGCTCACTTGTGTACATGAGTACGAAGTCACGTTGAATGTTACGTGATCAGTGGAAAGTAACATGTAAAAATATTTTAGAAGAGCCACTCTAGTTTTGATTCTATTCGTGTTCGGACAAAGTTAATAAAAAGGATAATTTCTTTTATTTAATTATGTTTTATTTATTTTATTTTTTGTTGTTAAGTTCTAAATAAACTTAACTCGCGCGCCACTTTCGGAGGTCTTGTAATATACTTTCCAAACTACATGGCATTCTGCTTATTCATGGTTCTCGGTCTAGATTTTACACAAATTTTGAAAATAATTGTAGTCCTTTCTTTTGATGAGCTTAGCTCTTCGGTTCTAAACTTCTTTGAAATTCTTAGATATCTCTCCTCTCTCCTTTCAGTCTTTTAATGTGAGGTTTTAATGCCGTATTCCTGATGACTCTTTTATTTCTTAAAAGTTCTTCTTCAAACCATATTCCCAGTAAAAGAAAAATGACAATGGCGTCATTAAGAAGTTCATTTTGCTCAGGTGTTCACAGCATTGTTCTAATGATCGAATTGCTCCACGTAGAATATCCAGGATGCTTCAAGAACTGATGCACCTGCCACTTCTGCTTTGGTCAGCGTTTACCTACTGTTAGCGATAATTTTCTATTCTCTACTTTTAATATTTCTATGTGGCATTTATTTATGGCTTTATATTTGCTTATGTTATTTATTTACCTTACTACTTTGTTGCCAATACTCTATTATTTTAAGCCTAACAGATTTTTACATTTTCATATGAACATTTACACTTTTAAACATATGTATGTATATATTTCTAACCTGTACCACGTTCGTATAGTTTTTCCAATGATTTCGTAACAACTAAATTCTTTTATTGTTGTGTTTTTTTTAATATACAGGGTGTCAAGTAGACGTCAAGCCGAAATTGGATGATAGACCAAATCATAGTAGTTACCAGAAAAATATAAAAAAATCCAAGTCATGGTTTTTTAGCTCCTGTAGCTACAAATCTTTACTTCTTTTCAAATTTATTTTTCTTATGTAATCCCGAATATTGTTTATGTAACCTGTTGCTTTAAATTCTAAACCAACTGCTCCAGGTTGGAAGAAAATGTCACATTTTGCCGAACCAAGAATAGAAAATTAATACTTCACCCAAATTTAACTGACTGTAACGAAAAAAAAGGTTCTGCGCCAGTTTGGCAAGTAACTTTAAATGTTGACGCATTTAATAAGGACTCTAAAATGGTATAACTCTTGCTACAATATTTCTTAGATTACGGGAAAAAAAATGTTTTTTCCACAAGAAACCTAGTTTCGAAAAATTTCTTTTTACCTACTAAAAATGATTCTAGTATACCCTAAGTTTACCGTAAGACCGTAACTTTAAGATTCTAGTTTGAGTGAGATGGAGAGTCATTACATGAAGTGCGAGGGAGAGAGATAGTGACGCTTTCAAGTTAGAAATGCTAAATTTTTGTTAAATTAAGTACAAATTTTCCTTAACTGTAAAATTAAACACCAATTATTTGGATGCTAAGATTTATTATTTACAAAAGATGTTCAAACTGCCTTCCTTCAGCTGCAATACATGCTCAACACCTTCTTTAAAAAAAATCGGCTATCAGATGGGCAAATTTTCCGTTGTTGATAAATTCAACTGCTTCCGTAATTCTGGAGCTCATATTTTTGTAAAATTCGGTGGGCTATACTTTTAGGCACTCCTGTGCTTTCCTAGATTGCACGTACAGAAGTACTTGGGTCTTCTTTAACTGTTTGAAGTACTACGTCCTCGTAAGAAAAGGAGCATCTTTCTTCGCCATGTACTTGGTTTGGAAGTCGGCCCACTGTGGAGAGTAGACGGTGCACATTTGTAAAAGCTCAATGATTTCACTCGCAAACGTCACTATCTGTCTCACTCGCATTTCATGTAAAGACTCTCCGTCTCACCCAAAACTAGGATCTTAAAGTTACGGTCTTTCGGCCAACTTTGAGTATACTGGAATCATTTTTAGTAGGTAAAAATTTTTTTTTTTCGAAACTAGGTTTCTTAAAGAAAAAATTCTTTTTTCCCGTAATCTAAGAAATAATGCAACAAGTCTTATAACATTTTAGAATCGGAATTAAGTGCGTCAACTTTTAAAGTTACTTACCAAACTGTCGTAGTACAATTTTTTTTCATTACAGTCAGTTAAAGTTGGGTGAAGTATTAATTTTCTAATCTTGGTTCGGAAAAATGTGACATTTTCTTCCAGCCTGGAGGAGCAGTTTACTTAGAGTTTAAAGCAACAGGTTACATTAGCACTATTCGGGATTACATAAGAAAAATAAAATTGAAAAAAAATATAAAGATTTGTAGGAACAGGAGCTAAAAAACCATCACAGGGTGTAAATTTTCTCGAAAACAAAAGAAATGTCTATAATTTGAAAAAAAAAAATTACTTAGATTTTTTTACATTTTTCTGGTAACTAGTATGATTTGGTCGTCTATTACCCGATTCCGGCTTGACATCGACTGACGTGGCACCCTATATATATTATATATTTCATTATATATTATTCTTTAAGACATTTTTTTGGTAAAGACTTCTTTTTTCACTGCAAATATTTTGTATGCATTTTCTCAGTATCATCGGTACCTTAAGGCACTTTCACATCAAAAACAAGAACAGAAAAATGTAAACCGAAAAACTCAATATATTCCACTTTAAAACAATATTTTTGTTCCAATGATTAATAAAATCCAGAGAAATAGGACAAACTATGAATTTTACTGAGAAAATAGTTATATTTATTTCAGATTTTGAAGAAAAAACACAACTCTTATGTTTTATCGGCCGAAAAACTTTTTCGGCGGAACAATTCGTCCGATAAATGATAAAAGTTGAGTTTTCTTAAAAATTCTAAGATACATATTTTATTTTATTAGTAAAATTATTAGTTTATCCTATTTCCCATGATTTTATTAATCATTGGAGCAAAAATCTTGTTTTAAAGTGGAATAAATTGAGTTTTTCGGTTTACATTTTTTCGATTCTTGTGTTTGATGTGAAAGTGCCTTTAAATTACTTACAATTAATAACATATTCGTACCTATACATAATTGATATTCATTCCTTATATCCTCATATGTTTTCTTATCTTTTTTTTACTTTGCCAATTTTTTCTCATTATACTTTTTAATTATTTAATTTTCCTTCAGATACTTCTTTTTTATTGCATCTGATTCTCTATATTTTTTCATTTAGATATTCCCCTACCTATGATTATTTACCAGAGTTGCAGTATTGCCTCAGCCTCCAATAAAGCAGACCGTGGTTACATCCTTCCATTTCCTTTCTTGACCTGTAAATCGATAAATCTATGTCATTTAAATTTTGAAAAAGTCGCCCCTCAAACCACTTACAAAATTTGATGACCGCTGTTGAGAAGTTCGGAATAAAGTCGCTTTTCCAGGACACTTACCAACACTTATCTCATAATGTGTCATGAAACTTACAGTAGAAGTCCACTGTTGCGCACGACTGAAGTTCGGATCCCATAATTTCTTCTTAAATTCTGATCTAACTGATTTAATCCTATGTCCTTGAAATTCAAGCTTATCACTTCGCCGAATCCCATGAGCTTCTTGGGTATAGAAATTTCTCCTCCCTTCATAGCTCCATGCAGATGCATTGGAGGACCTGCGCCATATTTAGCGATTCTTACAAATTTAATTCTGTTCTTCAGACTATTTCCGCTGTGTCTATCATATCTGTTATTCTTCGGTTATTGGCTTTTTAGGCTCCGATTGAGATCTTCTCCGAGAAGGGCACCAGAAATGGGTCTTGTAATGTGGGTACTATTTTTCTGCCCTCTTGATTTATTCCTCCTCTATCTTGGCCTGGAACAGATTTCCTTGACTGTTGTGCACAAGTTGCGAAATTTCCACAAGAAGCTCTTTCTTCCATGCCTTTTCTGGCTTCTTGTATCAGAAGTTTCATATGTACGCAGTCAATACTAGCTCTGTCGTTGAGGAAATTAATTCCAATTATACCATCGGCTGAAATTGAATCCGCATCAGTGATGGCGTTAAATGTACAAGCATGCCGACTGTTGTCTATCTGCAACTTCGCCTCACAAATACCTATGGAGCTCCTAGCGGATCGGAACAGTCTTTCAATTCTTGTTTTGTGATGTGTCTGTATGGCCATATTCCTCTTTATCCTCTTAGTTGTACTACAGGTAACTCTAGTATCTACTAAAGATCTTAACATACCTACCACTGCTATGTTCGCTTGGACTGTTATGTCAAACTTACTATAAGAATTTAATTTTTCACTGAACTTTTTGCTAAATAGTTCTTAGGACATTCCTCCACATTGTGGTTCTGTGCTCCGCAGAACTGGCAGGAAAAGTCACTCGTCTACAGTAGGAATCTTCTATTAACTCCTCTGTTTTTTGTATCGCGACAATTCAATTGGCTTAATTGTCGCCGGTTTAGAAGAATGTTGCCTAGGACGACAATCCCTATTCAACTTTTGTGTTATCCTAGTGCAAACTAGTGCAACGATTCGAATAGAATAAAATAAATGAATCAACGCCTGCTTCAATAAAAGTAAAACTGTACGGTTCCTTATTTTACACAAAGTTACGCTTTTATAATTTAAGGATTATTATTTGATATTTACATAAAAACTAAAAATCGAAGCAATATAAAATTTTATTATTTTTGCCGGATTTTACATTGCCAGACAATTTTGTAGCGAAAAGAATGTGGAAAATGTCTAGCAAACAAATTTTGTTGTGAGAACTGTGAAATTTCGCAGTAGTGATGAATGATGCATATCTACATACATACATATATTTATCTGTTTATTTTTATTGAATTTTTTTTCTTTCTATTTCTAATTCTAACTTATTTTCAAGGCTGTAGATAATATGGGATATTCAACAGCCTTCTTTAAGATCTGCTATTCTGACGTGATGTATCCGAGAGTTAGATACTTCGTGCCTATATGGCTGGCATTCCCTAGAAACAAGCCTATGGTGTCCACATTTTAAGCATTTGATATTCCTTCCTCTGAGAATTTCCGGTGCTCCCTTCCGTATCTCTGGTGCTACAGCTTGAAGCCTTTCGAAGTCCTATTCAAAATAGAAAACTCCTTCCAGTGCTTCAAACTTCCTTCCAAATAGGTATACTTAGTCGGTTTTGGCATAACGCCAGCTTTGAATGTAGCGACGACATCTGCCTCCAGTTCTGCCATTAGACCTCAATCTCCTCTTTGGTATTTTGCCGAAACCGCCGCTTTTATCTGGTCGAACAATTCTTTCGTTCGGTCTGCGCATCCGTGATATCTTTCCCCGGGCCTCTGCCTGCATGACAGTATCTCTATTTTTAATTCACCAAAAGATTTTTTTAGGATGTGAGCTGATTTGATAACATATTGCAAAGAATCAAAAACATTTGGCTCCTGCAAGTTTACTACGTAGTACGCATCCTCCATTAGCCGACAATTTTTACACCTGATGAAGATCTTATGCCCTTCCTGTTTCAGTTTATCGTTTAGATCTTTACTACAGCTGAAAAAGCTATACACATCCTTCGCCAGATAGCATGGGCACATATTTGGATACTAGATCCATCACTTTCTCGTGCATGCTTGTCATGCGATTTATATATAGATTTGCTGGCAGATCACAGCCCAAAACGTGGCTTCCTTATTTTCATCAATGGATCAGATCTTGCCGTAGTTAATAGTTGTCCCACACGTTACCCTCCACTCGGTAGTTCGTTACTTGACGTCATAATTACAAATCGAATCGATCTTCTGGTTGATCACTACCAATTTCCATTGCCAGGGATATCTGATCATGAAGCAGTATGTGCACGTTTTTCTTTTCCTGTCGAACAGAACAGTTTGCGTGTGGTGTTCAGGGACCGTCTCGTTTAATTCTATCTATGAAACATCAGATGTTGATATTCAAGTTGACCACTCTAACGCTATAGTAGTATCCTTGTATAACGAGTTTGTCCCTATTAAATCCAGATTACTCAACAATAGCTCCCCGTGGATGAACAAACGTATTAAAAACCTCATGTGTGAGCGAGATTATGCGTATGGACTCTGGAAAACCTATAAAACGGACCTCTTTTTGAAAAATTTCAAATATCTGCGAAATAAAACTACCCAAGCGATTCGCACAGCTAAGCGTGACTTTTGTTTTCGGAAAATTGACCCTGCGCTTCCCCCGCGAACTCTTTGGAAAAACATCAGAGATATTGGAGTTAAAAAATCACCGGCCTATTGCAACATTGACCCTGATGTATTAAATGAGTTTTTCGTGCAAGGACCTTGTTTCAATGGTGCTGCTAACTCTCGGGAGGAATTATTCATTGAACTAAAATTTTATGGTTTCGCATTTAATACGATCACTCCCTCTGATGTTATACTTGCGATTAAATCTATTAAATCCAATGCAATTGGAGTTGATAATATTGACGTGCGATTCCTACGCATTATATTACCGTGTATAATTCCTCTTTTGACGCATATAATAAATACCTGTATCACGACATCCAAATTTCCGTCTGCTTGGAAATATGCTAAAGTTGTACCAATTAATAAAAAACCTAATCCTCGACTTAGGGAAGATTTTCGTTCAATTAGCATACTTCGTTTCTGTTCGAAAGTTACCGAAAAAATGCTTTGTGACCAAATTTCAACCTTTGTATCGCATCAGTCCCTTTTATATGCATTTCAATCCGGTTTTCGCAAACGACATAGTACAGTTGCATCGCTTTTACACCTAGTAGATAATATTAGATTAAATATGGATGCCCGACTAGTATCATTGCTCGAATTATTAGATTTTTCTAAGGCATTTGACAGTGTAAATATTAATGTATTATGTAGTAAACTTAAAACACGGTTCCTTTTTAGAAGTTCTGCAGTTAATTTAATTCTTTCTTATCTTTCGGATAGGTTCCAAAAGGTTGTGAATGCTTCCAGATATAGACCAACCTTCTCAGATGTTCCACAGGGGTCAATTCTCGGACCGTTGCTTTTCTTATTATATATTAATGATTTACCTGAAGTAATCCGTTGCGGCAATACCCACCTGTATGCCGATGATGTTCAGCTTACTTTATCTGCTCCTGCTACTTGTATGAAAGATGTTGTAGAGCTGATGAACTGTGAACTTGCTAGGGTGTCTCGCTGGGCTATTGAAAACAAACTTTTATTAAATGCATCGAAATCTCAAGCAATCCTGATTTATCTTAAAAGCTTCGACTTACACAACTTTCCCCCAATAAGATTAGGTGATGCCATCATACCTTACTCAGAGTCTGTCAATAATCTTGGTGTTGTCTTCAATCGCACACTTATCTGGGACCTACAAACTAACAAAGTGATAGGGAGGGTGTATGGTACACTTCGTAAGCTGTGGTTTTTTGCAAAATTCACTCCACAGGATGTTCGAACTCGTTTGATTGTCACTCTAATCCTGCCGGTTATACTGTATGGTAGTGTAGTATACTGCAAGACCGACAATATTAGTAGAAGGAAATTAAATGTGGCTTTTAACTCCTGTGCGCGATACATTTTCAATTTGAGGCGTTTCGATCATATTTCTATGCACGCTCGCAGGATTTTAAATTGTACTTTGGATAATTACCTTGATTATCATGTGACTATTATGCTCTTTGAGATAATTAGATCCCTTGCACCTGATTTCTTGTCTGTAAACTTCAGCAGCTCAGATCATCGAGAAACTGCCAACTTGTCATTCCTCGCAGTAATTGCAGACAGAACGATAGATCTTTTTTCGTTTACGGTGTCAGGATTTGGAACTCCCTGTCGACCAGTATTAAACAATCCGTAACTATCAGCGATTTCAAAATTAATGCTTTCAATTTTTCTCTGACTATGGCTGAGTATTTATACATCTTTGCTGCCATAAGCCTCTAACCACGCCATGTTGTTGCGCGATTTAATTTAATGCCTATCTTCAATGCTTGTAATGAATGCTTTTTCCTTTTTGTATCTTTTTTTTTTTTTTCTTCTCTTTTTTCTTTTTTCACCAGCTAATCATTTCACTTATTCAACTTACTTATATATATATATTTTTTTGTTACTTTCCTTCCTGGAGTTATTACATGCAAAAGAGCGAAAGCTCATATGTAAATTTAATTAATAAATAAATTTGAATTTGAATTTGAATGTTGCCTTGCTGAATGTTCTCCCTAGCTATGTTTCTTTCCTCTTGCATTAAGTGGTTTCTTTGCTCTTTCGTTTTCCACCCGGCGCTAACTCCTACCTCTTTCTACTGATTTGCTCGGGTTCTTAGTATTGCTTTGGCTCTTTAGCTTGACTAATAATTTCTTAGTCGTGCTCGCCTTATTAACTTCTTGGTTAGAGTTTCTCTGACAAGATATCTCGAATTCCAGTTCCCCTCATAACTTTGATATAGTTTCCTCAGCCTCCTTTAGCTGCATTTTTAGTGAGTCTATACAAGTCTTCAACAGCTCTTTTCCTCTTTCTGCATTCCTTCCAATTCTTGTTCTGCTTCTATTTCACGGCTCGAGATAACTTCGAATGCTGCTCTCACTAATAGATCTAAAGCTTCGCCTTTTGTACTTTTTTTTATAACACTGTCCGTCATTTTCTGCAATTATTTCTTCACCATTTCTGTGAATCTCCCGTCATATTCTACCCGAAATATTGCCAGTCTTGTGCTTAATTCCACAATATTGCTTGACATTCTTTCAGTTCCTGTACTTGCAGTTCTAATTCCCTTTGCTGGGCCTGATAGCTCGCTAGCTCCTCCCTAGTTAAGATATTCAATTCAATTCAATTCAATTCAATTTAATTTATTTATACTGGTTGACTGTACAATACGACTTACAATCGTTTTTGTTTGCACAATTAATTTTAATAACTACAAAATTATAATTTTAATTGAGTTGCAATGTAACAAAAATATGATTAAAGCTAAGTGACTACGTTAGTAACTAATTTGCAAAAATATAACAATTCAGAGGTGGATAACTAGAGCCGGAGGTGGAAGGACATTTAGGGCTTATAACAAAGCTATTGCGAAGATCATTCCCTACAATTGTGACCTTTACTAACTATTAATAGGCATCCTGGCTATACTTAATATCCCGATAAAGATCATTCCCGATTACCCTCATTAATCAACTTAAAATAACCCAACTCGAGATCATTTAAGCCGGACATAACAACGATTTAAGACTAACTTGCTATTATCACATTTCCTCTTATTGCCTAGTCAGAGAAGAAAAAAGTAAAATACAAACAGCAAATACACATACGGACCACACCCTCAACACCTCTTAAATTTACAAAATCAAATCAAATCTATAACATCAATTTCTAAAAAAAAATCCGATATTTTCAATTTTTATTTTCACACAAAAAAAAAATAACCAAAGACACTTCAGTAAGAAATTCTTTTTAACTAATTTTCACTTTAAAGCCTTGTACGCTGTTCAAGCGAAAATTACGTTTCCTATACAAAATCTAGGTAAGAAAAATGTGGGCGAAAAGTGTCACGAAAATTTCGGTTTGAGATTTCTTAAAGTAGTACGCTGTTCGAAAGAAAAAATCAATGTTTAGGTCGTGGAATGCAGATAGCGCTAATATGAAGTGGAGACACTTTTTCGCAGCGATTTATATATCCAGACATTTATTTCGGACGGTAAAGTTGACAGTTTCATTATTGACGCTTTGGCACACATATTTAATTTGTGATTTTACGTGTATGAACAAAATACCATTAAGCAGACAAGTAACTCTCATTACGTCCCCAACTACAATCAACGCTATACAGCCGCAGTCATCCTAAATTATAAATTGCACACTTGCTCTAGTTACACACAAATGTATTTGTAAATATTTTACAGAAAGTCACTTAACGTAAAGTAACTAAAACGCATTTTGAAGTGCTTTTCTTTAATTTTGATAACTGTATCAATAATCTGTTAATCTGTTCAAGTAGTTTTTTCGCTACATTCCTTCTTCTTGTTCGGGCTCTCGACGTGATAACATCTTTGTTCAATTATTTTAAAGAAATCGTTTAAAGATAAAATTAGTCTTTTAATTCCTTTTTAAGCCGCTTATACAGTCTACATCTTTACTCACCTGCGTGAAGCTAAAACATTTGGGTCCTACGAGCCAGATATTATTCTGGCAAATCTAGTTAAAATCTTAGTACGAACGGTCTAATCCGGTACATAAATCTAAGTACGTGCGCGTGTTTCTCGCCGCGGCGGTCGTTTTCGCGATAAAACTAGTGAAAGCATAAGTATAAAATGCTAAAACTAAAAAACTAGTGTTCTCAAAAAAAGTGAAAAATTGTTTGTCGAGCATAATAAACCAGTGCAGTGAGCATAAAACATAAACCGTACTTCAAACATATAAAACAAATAAAATTGGGAATCTCATTATCAGTGTAAAGTGCATTTGGTGTAAAGTGCATTTTGGATTACTAATTAGCTGAAATTCAAGTTAAAACGGTCATAAAGGGTATTTATGCTAACTTTGTGCATATCGAACCATGTGCTTATGCAAAGACAACATACTCAATATACTCCGAGTACATACTCAATGTTCCTGAGCAACAAACTCGATCGTCATTAGCAACATTGCACCTCTTAGCGAAGATTAATATGTTGAGTTCGTTCCATTCATTCTCTTTAACTTTCGATTCCTACATATTGGGCAACTGCAATAATTATCTATTAAGAGATTTTTGTATACAGTAAAGTAGAAGTATATACTATACACGTATATGTTTATTTACTGCCGCTATACTACCAACTCTGTAAATGCTAGAAGAGAATATTCGATTTATATGTAAATGCGATCGTATAGAAATCCCAGCAAATAGATCAATCATATTCATGTCCTGTGGTGACACTCTTAGACTGTTTGATAAATATCGAAGTGCAAGGCAAAAAACCTGCTAAAATATAAACTATGATCATTCTGTCGTAGAAATCATTATTATTGTTATGAAGTGAATTGTGCAAATTTACCGTGGTCAATTGACGTTTGGCTCAACATATATTTTACGACCTCGGGAATACTTTAAACACTGACAAGCTATATGTACAACGCACTTTTTTATAGTATAACAGTGTCCTCTGCCAGTCAGAAGTCATTTACCATTTCATAACTAGCGCTTATGTAATAGTGCACATTCTCATAGGAAATTCGAACAATAACAGAATAAATAAAGAATATTCGGAAAGTTGAAAGATTTTATTTCATTTGTATTTAATTGCCTCAGATATACCGACAATATTTATTATAAAATTTAATACAGCAATATATTATACAATTGAAATTGATACAGTTAAAGTCAAGGTTACAGCCCTTGCTGACAGAATTGAAAAATTCGTCGCAAACGAATCTAGAACTGGCAAAGATAAAAGAATTGAAGTTTTTTTCAGCAAGATTCGTGGAAGCAAACGAAGAATTGTAGGCAGTAGCTACACCAGCTGACTTAAAAGCTGACAGTAATTTTACTAGTGACGTCTTATCTGATGTTGAGTGTTTATATTTAGATACTGTCGGATGGTTAAAAGAGCAACTGGCTCCATTCGACGAAAAGTGCTAAAGAATCTAACATACTTAATTCTACTGCTCATACTTCCGCATCAGGTTCATTACCAGCAATCAGACTACCAAAGATACACCTTCCTTATTTTAGTGGTTCACACTTCGACTGACCTTCTTGTCACTTCACTAATCCAAGATAACGAAGGATTGACAGATATTGAAAAGATGCATAACCTAAAAGCAGCAATTACGGGTGAAGCAGCAAAACTTCTGAAATATTTTTCAGCTACTAGCGCTTATTATAAATCAGCATGGATTACACTATTAGCTCGATATGAAAACAAGAGGGTATTAGTAAATGCTAACTTATATGCACTGGTCAGCTTGCAAGGAATGTCCGGTGAATCATCTAGAGAATTGCGAAGAATTTTAGATGGATTTACTTTAGCAGTGCGCTCAATAAGCAATCTATCTCGATCATTGGGGTGACTGGTTTGTTTATCTACTCTCTAATAAGCTAGACAATTCAACACGAAAAGATTGGGAAACATCCCTCAGTTCTACAACTGAAGTCCTTCCTTTAAATCTCTGCAGACTTTTCTAGAAAAACGTTTGCAAGCTCTGAGCGCCATAAAAGATAATGCTTATTCAATTCGAAGGCCAGACCATACTCAGCGATTTGCTAATGCTAGGTTGCGTGCAAGAAGCCATCATTCCTCGACATTTAAATCTAAAGTGTGTAGTGGATGTTCAGGGAACCATTTCATTCTATTTTACCCTAAGTTTAGAACGAAATCATCTGCTGAACGCCTCGACTTGCTGCAAAGGAAAGGAATATGCACGAACTGCCTTAAAGCCAGTCATCAACTCTCAGCCTGCACCTCAGATAAAAGATGTTAACGTTGCAATCAGAAACATCATACCATGATTCAGCAGGTGTGGTCACACTGTTGGTCATGTTTCAAGCAATTAACGAACCAATCAATTATCTGTGCTGCTAGCTATAGCTGTAGTCCTAATTCGTTCACGTGATGGCAGATCTATACGCGCTCGTGCCTTGCTTCATCAGGGAGGCAAGCTTTATTACAGCATCATTTGCCAATTTATTGCTTCTACCAAAGAAATGTACCGTAGTATCTATATATCCAACTCTGTTGTCACATATGACATAATATCTACAGTTGATGCATCATAAGCATATTCCATACAATCACTTGAATTTTCTACACTCACTCACTTAATTCCCTCGAAAGGTGTACAGAGACTAGATTGGCCGCATATAATAGGGCTACCACTGGTTGATCCGCATTTCGACAAGCCGTCGGGAACAGATCTAATTCTAGGAGCGGATGTTTACTCTAGAGGGTTGCTGGGTGAAATTCGACGCGGTCCGACTGGAGCTCCCCTAGCATAATCTACTACGTTAGGTTGGATCTTGTCAAGTTCTGTCAACTAGGTTTCAGATGCGCTAAATTCTGCTCTTAGTTTACACTCAACTACTGCTGATCTTAATAGCATCGATATTTTTCTCAGAAAGTTCTGGGGAAACTGAAGAGCTTCCTCAATCTCACTTTTTAACACCGGAAGAAGTCGAATGTGAGAAAATATTTCAAGATAAGCACAATAGAGACAAAAGTGGAAGATACGTTGTTAAATTACCGATGAAATCGACTGAACTACGCCTTGGAAATTCACGCGACGCAGCGCTGACTGCTTTATTACGAATGGAGAAACGATTTAGCCTTGACAGTACATTGCTTAATTCCTACTCTGACTTTATTCAGGAATACCTAAATCTGAATCACATGGAGCTAGTTCCAGATGAAAATACTACACAGAACCCGAAATACTACTTACCAAATCACGCGGTGCTAAACCCGACAAGAACCACAACTAAGTTAAGAGTGGTATTTAATGCTTCACACAAAACTACGCTAGGAGTGTCTCTAGACGACATTTTACACACTGGACCTAAGTTATAAAATGACGTATTTCTTATCCTTACAAGATGGCGTTTATTCCCATATGTCTTCGTTGGTGACATCGAGAAAATGTTTCGTCAATCCTTAGTCGATCACTCAGATGATGATTTGCAGATAATTCTATGGCGTCCTTGTCCATCAGAGCCTAAAGTCTGTTACGGCCTTCTCACTGTAACCTATGGTACAGCTGCTGCCCCATGCTTGCCATGTAAGGTACTACATCAACTAGCTGAGGATTAAAAAGCAACGTATCCGGCAGCTGCTCAAGTGATTAAGGAAAACATGTACGTGGATGAGGCTCTCTTCGGGCCGTATGATAAAACTTCTGCTAAATGCATTCACGATGCACTGCAAACTGTTTTACAAGTGGGAGGTTTCAAATTGAGTAAGTGGAGGTCGAACAGTGCAGAACTCCTATCTAACATTCAGGAAAGTGAGCAAGCAGAACGTGCCGGTGAAACATTCGTCACCGATTCTCATATAAAAACATTTGGTATTGGTTGGAATCCACAACATGATGCTTTTCGCTTTTATATTAACATGCCCAAGGGGTATGTTATATCTAAAAGATCGATTCTATCTGATATAAGTAGACTTTATTATCCACTGGGATGGCTGTCGTCTGTCACAATCACAGCGCAAATATTTCTGCAAAGCTTATGGGCCATTAAACTCGAATGGGATGATCTATTGCCACCGCTCCTTTTACCTCTACATGGTTACAGAATAAATCCGGGTTTCATCAGAAAAATGAAATCACATTCAGGAAAATTTTAACTATAGAAGATATGAATACGCTTTTATCACAGATTGAGGCCTGTCTCAATTCACGACCGCTGAATGCTATCACAGATGACCCTTCTGATCTGCACTTACTACTGGTAATTTCCTGGTTGGGGAAAGTCTGATCGCTATGCCAACGCCAAGTACACTTGAAACTTCAATCAACAGACTTAATCGGTGGGATATGGTTCAAGATATGTATGGAAACTTATGGATACGGTGGTACAAAGGTATTGTTACGTACTACAAAGTGGCACAAGCGACATCTGTTGGAAATAGAAACACCTTTAGGTTAGTGACATCCTAGTAAACTTTGGGTTCGGAGAACGGAATATTCAGGAAGGTTCTAGGATAATTCGTTGAGTATAAATACGGAGCTTCTCACATCCAGGGGGCAGTCTTATTTCAGACAGTGAAATGAACGAAGTAAACTATTGCGATAATTAGAAGTACAGTATTAGCGATAACTATAAAGAGTTGATTTGATAGTTGTTGTAAATGTTCTAAAAGTAAATAGTGAAGTTAAATAAAAGAAAGAACTTGTTAATGATATCTGAAATATTGTGTTTTAAATAACGAACTAAGGCTATGCACGTAACAACTGGTGTCAGAAGTAAAATAATATCGCGAAATAAATTGGTGGCATTTGACTTTGAATTTCAAAGAGTCATTAGTTTGGTTAAATCCTGTGGAGCTTTCCTGCTTTAAGCGAAAACTCCGAAAGATAATTTTATATTAAACTGTGAGTGAAATATCAAAGTAATGGGACGCAAACTAGAGGAGCTTCGCATACAGGAATTGAAAGTGGAGTTGGGGAAGCGGTCATTGCAAACGATAGGTCTAAAGAATGTTCTAGTGGAGCGACTTAGCCAATCTTTGATAGAGGAAGAAAAGAATCCTGAGACGTACATTTTCGAGGAAGAACCAGTAACTGAAGAAGAGCCTGTGATGAATATGGAATAGCTGTTGGGTACATTAATGACCAAAATGGAGCTTTCAACCCTGCAAGTGAAGAATGCTCTTGAGGAACAAAAAAAATGCTTTTGAGGAACAAAAGAATTTTCCAGAAGCCCGTTTGGACGAACAAAAGAACGCTTTTGAGGAACAAAATAATTCTCTAGAAGCGCGTTTGGACGAGCAAGAGAATACTATGGAACCGGTTGGGATGAACAAAAGAGTTCTTTGCAGAATAGTCTAGAAAACCTGTTTGGAGGAACAGAAGGCTTTTCTTAAAACTTCATTAGACGAGCAAAATGTAAAAATTAAAGGAATCCAGCAGGAAGTGTTGGAAGTTCAATAGCAAGTGTCGGAAGTACAACAACAAGTGTCGGAAGTGCAAAGGAACTGAAATATCCGGTGCACGCAGAATGAAACCTCCAATATTTGATGGCCAAAATTCGTGGCATATTTTCAAGAGACAGGTTGAGGCAGCTTCCGAAGTAAATGGATGGAATAACGAACAGAAAGCTACAGCTCTCGTTTTAGCACTTCGAGGTCCTGCGTCAGAGCTATTACAAACTATGTCGATGGAAAGGCAACGTGATTACACTTCATTGGTACAGGCGATAGAATTACGTTATGGAGATGAGCACATGCAGGAAGTATATCGTCTGCAATTACGTAACAGGATTCAAAAGCATGGCGAGTCACTACAACAACTGCAGGCTGATGTGGAAAGACCAGCGTATCTTTCATACTCTAGCGTAAATGCACAATTCCTTAATGAAGTGGCAAAAGAAGCATTTGTGAACGCTATTGGAGATCATCAAAATTTACAACAAGCACTAAGGCTAGCAGGAAAGAAGTCAACAGCAGAAGCGCTAGCCTATGCATTAGCATATGAATCTGCTAGACAAGCTTCTCGGAGTGCAGTACGAGTGAGAGAAATTTCGGTGAAGGAACGAACTTGCAACAGATTGCAGTCATCAGAGAGCACTCGGTCACATGGTATTCTTCGATGCCGGAATTGTAATAGACCGGGACACCTCCAAAGAGAGGACAGAAAAGTATGCCAAAGATGTGGGGCTGGGGAGCAACCTATTCGTAGAGAGACTAGAAATCAAAACAGCGACTAGTCACATCAGCTCTCCTGTTGAGCAGTCGGAAAACATGTAAAAACCAACTTTGGAGGGCAGAAGTTGGTTGGTAGAGTCGACGGTCCCGAAGTCATCATTCAAGTAGGTCAGTTGCAGAGAAATAATAGCAATCTCATTATATATAAAAGTGTAGGAAAAAATGACTGCGCAATCACTATCGACACTGGTGTTTCGAGATCAATTATTAGAGCAGATCGCGTCAAAAAACAAGTGGCTTCACAACACTTCCACATATTTACTAAAAATAGCATCTGGAGCAGCAGCACAAGTTTTTGGAGAAATATCTTTAGATGTTCAACAAGGCGAACAACTGTTTCCTCACAGTTTTCTGGTTTCAGATAACATGTATGAATGCATTCTTGGAGTAGATTTCATGACCACATATGAAATAAATCTGGATGTCGGAGAACAGATCCTCAAATGTTACAACATAGAAATTCCGATGAGACTAGGAGTAGGAGCAGATTATCCGTCGAAAATAAGGACGATGGTTTGCGAAAATATTACTCTCTCTGCATGCTCCGAACGCTAGTATGGACAAAGCTTACTGATAACGTTGGGACCTGCCGATTCTATCTGGTGGAGCCTAACCCTACAAATGTGACATCGAACATCATCGTTGGTAAGACTTTAGTGAAAATAAGGACGATGGTTTGCGAAAATATTACTCTCTCTGCATGCTCAGAACGCTAGTATGGACAAAGCTTACTGATAACGTTGGGACCTGCCGATTCTATCTGGTGGAGCCTAACCCTACAAATGTGACATCGAACATCATCGTTGGTAAGACTTTAGTGAAGGCAGAAGGCGCAAAATTAATTCCTGTCAGAGTGCCCAACACATCCGGAAATGAGGTATAACTAAAAGAAGGTGCTTTAATTGGATATTGTGAACCCGTTTACCAAATCGTCCATTTGGGTAGTGGTAGTAATGTCAAGGAGACAAATCCTATACCAGCTACTACTCAACAGGTTCAGAATCTTCTTTTATCTAGTGCCTTAAGTTAAAGGCAATACAACGATGCCAAAGAGGTTATCGAGGAAATCTCTGAATTATTTGCAATGAATGATAGTGATTTCGGCAAAACAAATCCTGTCCAGCATCGAATCGATACAGGAGATTCTAGGCCTATTCGGCAGACACCACGAAAAGTACCATTAGCCAAACAACCAGAAGTTGCAGATATTATAAACTCCATGAAGGATCAAGGCATCATAGAGGAATCTAACAGCCCTTGGACATCGCCAGTTGTTTTGGTCAGGAAAAAGGATGGCAGCACCGGATTCTGCGTAGACTACCGCCAAATAAATAACGTAACCAGAAAGGATAGCTATCCATTACCAAGGATTGATGATACATTGGGCACCCTTTCCGGAGTGCAATAGTTTTCCACACTGGACTTGAAGAGTGGTTACTGGCAAGTGGAAATACACCCCGAAGACCGAGGAAAACTGCCTTCTCAGTTGGAAGTGGATTATGGCAATTCAGAGTTATGCCATTTGGATTATGTAATGCTCCAGCCAAATTCGAACGACTCATGGAATGTGTTTCACGTGGATTAACCTGGAAAACATGTCTGGTCTACCTAGATGACATAATAGTAATCGGAAGGACTTTCGAGGAACATAGAAACAATTTACGGGACGTACTTCAAAGACTGAGAGATACGCAACTGAAACTCAGTACGAATAAATGCGCTCTATTTAAAAGTGAAGTAAAATATTTGGGGCACATAGTTTCATCACAAGGCGTAAGAACTAATCCAGAAAAGATAACAGCTATCAAAAATTGGCTAATTCCAAAGGACAAATAACAATTAATGACTTTTCTTGGTCTAGCTACGTACTACAGGCCATTCGTAAAAGGTTTTGCAGATATAGCAAGGAGCCTACTTCAACTTACAGAAAAAGGAAAGCCGTTCATATGGTCAGATAAATGTAACGGGAGCTTTGAGAATTTGATGCAGCATCTCTGTGAAAGTCCAGTACTTCACCATGCAATGTTGGGAAAAACATTTATATTAGACACGGATGCCAGCAATGTAGGTATCGGGGCGGTGATCTCACAGGAAGGATGGTCAAGAGGTGCCAGTAGCGTATTATAGCAAAGCATTTTCAAAATCAGAGAGGAATTATTGTGCTACAAGAAAAGAGCTACTTGCTATTGTAAATTCAACAAAACCTTTCCATATATATCTCTACGGGCAGAAATTTATCCTCCGCACAGACCATGGGTTTTGCAGTTTAAGAACGCTGAAGGGCAACTGGCGAGATGGATAGAGCAACTCCAAGCTTATGACTTTGAAATCCAACACCGAAGATTACGTATCCATGGAAATGCAGACGCCCTTTCACGACGTCCATGCAAAGTTGAATGCAAACATTGCGTTGGGTGGAAGGAAAAGAAACAAAGGCGCCTATAAAAACTGACAACGGTGAAACTATCGACGGGTTGGGACAACGTGAGCTTGCGAACCGCACAACGGGAAGACCCAGACATATCACCCATTCTTCCTTGGAAAAAAAGACATGGAAAGAGAACAACGGAAAGATACCTCGGAGAGGAGTGAGAAACTGAAGAGCTACTGGGCTCAATGGAAATCTCTTCACGTTGAGTGTGGTATATTAAAACGCAAGTGGGAAGCAACTAACGGCGAGTCACTCCGAATGCAGACAGTCGTGCCAGCATCAAATGTCAAAGAGGTTTTAGAGGAATGCACAGTGGATCATTTGGAGGACATTTGGGGGTGAATAAAACAATTTCCAAAATACGAGAACGGTTTTATTGGCTACATATGAGAGAGGAGTGGTGCCGCAGATGCACCATCTGTGCTTCTTGCAAAGGACCGCCACACAGAAGCAGAGGGGAAATGCATATGTATAATGTAGGAGCCCCCTTTGAGAGGATATCCATAGACATCGCTGGACCTTTTCCAGAAACAGATAACGGTAACCGTTACATATTAGTTGCTATTGATTATTTCACTAAATTGCCTGAAGCTTATGCAATACCTAATCAAGAGACAAACACAGTTGCGGAACAAGTACTAATAAATTGGGTCAGTAGATTTGGTGTACCTCAGGGACTTCATTCGGACCAAGGACGGAACTTCGAATGACGGACTTTCCAGGAGATGTGTAAAATGCTGGGAATAAGAAAAACCAGAACAACTCCTCTTCATCCACAATCTGACGGCATGGTAGAGCGCTTCAACAGAACGTTGGTCGAGCATCTAAAGAAAGTAGTCGACTGTCATCGACGCCATTGGGATCGACATATTCCCGTGTTCCTAATGGCTTATCGATCAGCTGTTCACAACAAGACAGGACAAACTGTTACGCTCCCCTTTTCAGCGTAAGAAGGTACCTCAGCGGGGAAGGGTTTGGGTTGCCGGAGTTTTGCATCAGTGAGTGAGAGGTGGGCGCCACGTATTTTTTTTTGTTCCTTTAACTTTGATATGCGGAGGTACCACGAAACTCACGACAGCAAGTTAAATACCTCATGGGCGGCACAAAACAAAAAAGAAGCGAAACACACTTTTCACTAATGGATATATATAATATGTTACCACGATATATTTAAAAAAAAGAAAATTAATTCCACAAATGCATGCACTGACCTAACTATTTAAGTGAAACTTACTTTAATATTCTTAATAAGAATTCTCTTTGATGGCATAGGCCCGTGATTACTTCAAGATACTTTTATTTTGTTTTTTTGCTGTCCATCTCCCCTTATTCGACTTTTTTTTGTCTTTTCCTTCCCTTTCGATTCTTTTCTCACACTACTAATTTTTTTTTTCTTAATTCTTTTCTTTCTACAAATTTTCCAATATTATATCCATGAACAACTCTTTCTTGCTTCGATCTCTGCACTTTTCGCGGGAGGTGATCTGTCTGCCTCGGGCAGCATCATGACCCCCTTATGCTTGTTCGAGTATCGAATCACTCGTAGCTTTTCCCAATTAAGAATCCGGTTAGGCCTCTTTAGGGTCAGTTCGGATGTTCGGTTTCGGAAAAGAAATCAAATAAAATGTATTAACAACTATTGTTAATTTTATATGGATAATGTTTCGTAGACATGGCTGACTAATAGGCGACGGACACCCCTTTAATGTCTGTGCTGATCTAATTTTTAATAAAAATTTTTTTTTCCTTTTTTTTCTGAATTATATGCAACATTTTTTTTTTTTTAACAGAATTCTAAACTTTAAGTTCAAGAGCTAGTGAGATGAGTTATATTATTAACATGCTATGGCTTGACATTGATTACTTTCGATACTTCGTCCTTTTGGGTAGGGTTGATGTGATCCTTGCCGTTTTGACAAGGAATTCATTCTCAAAGTGCCTTTCAGTTTAAGGTTAGAAGGAAGATGATCGTAAAAAGATCGGCCTTAAATGTATTCTGGGTTTAATCCTGCAAAAAAAATCTACAGCAGTACAATCGCTCAAGGATAAAGGTAAAAAAAATAACCATACATTCCCCCCCCCTTCCTTCAAGAGATTTCCCTGAAATCTCTTTGATAAAAAGTACATGCAACACGCACCAACAAAGAAATCAATTGTAATGGACTCCAACACTGTACAATGGAATCACGAACTGTCATGGACCTTATTCAGTACTATTGTACGGCTTCAAATCTTTGGCATGCCAGATGCCTTGTGGTTTCCCGTCCCTATTTGTAAGCTCATATGTCCACGGCGACACTCTACGTAAAATTTTGAAAGAGCCTATGAATTTAGGTGCAAGCTTTGCACTAAAATAACGAGCTGCGTCAGATAGAACGAAGCTTTTTGCCAGACAAGGTCATTGGGATAATATTGTGCATCTCTTCTACGCAAATCATAAACCCTTTTGCTGGTATCCGAAGCTTTCTTTAACCTCAATCGTACTTCTTCCCTAAGTCGGTCCAATGCGTTCAATCGTAAATTTTGATCGCAGATATTGTCCGAGGCGGGTGTAATGTACTATAATATATATATATGTGGGAACCAAAATATCTCAACCCCATCTAGCAGCCAGTAGATGCCACAACAGCAAGTTGAAGTGCAGCAAGTGCAGTGGAATGCAGGACGGCAACACACAAAAAAACACCGACGACGACTGATGGCTGATGCAACACTTTGACAAGCTCTCTCTTGTATTTTGGCTGTCACGGAGTACACCACGGGCTCTACATTTTCTGGCATACGAGTTTCTTATAAATTTTGCTTTTGCAATCATCGACTGTTTAAAACTACAATCCAAGAATAAATCTGTATGAATTAAGCACTGTGGTTATTCTTTTACCGGCCCAGTTCCATATTTCCCACAAAACTGTGGGCTCAACCGGGATGGAATTGCGCTGTCGACATTGAAAATAACTAATTCAGTGAAATTTAACGCATTCATCAGATTACAACGATTCAGAAGGATATAGTATAGTTCTAAAAATACAAAAGTTGCCAGAAAGTGAGAGAAGCACGACGAAATTCGCACAAGGAGGTAAAATTTCATCGACGACGAGGAAATGCCTGTTCATAGGACAGGAAATAAAGCTTAAATTGGAAAACTCAACGAGGAGTCATTGTTGCAAGCAGAGCCGCAAGCTGAAATTGCCCCGATTGCACGTAAAAGAATACCCACAAGTTAAGCATCCTTGCCAATTGAAACGCCACACAAAGGGAATGCCGTATTAACGATTTTTTATTATATTTTTAGCCAGACAAGGAAATAAATAAAGGTTGAAAACAAAAACAGTTCAAGATCTAAGGTACGAAGCAGAATAAAACTAGAATAGCAGTAAAACAACCGTTCGCCAATATAACCTTCCAATTCTTCAAGTTAACTCGCCGAGGGATAAGCAAAGGACCTGAGGTATATCAATCATTGTTTGTAATACGAAAATTTGTGCGCACAGGTACGTACTGCTGTTAACTACCTAAATCGTAATCGTCACGAAAAAATATTTATTGCTGAATTCTAACTAATAACTTTCACTGCCATTTGATACACCAAATTGAATATAAACTATATTACATTGTTTGCAAATTGAATTTAATATAAACTATTTTGCGTTACTATAAATTAATATTGCATAATAAGTTGAAGTGGGATATACTAATCGCAAGTATGGGGAAAGGCAATAGGAAAAATAGTACAACTTTTGGTGAAGAGCGCGCGAACGTCGAAATCAGGGAAAGGGAAGAAAATCTCTTTAGATGGGAAAGAACTTTGTTGGACCGCGAAAGAATGCTAAACCAACAGTCGACTAGCAACTCAATGAACTACACGGGTATTGATCGTTTCTCCCAAGCAGACATCGCGAATGTGTTAACGGAATTCAACGGTAGTGATCACTACGACATAAATAAATGGCTTGAGGACGTTGAAAGCATATCAGTGTTAATGAAATGGACAGAATTAGAAAAATTCATTTACACGCGACGATTTATAAGCGGGTCAGCTAGAATTGCCCTCAGATCGAAACCGACAATTAGCTCGTGGAATGAACTTAAAAGTTTTCTTGAAGATGAGTTTTCTGAAAGTATACTCAGTGTTGATGTTCATCGCGAATTGGCTCGTCAAAGGCAGGGGAAACATGAAACAGTCTTTGCCCTTATAAGCATGAGCTTAATTTGGGAAGACGTATCCGAAGTGAAGCCATCAATCACATAAGCTTATGTGATTGATGGCATATCGGATACGTCTCAAAATAAGATCATGTTATACGGGGCAAAGACTGTAAAAGATTTCAAAGAAAAATTGAGAGCATACGTGCAATACAAAACAACTTCTTCAGAAAAAAGACCCGAGAACAGCCAGGGGAAGCAACTAAGATGTTTTAACTGTGGGGTAAAGGGTCATAAAAGTGCGGCATGTAAGGATAAGGCGCACGGGATTAAGTGCTTTCATTGTAATGAGTTTGGTCATAAAAGTTCGGCATGTAAGGATAAAGTAAAAGGGATTAAGTGTTTTCATTGCAGCGAGTTTGGCCATAAAGCGAATAATTGCCCAAACAAGAGAATAACCTGCTCAAATGTTAATCGGGGGGCAGGAGCACTAAAACGGGTTCGCATAGGAGGCAAGGACGTGCTTGCGCTCATAGATACTGGAAGCGATATTACAATTTGGAGAAAAGATGCTTTCGACAGAATTATGAGATCTACCTGCTTAAAAAATAACTCGATTAAGGTCCGAGGTCTGTCTAGAGAATCAGTAGTAACTTTAGGGACTTTTAATTCACAAATAGAAATAGACGACGAGAGATTCGATGCAATTATTCACGTCATCGATAATCCGTTCATGCACCACGAGTTCATTGTAGGAAGAGACATTTTAGATGACACAGAGATCAAATTTAGTAATTGCGATATAACAATCAGAAGGCTGAAAGACGGGGCATTACAATGTTACGCCATCATTGACAACGATCAGTTAAGGGTGAATATAGGAAATATCAAAGGATTGTTGAGAGCATGATTGGGGAATATAAACCAATACAGAAAAGGATTCCTGACACGCGATTGAAAATTATTTTGAAGACAGAGATACCGATATATCAGCGCCCTAGGAGATTATCACCCTTAGGGAGTAACATTGTAAAGGAACAGATCAAGCAATGGATTCAGGACGGGATCGTTAGGCCTATCTCTTCAGAGTATGCCAGTCCCATTGTCCTTGCTAATAAGAAAGATGGTAGCAAAAGGTTGTGTGTAGACTACAGAAGACTCAATAAGGAAGTAGTACGTGATCGTTATCCATTGCCCTTGATAGAGGATCAAGTAGACAGGCTACTTAAGGCGAAGGTTTTCACAACGCTAGACTTGGAGAACGGATTTTTCCACGTAGAAGTAGAAGAAAATTCAAGAAAATATACTTCGTTTGTAACGCCCTCGGGACAGTATGAATTTACGAGGATGCCGTTCGGACTCTGCACATCGCCAACTGTATTCCAGAAATTTGTCAACAACACTTTTAGACCTCTGCTACAAAAAGGATCTGTGCTTATCTACATGGACGATATAATAATTTTGGCAGCAAATGAAGAAGAGAATATTGCCCGTGTTAAGGAAGTCCTATCTATCGCTCAAAATTTTGGCCTGCGAATAAACTGGAAAAGTGTCAGTTCTTGTGCAGAAGCATTGAGTACTTCGGATATAAAATCTCATCAGGATTTATTGAACCATCGGAGCTTAAAACAAAAGCTGTAATGAAGTTCATAGAGCCTAGATCGGTGAAGAATATTCAGAACTTCTTAGGCCTCACTGCATACTTTAGGAAATTTATTCCAAATTACGCGAACATTGCGAGACCCCTGACGGAACTACTAAAAAAGGACAACGAGTTTACTTTTGGAAAAGAGCAGCGGTTAGCTTTCCAAGAACTGAAAAGAATTTTATCTACTAGCCCAGTGTTGAGAATCTTCGATCCGGAGGCAGAAACTGAGCTGCATACCGATGCATGCAAGTTCGGGTATGGCGCTGTGCTATTGCAGAAGGAAAATGAGGATGGTAAGTTTCACCCTATATACTATTATAGCAGAAAGGCATCGAACACGGAACAAAGATACATCAGCTACGAGTTAGAGGTGTTACCGATCATATCTGCACTGAAGAAATTTAGAGTCTACTTGCTTGGAATAAAGTTTAAGATCGTGACAGATTGTTCCGCATTTAAAATGACGATGGAAAAAAAGGAAATAGCACCCAGGATTGCAGGTTGGGCACGCGTTCTGCAAGACTACGACTATAAAATAGAGCATCGAGCTGGAACTAGAATGAAACACGCGGATGCATTGAGCCGCAATGCTGTGGTCATGTCCGTAAAGAGCGAAGTAATTTTGAGAACGGAGGTAGCGCAATCAGCCGATGAAAGAATAAACATTATCAAAACGATACTAGATAACCAAGACAGTTATGAAACTTTCTTCTTAGACAAGGGAATTCTGTATGAGCTCGATAAAGATGGAAATAAACTCTTATGTGTCCCTAAGGCAATGCAGATGGATATAATCAAGAGCGTCCATAACGAAGGCCACTTTGGAATCAAAAAAACAGAGGAAATTATTAAGCGAGAATTTTCCATTCCAAATCTCCGGAAGTTAATTGAGCGATGTCGGCAAAACTGTATACCGTGCATTTTAGCTGACAGGAAGTTAGGCAAACAGGAAGGATTTCTCGAACCTATCGTGAAAGAAAGTTGCCCTTTGGAAACCTATCATATCGACCATTTGGGCCCATTGTCAAGCACATCTAAAGGTTATAAGTACATTTTCACCGTGGTTGATGCTTTTACAAAGTTCACGTGGCTATATCCCGTAAAAACTACGAATGCAGCTGAGGTAATAGGCAAATTAGAATTTCAGAAGTCTCTTTTTGGCAGCCCGGAAAGGATTGTCTCGGATAGGGGTACTGCTTTTACAGCAGGCACATTTAAAGATTATTGTGAAAAAGAAGGTATCCGACACTTATTGATAACTACCGGCGTGCCACGAGGAAATGGTCAGGTGGAACGAATCCACCGAGTAGTTGTATCAGCACTCACTAAACTCAGTGTTGATGACCCAAGTAAATGGTATAAATTCACTAATTATTTACAGCGGTTTTTAAACGCGACGTATCAGAGGAGCATTAAAACGACACCTTTCGAGTTACTTATAGGAACGAAGCTTAGGGATAATAGTAAAAGTCACGCTATCGCTGAAATTCTTTCTGACCAGCTTACAATTTAGCATAGCGACAGTAGGGAAGAAGAAAGAGCCAAATCTAGGCTGAACATATTGAAGATACAGGATGAAAACCGAAGATCATACAATAAAAAGAGGCGATGTCCATTTCAATATAGGATTGGTGATCTCGTAGCAATTAAACGTACACAATTCGGACCTACAATGAAAATTCATCCGAAGTTTCTGGGACCCTACAGAATAAAGAAGAGCTTAGCACATAGTAGATATGAAGTGGAAAAAGCTGGTTCGAATGAAGGCCCGAGACTAACGACGAGCAGTGCTGATGACATGAAACCCTGGCGAAGCAACGACGATGAATTTAGTTCAACAGACGATTGTGAAGAAGACGAAACGGACAATACCGCAGCCATGTAAATGACGATGAAGTGCGATAAAAGACGACGAAGTGCGGTAAAAGACGACGAAGTGCGATAAAAGACGACGAAGTGCGATAAAAGACGACGACAAAGAGATGACCTGTATTGAGATGTTTCGACGACAGGCTGCCATGACGATGACCTTACAAGAAGACGACGACAAGTAGTATATCCCAGTACAATATCCAGACGACGATTCAACTATTAAGAAGGAAGGACGTCCCTGCCCAACACCGAAGATATTCCAATCGACGACAACCACCCTGCTGATGAAAGACGATGACGACGGTTTCCAGTAGGCACCATATAACCCTGCTTTGAAGATCGCTTCAGCGAACTACCTTATACTTAACTATTCTTAGTATTTTCCAATGTTTTCCAGATAGCATAACTTGAAGATAGAAGGAAACTTAGGGAATCATCTAGAACACTAGAAGACGTTGCCCGGGGTCGGCCAAAATCCTCAGGACGGCCGGATGTGGGAACCAAAATATCTCAACCCCATCTAGCAGCCAGTAGATGCCACAACAGCAAGTTGAAGTGCAGCAAGTGCAGTGGAATGCAGGACGGCAACACACAAAAAAACACCGACGACGACTGATGGCTGATGCAACACTTTGACAAGCTCTCTCTTGTATTTTGACTGTCACCGAGTACACCACGGGCTCTACATGTTCTGGCATACGAGTTTCTTATAAATTTTGCTTTTGCAATCATCGACTGTTTAAAGCTACAATCCAAGAATAAATCTGTATGAATTAAGCACTGTGGTTATTCTTTTACCGGCCCAGTTCCATATTTCCCACATATATATACATATATAAATATATTCGTGCAATAAAGCACATATTACTGAACAGACGCAATTGCGAAATCTCCGACCTGGATTAACAAGCATAAATCTGCAATCAATCCAGTGTCTTCGCAAAATGCATTGACCTCTTGTCATCAAGTAATTATTTGTTGTAAATAAGCGAGGAAAATATGCGCAATTTTGCTGATTCGTTTTGATTCCAGAATAGGGTCACGAAAGTGACGAAAGTTGCAGGTAAGTGCGCTCAAGAACTAAGAAGGTCAGGGAGTTTGGATTTGATTTTTGGATCGGCAATACGGTGAGCGGTTTTCTAGTGTCGAAGGTAATAACTGGAATAATAGTTTTATAAGTTAATGATAATAAATCGAATTTGATTACAAAAGAGATGGAGTTGATTGAATAAAAAAAGGTGTTAATAATAAGGAGTTGTTTCAATTGTAATTCCTGTCCCGTGAAAAAAAGTGCTCTCCGCTAGTTATCATCTCCCTTCCGAAATTCACCAACTATGGCGTCATCTTCGTAACCTCGTGCGTAGATGTGCGAATTGTGCATACCACCTCAGCCTGGTGTGTATCCCATAGATGGTGGTTTTCAGAAATGTTCTTAACATAGTTTTTATTACCTGGTTCGTGCGTTCTGCTGGGTTAGCCTGCGGATGATAGAAGGCCGTGAAATTAATGTTGACCTGGTGACTTTCGCACAGCGCCTTCAATTCACGGCTTTTGAATTGTACTCCATTGTCGCATACGATTTGCCTTGGTACCCCCAAAAATCAGCATGACGTTCTCCTCCAATCGATTTGGCAGTAGCACTACGCAGAGGAAATAAAAGAGGAAACTTGCTAAACTCATCTAATATAGTTAAAATATAAGAAAACCCAGGGTTTGACCTTGGAAGAGGGCCAATAAGATCTACACAAATGATTTCCCAAGGAAAGCTAGCGTGCTTTCTAACCGCCATGAGCCCTGATGGTTTGCGTAGCTCTGGTTTTATTGTCTGGCATGTTTTACAACCCTTTATATATGCTGCGATATCGCTCTTCATCTTAGGCCACTAATAGCGCTGCGCTACACGATTGTAAGTCTTTTGTATGCCGAGATTGACAGCAATTTCCGGGTCGTGATTTTCCGATATAACAGCTTTCCTTTTACACTTAGGTACAACCTCCTTCCAATTATACTCCTCTTCGGTCAGATCAGGGTACCTTGACTTGATATGCTATAAAAGGCTTCCATCATCGACTTTCCAGTCAGGATATTTTAAAGGTTCCTCGCGGACTAGCGTCAGCATTTTCGCGTACCACTTATCGCTCCTCGCGTTTTCCGCCGAGTTCATGCAATCAACTACCGGCACAGATCGCGACAAAACGTCAGGCAAAAGATGTTCTTTTGCTTTTCCATGTACTATATCGAAATTGTATTGTTGCATCTTAATTGCTTATCGGGCCAATCTGCCGGTTGGATCTTTCAAGTTGTGTAACCATATTAAGGAAGCATGGTCGGTTACCACGGTAAAATGCGTACCTTCTAGATACGGTCTAAGTTTATCTACAGGCCAAAGGACTAAACATTCTCTCTCAGTAGTGGAGTAGTTTCTTTTGCATCGACTTAGAGACCTACTCAAATATGCTACCACACTCTCTTGTCCGTTTACCATTTGCGTAAGAACGGCACCAATGCCATATCCTGAAGCGTCCGTGTGTACTACAAATGGGAACTCAAAATTAGGGCAGGACAATATCGGTACTGGTATCAGTTTTTCCTTCACTTCGCGAAAAGCATGATCGTAATCTGAAGTCCAGTTAAATTTCTTATTCTTTTTCAGCAGATCTGTTAGTGGTGAAATCAACGTGGAAAAATTATGGACAAACCTCCTGTACCAAGCTACTACACCAATAAATCTCCTGACTTCTTTCACAGTCCCGGGGGTTGGTATTTCCAGAAAACTTCTAACTTTATCCGGATCCACTTGAAGGTCATTTTCCCCTACCAAATAACTAACATACCGCAATTCCGGACGGCAGAATTCACACTTGCTATAATTAATTACCAAGCCAGCAGTATGCAGTCTGTCCAAAACCTCTTTGATCACCTCAATATGTTTCTCGAATGTTTGTGTAACTATTACTACATCGTCGAGATAAACGAAGACATGATTTTCCAACTCGCCGGATAAAATACGATCGATCAAACGCTGCCAAGTAGCAAGCGAGTTGGTGAGTCCAAACGGCATTCGTCGGAATTGGAAGAGCCTTTTTCCCGGAACAGTAAACGCCGTATATTGCCTACAGTTATCCTCCATTGGGACTTGCCAAAACGCGTATTTAATATCCAGAGAGGAAAGGTATTTTGCATCCCTCAGTTTATCCAACGTAACGGAGAAAAAAGGCAGGGGATATGCATCTTTCTTAAGTAACACTTATCCAATTTTCGAAAATCTATGCAAAATCGGTAATCCCCATCCTTCTTTTCACCGTCACTATGGTGATGACCATGGACTATTGGAAGGCTCGACAACTCCTAGCTCCAACATTTTTCCCAACTCCTCATTTACTATTTTCTGCATAGCTGGAGAGATAGGACAATAGCGCTGTTTAATCGGGGTGGCTTCTGTATAGATCGTATTCTCCACCTGGTTTGTGCATCCAAGCTCGGTGCCCATTTTTCCTTCAACTTCCATCACCAGTTCTTCTAGTTGCTGCTTTTGGTCTTCCGTGAGCTTTGATTTACACTCCAGTGAATGCAGACAATAACTCTCTTTAACATTCTCGAATCCCCAATAATTATCCCTCAAACTTGTATGAATACCCATGTCTTCCAGAAGTCCATACCCAAAATGATACAGTGTGGCAATTGTGGTACAACTAAAACTGAGAAAACCTTTATACATCCCTTTAACTCAATAGGTAGGGTAAGCTCCCCCAATACACCAATACCCTCCCCCATTAGCTAGAGACACCATCTGAGCACCCTGTTTCTGTAATTGTAATCCCAAGGCTTTTAAATTATCCCACCCAGGACCACCAATAACGGTACGTGAAGCACCCGAATCTAAAAGACAGAACATACAGATACAAAAATCGATATTTTAAGAAAAGGTCGTACATCATTTTCCACATGAGAGAAAATATAATCCAGCACAGCTGTTAATGTACGTACTTTTAAAGCGCTTTGACCCACTTCAGGTGACTTTGGAATAATATCGTCTCTTGGGTTTTTATTGGAGCTCAACTCGACGCCTACTGCTGAGCTCTGCTCCCATTTCCCGCTTGCTGCGGAGATGATGAAATAGAAACAGAAGGATTACAATTACGGCACTTTGCTCTGATCACTCCAATTGCCCGCAACCAAAGCATCTTCTTCTTTCTCGACAGTAACGAGAAGTATGCCCCCCACGTTGACAGTTAAAGCATTTAAACGGTACCTGGGGGCTACGGGACTCTAATGCTGAGATTTTGACATATTCTGATGACACATATGCCAGATCAGGCTCCAGTAGATTTGAACTCTTGCGTGAAGGGGGCGGCAAAAAGCTTCCACGGATGCCTTCACTGATTCCAATTTTCTCCCGAAATTAATCAAGTCCTGAATGCTGTCCATATCACATAATCCCAATTGCGTTTGGTAGAATGGACTGACATTACGCCTTAAAACTTTCAGTTTTTGATCTTCAGACAGTGCTATATTCAGTCTGGAGAACATGATTTCCATTATGGCAACATACGTACCAATAGATTCGTGATTGCCCTGAGTTCGCTTCCTTAATTCTTTCGCAAGGTCGGACCAACCCTGCAATTTAGTTTTGTTAGCCCGGTACCCACAGCAGTGCTCGGCCCTCATAGAGGTCCAGAGCGGACTTAAACAATTGAGGTTTCGAAACTCCCCGTGCTTCGCTCAATTCGGCACTCTTTCTAAAAAGGAGTTAACGGACTGACCATTTTCCCCTGATAATAGTACACCCCATTTCTAAATATCAACCTTCGTTCGATTGCTTGGTAACATCGTTAATGAGAAAATGTTTGTGTCATCTTCAGAATTGGACCCATCCGTTGAGTTACCTTCTGCATTGCTATGTAACGTTCCTAAAGCCTCTATGAGTGCACCTCTTAGTCGGATCTTTTCCTTTGATTGCTCGACCCCCTCAGCTTCACATTTATTCAGCCTACCTAAAGCCCACTCAATTTTCGTTGATAACTTCATAAAGTCACCACTTCCTGCGTCACCTACAAACTGATCTAATAATGTATTTATTTCTATTAGTTTGTTCTCAAGTGCCTGCTTATCTTCTGAAAATTCGAAAGGATACGCAGGATACTCGATTGGCTGAGCCTTTTCGCTTCTTAAAGCAGATCTTAATAATTTTCGCATCTCGTCAACGGACCCAGTTGGTAAACCCCATATTGTCAACTCATAGATAAGCTCGTCTTGACTCAGCCGATTAATCATCAAAATTCAACAACAAAATTCGATCAAAGAGACGCACCTAAATAGCAAATTTCCACAACCTAGTTTCTTTTATTAATTTTTTCTTTTTTTTGTAAATAATTATTGCTAAATAACTCCTTAAATATGATACAACCCAAAGAATATTTGAGAAGCAATTCGAAGTTGGTCGACGAAATTTATAAATCACTCCATTATTTAAAACAACCCATCTAAAAGGGGTCAACAACGAATTAACTATTAAGTAAACTTCGTTAGAATTTTACCAGAACCAATAAAAAAGATGATGATAATTGCATGGACTTATATAAAACGATTCTAACACTAAGAGCTACAAAAGATCTTTGAAAATATGTATGGATATGTGCAACGGTGTAAATAATTTATGTACATAAATATACCTATGTATAATTAATTGAATTTTTTTTTCCACTGATTTCTTTTAAATTAAGCAGGTACTCACGTAACAACAAAACTACTACGAGTAATCCAGGCAAGGTGAAGAAATTTTCAGTGAGAACTATGTAACATCCGTAATACTTTTTCGTAGTTACCACAATAATATTTCACCAACAAAACACCATGTACATATTATGAACTCGCTTAGGATGGATTTTCTCAAGGTTATCACCACTATTTACCAGATTTCGGAACAATACCTGGATTTTCGAAATAAATACTAAGCACTTCTCGAGTTCGACGTTCGGATTCCTACACTGTAGTTATTGTTAGTCACCGAGATAGGTTTTGGTTAGTACCCAGACACTGTGTTTGAAACTAATAAAATTTTTTTTTTTTTAAATACGCACAATGTTTGCCACCAAGTTAAGGGATATCGATAACAATTGCTTATCAAATGATTTTATGTACATACATACAAACAACCTAAGCACAACTTTTTCTTATATTCTTTTGCAAAATGCACTAAGCAGGTTAATTTTTAACGAAGTATAGAAATGAACTTCCTGTGTTGTCTTTAATGCAGCTGTCGGATATATTTTCTTATTGCATAGTCTGGACTGTATTATTTGGACCGTATCCCTCGCAAGGTATATATAGAAAATACCACAATATTGTTTATATTCACCACAGATAGAAAATGCTTGAGCGATAAACCGTTTAAATGTCGTAAAGAGTGACGCAAGCGCAAGGGTTAAATCACTAGTTCCATTCAGACGGCTTTTAAATGTTTCAAACAAAATTCCTTCAATATATAAATAATAGTGTGATTCAAGAAGTTAGTACTACTTACGGACGCAAAATCAACATAGGTTTATTCCAAACTCACAACAATTTGCGACAATTACGAAGGGATTCCCATACGCTTTACATATAATGGATCTTTCACATGCCAGACCACAGCATCCACTTGCTCCGAAAAGCTCTTTGAGTTTTCACTTTGCTTTTCGCACAAAATTTCAGGAGTATTCCTCACTTCTTAAAACTGGAACAATTCTTTGATTTGTTATTCCACTTTTTATCAATCTTCACCACAAAGCGAATTTGCTTCTAAGCAAAAAAAAACTACCGAGAACAACTGATTATCGAGAAATTTACATTAGCACATTAGTGCAATCACCAGATAATTATTTTTTTGCTAGCAATATTTGCTCATGCATCAAACGGTTTCCTGACAACAATTTTACAGAAGCAAAAAAAAAATCTTTTGTTCACAATGCGATGGTCGATGATATTAAATTTTTTTTTTCGTAATATTGGCATTGTATTTGTCACAATTTATCTTAATTTATCTTTGTTTGTTATAATGTGCCATACTTGCTTAGTTGAAATTGAATCTAACTAAAAATGTAAGAGATTCCATATGATTTAAATTCAACTTTTCTAGAATTATAAAAATATTAAAAAAAAATTTAAAAAAATTGTTTTCTCGCTCACTGACATTTTATATTGATGGAGGTTTTATACTTAATGCAACTCAAATTTGTCTCAGATTTGTTGGATTTTCACGAATTTTCAGGCCCCACGTTGGGTGCCATAAATGTTACGCTCCCCGTTTCAGCGTGAGAAGGTAGCTCAGTGGAGAAGGGTTTGGGTTGCCGGAGTTTTGCATCAGTGAGTGAGAGGTGGGCGCCACGTGGTTTTTTTTTGTTCCTTTAACTTTGATATGCGGAGATACCAAACTCACGACAGCAAGTTAAATACCTCATGGGCGACACAAAACAAAAAAAAAGAAGCGAAACACACTTTTCACTAATGGATATATATAATATGTTACCACGATATATTTAAAAAAAAGAAAATTAATTCCACAAATGCATGCACTGACCTAACTATTTAAGTGAAACTTACTTTAATATTCTTAATAAGATTTCTCTTTGATGGCATAGGCACGTGATTACTTCAAGATATTTTTTTTCTGTTTTTTTGCAGTCCAGCTCCTCATTCGACTTTTTTTTGTCTTTTCCTTCCTTTTCGATTCTTTTCTCACACTACTAATTTTTTTTTTTATTTCTTAATTCTTTTCTTTCTACAAATTTTCCAATATTATATCCATGAACAACTCTTTCTTGCTTCGATCTCTGCACTTTTCGCGGGAAGTGATGTGTCTTACTCTGGCAGCATCATGGCCCCCTTCTGCTTGTTCGAATATCGAATTACTCTTAGCTTTTCCCAATTAAGAATCCGGTTAAGCCTCTTTAGGGTCAGGTCGGATGTTCGGTTTCGGAAAAGAAATCAAATAAAATGTATTAACAACTATTGTTAATTTTATATGCATAATGTTTCGTAGCCATGGCTGACCAATAGGCGACGGACACCCCTTTAATGTCTGTGCTGATCTAATTTTTAATAATATTATTTTCGTTTTCCTTTTTTTTTCTGAAGGGTTCTGGATAGTACTGTTCCGTGAAAAAATTCTAAGTACAGGTCCCGTGCCATCTAGAGATTCTTTTTTTTTCTGAATGTGAATATACTTAATTTAGTGCACAACTTCAAAATTTTCAAAATAATAGGATAAAATTATATGCGACATTTTTTTTTTAAACAGAATTCTAAACTTTAAGTTCAATGCTAGTGAGATCAGTTATATTATTAACATTCTATGGCTTGACATTTATTACTTTCGATACTTCGTCCGTTTGGGTAGAGTTGATGTGATCCTTGCCGTTTTGATGAGGAATTCATTCCCCAATGTGCCTTTCAGTTTAAGGATAGAAGGAAGATGATCGTAAATAGATCGGCCTTAAATGTATTCTGGGTTTTATCCTGCAAAAAAAAAAAAAAATCTACAGCAGTATCAATTGCTCAAGGATAAAAAATAATAACCATAACAAAACTCCAGCTAAGGTCGTATTCGGAAGGGAGATGCGTTTACGAAGCGACCTCAAGTGTGGTACACCCAGAGGCGAACAAAAGTTACCAGACGACTATGTATCGGAGCTTAGACAACGATTAGCTGATGTGCACGAGGAAGCGAGAGCAAAATTAGCAATAAATACCGATCGGATGAAGACCGGCTGACGTGCTAATTCAGCAGGATTTAATGAAGGTGACTTTGTTTGGCTGTACAACCCGAAACGACGTAAGGGACGTTCTCGAAAATTTCAACAACAGTAGGAAGGACCGTATTCAGTGGTTACTAGAATTAATGACGTAGTATACCGGATTCAGTGTGGTACAAGAGGTAAACGGAAAATCGTTCACCTGGATCGTTTATGCAAATACTACGAGCATCAAGACCGTGGACCACATAATGCTCGGGACGAACAATTTTAAGAAGGGGGCAGTGTTACACGCTACAAAGTGACACAAGCGACATCTGTTGGAAATAGAAACACCTTTAGGTTAGTGACATCCTAGTAAACTTTGGGTTCGGAGAACGGAATATTCAGGAAGGTTCTAGGATAATTCGTTGTGTATAAATACGGCACTTCTCACATCCAGGAGGCAGTCTTATTTCAGTGAGTGAAATGAACCAAGTAAACTATTGCGATAATTAGAAGTACTGTACTAGCGATAACTATAAAGAGTTGATTTGATAATTGTTTGTAAATGTTTTAAAAGTAAATAGTGAAGTTAAATAAAAGAAAGAAATTGTTAATGATATCTGAAATATTTTGTTTTAAATAACGAACCAAGGCCACGCACGTAACAGTATATATCCAGTCTACAGCTGCGCTATAAATGGCAGAATAATCAAGGAGGAAAAATTACTTCCACATCGATGGCTACTAGGTCGCGTAACGGAACTGCACCCAGGAGCAGACCATCAAATTCGTGTAGTTACTACACTGCACAAAGATGGCTACTTTAAACGTCCAGAGACGAAGCTTTGTATTTTACCAACAGACACGAATGATTCGAGAACGTAAAATAATTTAGAATTATTACGAAAGGCAAAAAAAACTCAAATTATGTGTTATGAATGAATTTAGTTTCAATTTAAACTATATGGATTCCTTTACTCTTAAAGTTTTTGTTTGTTTATGCAGAATATAATGGCCGGCGGCTTGAAATCTTTTTCGTGTTATACATAAGAGGCGGGCGGAATGAACAAAATACCATCAAGCAGACAGGTAACTCTCATTACGTTCCCAACTACAATCAACACTATACAGCCGCAGTCATCCTAAATTATAAATTGTACACTTGTTCTAGTTACACACAAATGTATTTGTAAGTATTTCACAGAGAGTCACTTAACGTAAAGTAACTAAAACGCATGCTGTAAGGGAGACCGCACACTGCCGAGTCAATTGATTGTCCAGTCAGCGACTGGTCAGTTGACTTGTCACCGACTGATTGATTTTTAATCGTTGCTGATTGACTATCGTAGCATATGCGCATATTGCAGCGTCTTCTGCCAGCTTTAATCCAGTCGAAGACGATAAGTTTGGGTGGTATTTCGATTTTCGTTAAAATTTCACAGTGTTGTTGAATACTAGGGAACTGATATAAGAATTGCAATATGAAACATAAACTCTGTAGTAATTTACTAGTGGTTGAGGAGAAGGAGAAGAAGAAGAAGGATTTCAAGAAAAAGGATGTGGTAAAATCCATCCAACCTTTCGGAGCATAACCATAATTACTTAGATATGAATGTTTTTGAAATATAATAAAATTAACCGAACTTTACTGAAAAGTTGAAAGTTACATCAAAGCTGTAAGATTCCTAAATTGCTGGCAGCTTCGAGGAAATTCACAAATAATACAATTTTTTTCACTTTCAATTTTCAGGATGTTCTCTTCAGAAAAGCAATAAAATATCAACCCGTAAATATTATATGTAGACCCCTTTTTAACGACCCCTTTTAACCCCTTTATTACGATTAAACAAAAGAAAAACCTTTACTTTTGACGGCAGCAATCAACAACAATCAACTTATTGATAATAAGGTTGCTGATGCAGACTGAGCACGACAGTCGGTTCGATTCAGTCAGTTGCCAGTCGTCAACTCCATTCTGATTTTTTAGTTGCTGACTGACATAAAATAGAGCAGTTTGCTGTACCCAATGCTGTTGCGTGTAACGAGCAAGGTCAACTGACTTTTTAGTCACCGACTACAGTCGGTTATTGTGCAGTGTGCGGGCTGCCTAATGCTTCTCTTTAAATGTGATAACTGTACCGATAATCTGTTAATCTGTTCAAGTAGTTTGCTGCATTCCTTCTTCTTGTTCGGGCTCTCGACGTGAAAACATCTTTGTTCAATTATTTTAAATAAATCGTTTAAAGATAAAATTAGTCTCATAATTCCTTTTTGAACCTTATATAGTCCACATCTTTACTCACCTGCGTGAAGCTAAAACAGTGTACTACTTCAGTCAGTTTAATGTTATTAAACTCGTGATTTATATTTTCTCCGCAACTTTTTTCGGTGTAGTGTAGAATTATATGCCCAGAATGCAAGCGAAATTTTCGATTGAACAACGTACTAGGTTTAACCTGAAAAGTAGCAGGCGAAAACACGCTGATTTTTCCTAATGTTTCGCATCTTACGACAGCCAACGTTACTAATAAGAAATTTATTAGATAAAAAAATTACCCTCACCCTCACTTTTACCGGCTGCGCCAATTGTCGTGTCACTCAATAAAACTCCCAAATTTCTTTCAATAAAAAACGATTAAGTTAATTCACTGACATTCTTTTATAACACGAAATGACCTATCTTATATTTTATTCTAAGCTACCCGGGCTTAGGTAATATGAACCGACTAAACAAAGATAACACTTGACAGCGACTGCACACTGAATTGCACCCTTAGACAAGTCTGGTGTTTTACATTCCGATATTCGGTAATATGCTTTGCTCACAGAGCGGATATGTAAACAAGCGAAAACAGCCTTGTCGTTTGTTTTACCGGTTGCAACTCCTGAGTCATCGCACCCAGCTGTAGGGCTAATCAGCAAAATAACCAACAGTTGTAGAGCAATTTCGTGCTAGATAATTGCCTAGCAATCACTGGTTATTCTGCCAGAATGTCCCCTTGGCTGTTGAGAGCATTCTCCGTATATCGAGCCATAACTAAGTTGAGTGCTGGGAATCTTGATAAGGTCTGTCATCCTGTCCTTTTATCTTGAAGAACGTGGTGTCTCCCGTCCAGTTTTAATATTGTTAGGAATTTTTTTTAGCTTATCGCCTAATATCTGATAGTATGAAAAATGAACTTACATCGGAACTCCATGCTATTAACGTTGGTGTGCGCGACACGGTTCCTCTTCATCTATCTTTTTAATTTTTATCAAAAACCTGCTTTGAATTACTACTTTAAATTCCATCAATATAATTTGGTACATACATATTCAATAGATCTGAAATCCAAAGCTCATCTTTAAGACATCATAGAATTCCGATCGATTTGTACCCTTTTCCCTTTGTTTAAAAAAAGAATTCAGTAAGTCATACAAAGAACTTCATTTAAATTAACTTAAACCAGAAATAGTAAAATTTCTACAAAATTAGTAGTCTTCAAGATAATCTTGCGATAGCTGAGGATATCTTCAAAATAAAAAATACTACTTGCTGCGTTTTAACTATATAGCTCCCTCACACAAACACTTTTAATCCCAATTATTCCACAAGAAAGCATCCTTCTAAGTGCAAAATGCTCCCATTCTAGTGGATGCTAGCAATTTACGCATTCGTTCGAAACAATCGCAACTTCCTAAAGTGTTCTTCACATTATTACGAAGAGGAAATTCTTTTATCAAGTACTTTTTAGACTCATGTTATCAAGAACCCTCTTCTTGTATGTAGAATGCCTCATACTCACTAGCACGACATCCAGTATGTTTGTGTACATACGGAAACCTATGGTTTACAACTCTTGTTATTATCGTTGCACTTGAAAAATGAAATTCCGAATTTATAATTACACAAATCATACATAAGGACGATTTTTTTCTATCTGATTTGGCCCACGATTTAGCTTGAATATACGAATGAGCAAACTTCTTGAGGTGAGAGTTTTAGACTTGTTTCGATTTCCTCAAGAAAATTTCATGCAGGTTCCACTTATGTAAATCTATCTGCATATATACATACACGCACGTGTGTGTACTTAGCTGTATAAAACTTCCCAAAGCTTTTAGAGTGAAGTTTAACAAAGGCGCGAGAATTCATCATATTGCAGAAGTTTGTAGACAAATAGATCTTTCTTCCTACTTTTTGCTCTCAGAAATGGATGATGATGCCAGAAGTTCGTTAAGCATTTAAAACAACAACAATAATTTACAAAACGTGGAAATATTATGTTAGAACAGAAAATTTAATAAGCTGCAGCAACAGTAGCAGCAGCATGGGATTCTTGTCAGTTTTAAATAAGAGATTTATCTGTGAAGCTCACTGGTAGCTAGACGGTCTAACATTTAAGGAATTCAAATCATATACCTACTACCCACAGACAGGTTTGTTTTTCTTTGATAACAATTTTCCATTTCAAGCTCAATCAATTTAATGGAAATAATTTTTGCCCGTCGGATTGATGGAGTAGTAGCCTTGTGTATTGAACTACATAGTGATTGCGAAACGAAGTTTGACTTAGTACTTTGTTGTATTGTAGAGGCGATGGTGCTGCAGACGTAACCAAAGGGTATGCTAAGCCAACAATGCCTCGATCCAATATAAAACAATGATTCCTCGACTCGAGCTGATATAGGGATGGCCCCAATTTTCTCTTATAAATTTGCTGGTAACTTTTTCCTTGGGATTTTAATTCATTATTATTATGCATACCAGTTTTCTCGGGAAGAGGTGAGAAGAAGCATTTATACACTTTAGAAAGATTTCTCTTTGCTTCTTCTCACCTCTTCCCCTGAAAACCTGTTTGCATACTGCATCAGGAATACTCGTGTGGGATGGCCCATCTTATCTTAAAATAGCCCCTGTGGGCCATAAGACTGATTAACAATTCTGGCGAAACATTTTCTGTAAATTTATAAGAAGAAAGGAATGCTTATTGCTCATCTACGCTCAGAAAAATTGTTAGTGACCCATGCAACTGCTGTCGGCCTCTAATTCTAAGGAAAACATTTCCAGTAAATTTCTAAGAAAAAATTCGGCTTTGCCTACTTCAGGGCCCGGCCGGATTCACAAACACGGAGAGCATAGATGAAAACTCGAATCGGGCCGTGTTATCTTCATAGCGATAAAAATTTCCGTTTTACAGAAAAATTCCCTGCCACTATCAATTTTATTTTTCTACTTTATGGAAACAAGATATAACAGAAAAACATTGAAATATTAAATAATTTACATTTCCTTTTCAAAAGGATATATACATACATATATCTGGATCTGAATACAAAAACTAAAACTTTTATACTCATATATACCTACATAATAGTTTAATACAAGAAAACTAACGTACATACATATTGTCGAATAGTACTGTTCCAAATTTAAAATAAAGATTTGAACGTCAGTTATGGTTTAACATTTTTTTAATCATACATATTCTGGGGCTGCATTCTGCTCAGAAAGAATGACAAATGAAATTGCGATTCTTACAACATGACTTCATCCATAAAAAGTGACATCTAGCGTTAAAATGTGACTTATTTTCGAATGGCGGTTTCCTAAAACAATGGGTGTCATGACAAATGACTTTTTTTATGACAATTTTTGCAACCGAAGTCGCTTAGCCCTTGCGGCTGTGACTTTTGTCATATTCAAGTAATATATATAACATATTTACAAGTGATGTCAAAAATGTCAAGTAAGTATAAAAGTAATAAATATTTGTATTTATTATATTATAATATATTATTGTATTATTTAAAAAAAAAACTCATTTTTAGCAACAAACCGCAAAAGGACATGTTCAGGATTCATAAGAATCCTGAATAGTAGCGAAATTACATGTCGACACATGTATATACCGACCTGAAGAAACAAATATTTTAATCTAAATTGTAACAATTTCGCAGAGGCATGAGGCAGATAACTGTCCACGGGCAGTACATTGCGTTCACGGATGGTAACATTTTATCGATCTAAAGCAAATTATCATCAGAAGTTCAAATTATCAACGCTGCAGTGAAGTGAGCCAGCCAGAAACAACTGTACACAATGCATTTGCACTTGAAAATAAAAATTTATTTAGAAAAAATTCAGTAGGCAACGAATATTTTTGACTGAATAGAATTTACAAACAAGTTTTTTTTTTGTCTCGCCTTTTGTTGCATTTTAAACAATAGAAAACGAAGTGCAACTGCTATGCCAATTTGCCATGCGCCTTTGAATGCCGTTGTTTGGTGCCCTGAGCAACCCATGGCTATATAAATCAGAATCTGACTTGACTCGTTCTCTTTTGCAGTTTGGCAGTGCAGTGATCATGTTGGTATTCTATTTCCTAGTGTTATTTCCAAGTGCTCTAAATTTTATTAACATTTCCCAGTGTTATTTCCCAGTGCTATAAATTTTACTAGCAGTTTAAAAACTTTATTTAATTGACAGATCAAATAATTATTCTCATTCTGGGTATCGACTTGATTAAGGATTTTATTTTGAATAGCGATTAAATTGAAGATTCTTATGGCGGGTATCGACCGAATAAGAAATTTACTAACATAAACCACTTTATTACGGGTCTCGACCGAATAAAGATTCTTATTGCGGGTATCGACCGAATAAGAAATTTACTAGCATAAACCACTTTATTACGGGTCTCGACCGAATAAAGATTCTTATTTCGGGTATCGACCGATTAAGAAATTTACTAACATAAATCATTGTATTACGGGTCTCGACCGAATAAAGATTCTTATTGCGGGTATCGACCGAATAAGAAATTTACTAACATAAACCACTTTATTACGGGTCTCGACCGAATAAAGATTCTTATTGCGGGTATCGACCGAATAAAAAATTTACTAATTTAAACCACTTTATTACGGGTCTTGACCGAATGAAGATTCTTCCTGTGGGTATCGACTGCAGTCAGAATTAATAACCTCACTTTATTCTGGATATCCACTAGAATAAAGAATAGCCCAATTCCAAATCTCAATAAATTAGAAAACCAATTTGATCGAGTGCCTATTACTGAGCTGATGAGTACATTGTCAGATACAATAAAATTTTCCAGACATAAATTTAATTTAATCTTACTTATTCATTCACATTTATCCAATATTAAATTTAGCTTTACAGATAAATTTAAATTATAATTGTGGTTTTGAAATAATATTATCAGGCATATATATATTATATGTTAATTACAAATTATAGCATTTAATGAATTTAAAAAAATCTAGTTGCAGTGCGAGTTACAGTGTAGTAAACTTGGTGAACCGAAGAATTAAGCTACGAAATTACTGACTTTGAACCAGGGTTATAACTTTCATCACATTTTTCATTATTTGCGTGTTCGCTCTAACTACGGGCAGAACAGTCACGTTACTTTCGTTATAACATTTCAGCAAATATTTTGGATACGCCTTCGAAATAAAATTTGCTCCATTACTTTGTTGCTCGGATGATATTCAATCACTGCGCAATTGTCAAATTGTTATTGCTATAAGTTAAGATACATGTCATTTCACACAACAATCAGAATTCCAAATTATTGCATAGTGACATTGTCCTTCCTTCGAAGTCAATTTGTTATTGTCATTTTAATTTTAGCAGAATCCACCACCTGGTTAAATCTTGTCAAATATTAATAATTTATATTAATATTAATAATAAATTACTTTGAAATTGCATTTAGCGTGTAATATGGATCCTAATGTTGATGTATCGATTTTATTTCTAATTTTACATATATGCAAATTTACGACAGGAAACATTCCTTCTGTAGTCGCTGAAGAGTTTTAATACTCGAACGGAAATCTTTTGTTAAGGCCAAAATTCAATCGTCGCAGCAAGCATCTGCTATAAAGCTCGGTTTTTTTATAATGGTGAGCATATGGCACAAGGCTTTTTCGAAGTATCATGCTGTTCGATTTGGAAATGTTCAACTTTGAGGTTGATGCGACAGTTCTGCCAACTTACTGGAGTAAAAAATAAATATATGGACAAGATAGCAAACAAAATAGTTTTCATAATCATCCAGGTGCATGTTTTTGTAAGAGAATCGAGTAAATTAAAATTATAGACAAAACAAAAACTCTGTATTAAGGTGTTTTGTTTACGTAAACAAATTTCAACTATAAAAGAGGTTAGTATTGCAAAGTCGCCTATACTGCATTTGATGCTTTCATTTCGCCTTAGAGTTTAGGTAAGCGTCATGATGCTTGCTGCGTTGGGACTCGTTCGGTAAATTTTAAGTAGGCCGCGAGCGACGAGCCGCGTATTTCTATACACTGAAAAAACAGTTTGTTTGGTTTAAATAAAATTTATTTGTATGAAATTAAATATATATTTAAATACGAAGAAAGGATTTAGTTGAATAATTTATTTCCACCAAATAGGCGTTTGTTTCTTATGCTTATAATTGACTTGTTTGATAGACACAAATTTTATTTCGCCCGAAAGGACTGTGGAATGTAAAATTATTGATACATTTGTATCAAATGATTATTTATTGCAGTCAAATTACTGTTCTTCGATTGAAATATTTTATTTATTTGGAAAAATTAAATATTATTTAGTAAGAATAAATCACAATAAAGTATATTTGTTGCAAATAAATATATCTTTCAATTAAATTAATTATATTTCAAACAAACAGCATGGTAACAACCAAATAACTAACGCAAATCAAACTAAAATTTATACAAAATAAATATTATTTGGTAAGAATAAATCTTTATTTACCCTGGGAAGTAGGCCTTTACATCTCGCAAATAAGTTGTTTAATTGGTATTCCGACGATTATCCGCTTCGTTCAAATGAATAAATAAGTAAATAATATTCATCGCTTGTACATATATACTCGTACATATGGTTATGTATATACATTGTTGAAATCTCGTGTAATTTATATTTACCTGAAGTTTTTAGTTCACCAACTGAAACAACCAAGACCATTTTTCGGTAATATAAACATATATTTATTTGCTATTTTTAACAAAAATAAATTCACTTTCAGGAAAGATAAAGAAAATTATAATAAATAATATATATCACATTGATGAATTCAATTATTAAATATAGATATGGCACATTGAACATCACCAAGAAAATGTCCTTTTTTGGAAATTCATTGAAAGATTTAAGTTCCTTAAGAGCTACTTTCTGTAAACTACCATTATTAAAATGAACTACATAACTTTTAATATGATTGTCAACGCCAAAATACTAGAAATATTATCCGTGTTTTCGGTTTCCTTCTTAATATATTCTAAAACTACATCAAAATTACTTGAGTTCTCGAAAAAGGCTTTTAAAAGTTTTCGTAGAGCAATTATTTGTCCTTCACAATCTTTCATGCGCAGTGTTACTTGATCGTTTACTCTGTAATCATCTCTTATACTACGAATTATAAACTTTTCAGGCTTTATTAAAAATATGGAATTTTCGAAATATTTTGATCGCTTGTACTCGGATGAATAACTTTCAAAAGGGTTGCTGTCTAAAGCGCACATAAGATTACTAAGCGTTGGATAGCCTTTAATTTCACTTTTTATAATGCCAAAAACATCATCAAATAACGATATCACGTATTCAATTACCGTTTGTACCAAAGCCTTTGTTACGGTGTTGTTGCCATAAAGTTTGACAATGAAAACAGCTACAGTAGATGTTAAATTTTCAAAAACTGTCTGCCTATGTTCTTATATATTGATAATTTTCTGTGCTGTTTTGTAACAACAATTCGCACGATGAAGACTTCAAACCGACTGTGACTAAAAAACTTGTACACTATCGCTAATATGAAATTGCTATCAGTGTACGAGAAATAAACGTTATTCATACCGAATAACTTTTGTTTCTCTGAAATAAACAAATGTTAACAGGCACATAGGCACAATGGAAATAACCTTTGTTTGCCCTAAATAACATTTATTTCTTTAAAATAAATATCTATTTGCAACCACTAAATTAAATTTGTTTGAGACAAATAAATGTAATCACATGTAACAAATAAATGGACTTATTAGATCAAAACCAATGTGTTTATTTTCACTGAATAAACTGACTTTTTTTGTTTAACGATAAAATAAATTGAGATGGGGATCAATAAACAAATTTCCTTAATTTTTGTGAAATTACGCTTATTTCAATCAAATTAAGCTGTTCCAAATAAACGCTGTATTTATATGAAAAAATTGGTTTATTTTGGCAGAATTAAGAATATTGATAGCAAATTCGGCATATTTACTGCAAATATAGTACCTTCAAATAAATGCATTGCTTTGCGACAAATTGCGACAACAGAAACTTTTTTCTCAGTGTACCTCACTGCACATTACCTACCAGATAGCAAGAGAAATTGCTTGGAATTGGTTTTTTTCCTGAATGCATTGTTCTCTGTTTCCCTCAATAGTAGT